>SMDT01002171.1:0-473129 GCA_005392925.1 Aquilaria sinensis
AGACAAATCACAAATGGAGTGCAATTCTTAAAATCTCAAACAAAAAGATGAGCTTAGAATAAATTGAAAAAAAAAAACCCAGAGAACAAATTAGATCTATCAAAGCTGAGAGTGCGATTCAATCAAATCTCTTCCTGTCGTAGCCAAACCCACATTCGCCACCCCCAATCCTGTCGTGCTTGCCGGTGGCTGTGTCTACTTAGCCCAAATAGGCTGCTACACCAATCAACCCAAAATGAATTAGTTCTAGTGCCGCAAACCAAATCTCAATTAGCGCCTTCTTTCTTGTTGAAATTGATATCAATGCTGCTAGAACAAGGGAGAAAAGAAAAGTCCATCATGACCCTACCATTGCTTCTTATTCTGCAGCCGCCACTATCGTTTAAGAGCTTGCAAAATGAGTCACTAGATTTAGATGATGATGCATCCAATCCATTGATTGGGAAATCGGGAGTAGCGGCTGACAATGGAGATCCATCGGAGGAGATCCCTCTCCCCAAATAACCTACAACCCAAACACAAAATCAAACAAAGTAACTAGCAATTTGGAATCCTCTGCTGCAAGTGGACTTGATAAAGATAACTAGTAGAATGGGGATTTTTTTTATTTGGGTTTTGTTTCCTTCCTGTGTTTTTAGTGCGTGAATGAGGCGGAGAAAAGTAGTTGGTGTATGAGGAGAATAGTGGTTGACTTATTAGACTTATAACATTTAGAGTGTTAGAAGTAGGATAAAAAAAGTCTAAGGTGTAGAAGTAGTATAAATAAATTTTAGGGATTAAAATTGTTTTTTTTTTCAAAATTTCATTAAATTTAATGGTCTAACTAACGGAAATGACCCAAACAAGACACAAAAAATAAATTAAGAGATTTCAATAGGATAAAATGAATTTTTGTTGCTTGATTAAGATAAAAAAATAAGGAAGATGATCCACTGTAGAGTTTACTCATTTAAAATGATTACAAGATGAATGTAAAATTCCAACCTATAATTCAATCGCCAACCGGTTAGTTTTTTGTTTTGTGACGCCTGAGTCATAATTGAGCGCTCAACCACTAAAAACATAGTTACTAGTTAGCTAGGGACTGATTGATGATGGACTGGTGATTAATTAGTGGCGGACTAATGACTAACTTGAATCATTAATCGATTGTGAAAGACCCCAAGATGCCTTTTCTCAACTGATTGCACTACTAACTTTTTTTGCTTTTCCAACGGCGTATTTACCAATGGCTTAGCCGTTGGTAATTACTAACGCGTAGGACCGTTGGTGTAAATTTCCAATGTGCACGCGTTGGTAGCACAGTAAAAAAAATTTAGTATTTATTTTATTTTTACCAACGGCTAACTTTCTAACTTCCGTGCGTTGGTAGAAGAAATTGTTTGTTACTAAAGGCTAATTTACCAATGGCTAGCCGTTGGTAAATCATTTTTAAATCCATCTTCTTCCTCCTTCAGCTTCAGTCGGCATTTTGGGCGGGGAGGGGGGAGAGAGAAGCTCGCACAGCACCGTGACGCCGATGCCGTCGACGGAGGTCGTTCTCCAGCCATTTTGCGCCATTTTGCCGTCTATTTCATAGATCAGGTCCTTATATTGACAGGTATGTGTGTATTTAATAGATATTTTCTAATTTTAGGTATATACTTGCGAAAAAAATCGTGGTTTGATTTTGATGCATTATTGTTTCAGTTTCAACTCTTATTTGAGGTTCCATAGCTTGTCATTGTTACATTCCTTAGCTTCTGAAGTTGGTAGAGGTACGTTTATAATTTTTTTTCCTAAATCCGATTTTTTTTTTAATTTTGAGGGAAAAAATTGTATTTTATTATTTATGTTGTGATTAAAATTTATGTATTATGACTGTGGTTCTACATTGCTCTGGTTATTTTAGTTGGGTTTTTTCCATTTATTTTGTGTTAATTATTTTTTATTTATGGGTAATTTTAGTGATGGAAAATGTGAAGATTAAATTTATTTATGGTATTTAATTATGTTGAAGATAGGTATTTTCAATTTCCATATAGATTATTTATTTCATTTATTTTTTCTATATTCTTTAGATCATAATTAGTTGACTTAAGCTTTAGTTTGAGTGATTTAGTGTTGGGTAATAATAACAATAATAAAATAATAATAATAATAATAATAATAACCCATAAGAATAGTACGTAGTAGTAGTAGTAAGTTAGTATTAAAATAATAATAATGAAATTAAGTAATAAGTAATTAATTACGTTAATCATAAGAACAATAAGAATGAATAATAATAATAATGTAATAATACGCTTAATAATAAGAATAATATGAAAAATATAACAACAACAATAATAATATTATTGATAATGATTATTATAATAATAATACAAAACAAAAATTGTTTGTACCAAATAATTATAATAACAATAATAGTTCTAATAATAGTCAAGAATAATATTACGTTGAAATAATAAAAATAAAAAATAAAAAGTACTAATAATAATAATAATAATAATAATAATAATAATACAATATAGGAATACTGGCTATACTAATGATAATAAATAACAATAATAAAATAATAATAATAATAATAATTTTTATTATACTTATAAAAAAACCAATACTAATTATATATAATTAATTATTTTAATTATAGTATTAAGTACAATAATACCCATAGTAATTAAATTTGACTAATAATAATACTATACCCATAATAATACAGATAGTAATTATATATAGGGTTGACAGGTCCGCAAAAGTTAGAAAATAATAATAATGAAACTAAGTAATAATAATTACGTACGTTAATCATAAGAACAATAAGAATGAGAATAATAATAATGTAATAATACGCTTAATAATAATAATAATATGAAAAATATAACAACAATAATAATAACATTAATGATAATGATTATTATAATAATAATACAAAACAAAATTATTTGTACCAAATAATTATAATAACAGTAATAGTTCTAATAATAATAATAATAATAATACGTCGAAATCATAATAATAATAATAATACTAACAAGAATAATAATAATAATAATAATAATATATATAATAATAATAATAATAATAATAATAATAATAATAATATTATTTATTATACTTATAAAAAAACCAATACTAATTATATATATTAATTAATTTAATTATAGTATTAAGTACAAACAATACCCATAGTAATTAAATTTGATAATAATAATAATACTATACCCATAATAATACAGATAGTAATTATATATAGGGTTGACAGGTCTGCAAAAGTTAGAAAATAATAATAATGAAACTAAGTAATAATAATTACGTACGTTAATCATAAGAACAATAAGAATGAAAATAATAATAATGTAATAATACGCTTAATAATAAGAATAATATGAAAAATATAACAACAATAATAATAACATTAATGATAATGATTATTATAATAATAATACAAAACAAAATTATTTTGTACCAAATAATTATAATAACAGTAATAGTTCTAATAATAGTCATAATAATAATAATATAATAATAATAATAATAAGGAATAATAATAATAATAATAAATAATAATAACAATAATAATTAAATATATAATTATAATATTTATGATACTTATAAAAATACCAATACTAATTATATATAATAATTTTTTAAATTATAGTATTAAGTACAATAATACCCATAGTAATTAAATTTGACTAATAATAATACTATACCCACAATAATACAGATAGCAATTATGTATAGCGTTGACAGTTCCGCAAGTTTGGGGGCTTATTTGTTCTAGAGAGGAAAACTATAAGGACTTTCTTTAGGTTTTGTTTATCTCACAATTTTTTAAGTTAATTACGTTTCAATCCCTGATCCTTTTTTTATCTTTATTAACTCAATATTAAACTTCACTACCTATATCATTTTCATTTACTTTATTGACCACCAAACTTTACTTTAACTTTTGTGTCAATGTGTAAACATAATTTTTGACATAGGTGCAAAACCCGCAATTTGTGTCATTTTTATTATTTTAATTTTTTTAAGTCATGGTTGAGCACCACTTTTAGTTACTAGAATTCAGCTCTTTACTCTATTAATCTCAAAACCTCATCATATATATATTACATCCATGATTCTATATATGTCAAATCCAAATTTCAATTTTTAATTTTCATACAAAATTTTTTGCATCAATGGTTCACTTTTAATTCCATAACTCTAATCTTGATCTCTTTTTATCCACAAAATTTATAATACTAATTACAATAATAATTATTATTATAATAGTAATGATAATAATAATAATTATTATTATTATAGTAAAAATATTTGACTAATATTTGAGCTACTGATAGAAAATACAAATAATATTTATATTTTCTTATAAATATATATAAATAGTCTACTAATAAATAAAATTTGATTGGTAATAATATAAATAATTATACTTATTTTAATAATGCGTATAATAATTATTATTACATCATTATAATTATAGTAATATGCACCGCACAATCATAATACTACTACTAATAATACTATAATAATATTAAACAATACTCTTGTTAAAATTACTAATAGTATTAGTATTGATAATTGAAAGGATGTGTTTTGTTATATATATGTTCTGTCATTGTTATACATCTGTCGGAAGGGTACAAATAATTATTAACAGTATTATTTACGATATGATGGTTTGTTCTGTAAGATGATATATTGTCAAATAATAGTTTTGTGATTGCGAACTTTGATGACACTGTGATGGGTATAGGATTACCAACAGATTTAGTTTGTAATGGAGTCGGCCCGTAGTTGGATGTACAGTAACCGTTTCTTGCCTGGCCGAACGGGTTACACACAAGAGTGGGAGTCCGGGGTTGATGAATTTATATCATTTGCTGTCTCTCATCCTGAAACAATGAGCGGGTTATGCATTCGCTGTCCTTGTCAAAAGTGTAAGAATTTGCGGTTTAAAGAGTCTGATGAGGTCAGAGTTCATCTGTACAAATGGGGGTTTAAGCCTTTTTACTTGAATTGGACGGCTCATGGGGAGCCATTTAATGAAGCATCAGATACAGACCCGGGTGTGGGTGGATTTGATCAGTTTGAGCAGGAGTCTTCGACGAATCCATATGAAAGGATGGTATTAGATGTTGTTGGGCCTAATTTCTCACAATTTTCGGAAGACAATGTTGCGCAGCCGAATGAAAGTGCACAAAAATTTTTTAATCTATTGAATTCAGCATCAACCCCTCTATGGGATGGGTGCGAAAATCATCTTGAGTTATCTGCTGCTGTCCGTTTTCTTAACCTTAAGTCTGAGTATCACATGTCACGAGCATGTTTTAATGGCATTGCCCAACTGATGAAAGAGACTCAACCTACAGATAGTAAGATGCCATCAAATTGGTTTGAAACGAAGAAATTAGTTTCACAGTTGGGCCTGTCTCACCAGAAGATTGACGTCTGTGTTAATGATTGCATGTTGTTCTAGAAAGATGAAAGTAATCTTTGTATTTGTAAGTATTGTGGAACTGAGAGATATAAGCCAAAAAATGGTGGTCGGGGTAAAGATCGACCTAGAAAAACCATGCATTACTTACCACTAAGCCCTCGGCTGCAACGCTTATTTGCGTCAATGTCAACAGCAGAGCAGATGAGGTGGCATAAGGAGCAAAAACAAATCCCAGGTGTTATAAAACATCCATCAGATGGTGAAGCTTGGAAACATTTTGATCGGACATACCCATGGTTTGCTTCGGAAGCACGAAATGTCCGATTGGGGTTGTGTGCCGATGGATTTACCCCTTTTGGACCATCTGGAAAACAATACTCTTGTTGGCCTGTTATCGTTACTCCGTATAATTTGCCCCCTTGGATGTGCATGAAAAAACCCTATATGTTCCTTTCGTTGTTGATTCCAGGTCCACGTAGCCCAAATCATAAGATTGATGTTTATCTACAACCTCTAATAGAAGAGCTACGACATCTGTGGTTTGATGGCGTTGAAACATGGGATGTGTCATTGAAAGAAAATTTTGTTCTTCGAGCAGCATTAATGTGGACCATAAATGACTTTCCGGCTTATGGCATGCTTTCAGGATGGATGACACATGGTCGATTGTCTTGCCCTATTTGTATGGGCGAAAGTAAGGCATTCCAACTTAAGTATGGCGGAAAATTTTCTTTTTTCGACTGTCACCGGCAATTTCTTGGCCGGAACCACCCATATAGAAGAAATAGTACTTGTTTTAAGAAGGGGAAATCAGAGAAGTCATTGCCTCCCGAGCGCTTATCAGGTGAGGCTATATTTGAAAGAATCTCATGGATTCCATCAATTGGTAATGATGGTCCACAACATCGCCCGTGCGATTATGGGAAATCACATAATTGGACGAAGCGAAGCATTTTTTGGGAGTTACCCTATTGGGCCACGAACTTAATCCGCCATAATCTTGATGTCATGCATATTGAGAAGAACGTGTTTGAGAATATATGGAATACTGTGATGGATGTTAAGAACAAAACGAAAGATAATGTTAAAGCACGGAAGGACCTCGAAATTTATTGTAATCGGCCGGAGTTAAACATGGTTCCTCTTGATGATGGTCGTTCATTCAAACCAAAGGCGAGGTTCACATTTGATGTTAACCAAAGGCAAGATGTGATCGCTTGGGTAAAATCTCTACGACTCCCTGATGGATATGCCTCGAATCTTGGGAGATGTGTTGATACCTCTGGTTGCAATATGTATGGCATGAAGAGTCATGATTGCCATGTTATGATGCAAAGGCTTCTCCCCATTGCCCTTGAAGCGCTTCCCGAGAATATATGGAAGCCATTAACGGAGTTAAGCCTATTCTTTAGAGACTTGTGCTCTCCAGAGCTTCATGATAATCACTTGTTGGCGTTGGAGGCCAATATTCCAATTATAATTTGTAAGCTTGAGAGAATTTTTCCTCCGGGGTTTTTTGATGTCATGGAGCATCTCCCAGTTCACTTGCCATATGAAGCAAGGGTTGGAGGACCTGTTCAGTACCGATGGATGTATAAATTTGAGCGGTGCATGCATGACCTAAAAATGAAGGTTTCTAATACTGCTCATGTTGAGGGATCGATATGTGAAGCATACCTTATAGAGGAGACTTCCATCTTTTGCTCTCATTACTTTGAATCCCATGTTCCCTCCATGATGAACCGAGTACCGCGAAATGATGATGGTGGTCCTGTCCCATGTAATGGTGAGTTATGGTCCATATTCACCTTTCCGGGACGTCCATATGGTGCATGTAGATATAGATTCCTCACGGACGATGAACTCAGACTTGCAACCACATACGTTCTTCTAAACTGTGCTGAGATCAGGCCATATCTAAAGTAAGTCATCGTTAATGATCATCCAGTAGTTTGATTATTTTGAAGTTCAATACTAATCAGCTGATGAAACTAACATCTTTTCCTCATCTCCCCATTTGCTCACAGTATGTTTGTGGACATGGTAAGGGAAACTGCACCCGATATAACCATGTCTGAGATGGACATACACATTGACAACAATTTCTCAAGCTGGCTCCGACACTATGTACGCAAAATTTTACTCATTATGTATTGCAATATGTTAAGTTATAAACTTCCAGATATATTGTCCTAAAATGAAATTGTTTTACATAGGTTGATGACCCAGGTAACAATATAGTCGATAACATCTTGTGGGATGTTGCATGTGGACCCTCACGTCGGGTAGAGACATGGCCGGTTTATTTCACAAATGGGTACAAGTTTCACATAAGTGAATGGGGCAAGGACAAATCAACATTTAATAGTGGAGTCTGCATACGAAGCACAGGTTCAAGCGAAGTTGAATGTGATTTTATGGTATATTAGAAGAAGTCATTCAACTCGAATATCTTGGCTATCCACATAAAAATGTTGTCTTGTTTAGGTGCAACTGGTTTGATCCAACACCTGAACGTGGAACTCGAATGCATAAACTGTTGGGTTTCGGGAGCCAAACAGCGCAGCGGAATTTAACCGAAACCCTCCAGGATCCAAGTGAAACGGGGTAAACCGGGTGTTCGAAAATTTCATACCTAATTTTCGGTTGAGATCTTTCACTCAACTGTAGAGTCGAATCACAAAACCTGAACAGTTGACGTGTTCAGGCTCTCTATGGTATCCACACGAGCCTCTCGGGATCACCACGCTTCCACCACGTCCCGGCAGATGCGTTTCTCTTGCGCACGCAGTGCTAGCTTGCGTCCTCCAAGGAATTGCAAGAGAAGAGTGTGGCTGTCCTTTTGGGAGGCTAGGGCAAGGAGACCTGCGAATTTCTCACTAAAAGTTGTATTTATAGTGAGACTCAACTTCCAGGCCTAATGGGTTTCAAAGCCCTAATCCAATTAGGATTTAATTTCGGGCTTAATAATGGCTCAACTCCTTGGCCCATTATTAATACGAAATTAAAGTGAAACCATAACCCAAATAATTAGCCCATGCACTCTAATGATCCAAATAGCTCTATGTGTGCGACCCAATAGGCTCTTGCCATGTTGGCAATGATCATAAATCACATTTATGATCATAAGCAATGAGCGGTGTCTAGCAACACATCATTGCTACCCAAGTGACAAGATTGTCGGTGAATCGACTAAACCTTTATGATCATCACCGATATATGCCATTGTCCTTTGTCCAAGATATCAAGACTAAGCACGAGACATGGAATGTGTCACTCTCGTATAGCCCAATCTTTGGTTTCTTGATTACCGAGTAGACCAACTTAAACTGACGACATTGATATCATATATCAACTCATCCAAGCATGGCCATGCATTTTCTAAGTCTCACTCTATCAAGGGGCCCAAAGATATCACTCCCGTTACATAGGAGGGACAAATCCCATCTTGATCATACAAATCCCTCCGCATGATATGTGACATACCCAATGACCTCCTTCAAGTTCACTCAGTTACGAGCAACAAAGGAAAGTATCAAAGTATGTGACTCACATGTAGGGAACCTTGTTGATCTTAGGTCGAAGGACTACATATACCATGATCACTATGAGAATCACTTATGACACTCATATAACGATCCATGAAGTGTTCTCATGGTGGGTCGGTCCAGTACACAAGTTCTCCAACTTGTACCCATATGTAGACTAGATATCTCATATTAGTCTCCACATATGCTAGTCATTATGTATTATTGCAACCCGCTCCACAATAATACTAGACTAGGGACGTTTAAGAATATCATTATTCTAGGGTTACAATTATGCTTATTACGTTACGCAGAAACAAAACAACAAACATAATTGCTGGATTAATGCCTCAATAAAATATAATGACTCAATGTGCAAAAATACAATCATCTCATGATTGGCTTTTTGGGCACAATACTAACATAAACAATTTGGGTTAGATGAGATCCGGGATAGCCGCAGATATTAAAAGTTTGATCATTTCATTCTAGCATCACAGGCTGCCCAAGTATCACTACTAAAAAAACATGTTTTTCCAACTGCTTCATTTCCAACGGTCAAGCAGTTGGAAATTTCCAACTGCCAAAATCGTTGGAATGAAGAAAAAATATTTTCCAACTGCCCAGCAGTTGGAAATTTTGAAAGAGGTAATTTAGGTACTAGTGTATAATAATTCCAACGGCTTTAGCCGTTGGAAAATTTGCAAATTTTATATATCTAATACTTCCAACGGCTTGAACCGTTGGAAAATGGGTAAATTAATGGGTTATCAGTTTGTTAGCCCAATTTGCATTTATTGGAGTTCCAACGGCTTTAGTCGTTGGAAATTTTAAAAAGTTATATATATGCGAAGTGAGGTGAAAATGTTCTAGCCGTTGGAAAAAAATGTATGTTATTATTAATTTGTGAAGTTTCCAACGGCTTAAGCCGTTGGAAAATAAAATGGTTTATAGATGTAGCTTCCAACGGCTAGAATAGTTGGAAAAAATATATGCAAATTTTCCAACAGCTTAAGTCGTTGGAAATCCATTTAATGAAACGATGCAGTTTGGTCTTTTTTTCCAACGGCTAAGGCCGTTGGAAATATTCAATTTAAATCACCCCCTCCAGGCGGTCGTCTTCTTCAGAATTTCCATCTCCTCCTCGTCTCTGTGTTCGTTCTTCACACACTCACACACAGCACCTTCAAATCTTCGATTAAGGGGTGAATCGAGTTCGTAGAGCTGATTTAAGCGTGGATCTGGTATGGTTTTACAAGATCTGTAGTTAGTTTGCATTTTTTTTTGAATTTTTTCTCCTATTTCTTGTGGATTTGCGTTGTGAGTTGGATGTTGATAATGTGTTTTGTTTTTGCTTCTTGTAGCTGATTCGAAGCTATTTGGAGAGATTTGAAGGAAGTTTAGGGTCCGATTTGAGGTTAGTTCGTTAGATACGTTTTTTTAAATTTTTTTCAATTATTATAGTTAAAATCCGAAAAAATTTCATGGTATTTTAGGTTGAAAAATGTAAAATGTATGTGATTTGTAGTTGTTGATTGTTGGGTGTTAAGTATTTGGGCTACCCATTATAATTTAACATTTATATCAATTTTTTGGCTTTTTTCTTAATTTCGGGATTAATTAAAAAATAGAAAATAATTAGTTTTAAGGTAATTTATTTATGTAGTATATTTATGTCTCAAAATAGTTAGTGTAATTAAAAATATTTACTTTTATATTTTAAGTAAATTGATTAGGTAGTATATTTATGTGCAAAATTAGTTAGTAAATTTAAAAATAATAAATAATTAGTTTGAAGTAAATTGTTTAGGTTGTATATTTATGTGTGAAATTAGTTAGTATAATGAAAAATAGTTAGTAATTAGTTTTAACTAATTTGTTTAGGTAGTATTTTTATGATTAAAATTTATTATTATTATTATTATTATTATTATTATTATTATTATTATTATTATTATTATTATTAGTTATTATTATTATTATTATTATTATTATTATTATTATTATAGTAAGAATTAATCCAATAGTACTAATAATAATTATAATAATGAATTTTGTAATAAAAAAAATTCTAATAATATATTATAATTGAAAGAATAAATGTCTTTTGAAGAGCCTGTAGTGAAGTAATAGTAATAGTAAGAGTAGTAGGAATAGTAATTAAATGGAGCAAATATTTATATGTAATAGTAATTCATCTGATGATAATATAATTTGGAATATTATTTAATTCACAAAATTAATTATATGTGTTCATGGTGAGCCATTTAATGTCATGAAGGTAAATATATAATTTCCATTGGTAGGCCTCCATGGATCAAGAACGTAGTTGGATGTATAATGGTCGTTATTTACCTGGTCGAGTTGGGTACAAAGAGGAGTGGGAGACAGGGGTTCAGCAATTCATAACATTTGCATGTAGTAACCCAGGTCACATGGATGGAAACAAAATACGTTGCCCGTGTAGAAGATGTAAAAATTTGAGGTTTAAGGATTGTGATGACGTTAGAGTTCATCTATACAAATGGGGTTTCATGCCTTATTACACCAACTGGACAGCTCATGGTGAGCCATTTAATGAATCTCCGCATCAGCCTTTTGAGAATTGTGATTGGTATGAGAATGCTGAGTACAGTTCAAGGTCAAACCCATATGCTCGAATGATATTTGATGCAGCGGGACCAAGTGCACATCAGAATTTCACTGAAGTGGATCAAGAACCTAATGAAGGTTTTAAACAATTTTCTGATTACTGTACTCCGCTAGTACACCTCTGTGGGATGGATGTGAGAAGCATTCTGAGCTTTCTGCTGTAGTTTGTTTGTTAAACCTTAAAGCAGAATATCATATACCAAGAGGGTGTTATGATGTTATCGTGGCCTTGATGAAAGAGACACAGCCAAGTGATAGCAAGATGCCATCCAATTGGTATGAGACGAAGAAATTAGTTTCACAACTAGGTCTTGCCCATCTGAAAATTGATGCTTGTGTTAACGACTACATGTTGTTTTGGAATAATGATGAAGATGGTTCATAATGCAAGTTTTGTGGTGAATCTCGGTTTAAGCAGAGAAAACCTGGGCGGGGTAAGGATAGAGCAAGAAAGACTATGCACTATTTACCACTCACTCCTCGCCTTTAGCGACTATGCTTCACTTTCAACTGCGGAGCACATGAGGTGGCACAGTGAGCATCGATCCGACCCAAATGTTTTAAAACATCCTTCAGATGGGGAAGCATGGAAACATTTTGATTCCACGAACCCGTTCTTTGCGGCGAATGCTCGTAACGTTCGTCTTGGAGTTTGTTCTGATGGCTTTGTGCCTTTTGGGAACTCTGGAAAACAGTACTCATGTTGGCCTGTCATTGTTACTCCGTATAATTTGCCTCCTTGGATGTGTATGAAGAAACCATATATGTTTTTTACTGCATTGATACCTGGGCCTCGATCCCCACGTCAGAATATTGATGTGTATTTACAACCTCTTATTCATGAATTGAAGCAGCTATGGGAGGATGGGGTCGAAACATGGGATGTTTCACTGAAACAAAATTTTCAGCTCCGAGCTTCAGTTTTGTGGACCATAAATGACTTCCCGGCTTATGGGATGTTGTCTGGATGGATGACTCATGGGAGGTTATCTTGCCCTATTTGCATGGATGCTACTAAAGCCTTCCAACTTGAGCACGGGAGGAAGACTTCATTCTTTGATTGTCATCGGCAATTTCTCGAGTTGGATCACCCATATAGATGAAACAGAGTCGCCTTTAAGAAAGGAAAAGTTGAGAAATCGTTGCCTCCTGAGCGTCTACCGCCTGAGACAATATTTGAACGTATTTCACATTTGCCATCTGTAGTTCACAATGGACAGGTTGTAACCATACCAGCCTATGGCAGAACTCATAACTGGACTAAACGGAGTATTTTCTAGGAGTTGCCGTATTGGAAGAGTAATTTAATCCGCCATAATTTTGATGTTATGCATATAGAGAAGAATGTTTTTGACAATATATGGAATACAGTGATGGATGTGTCTAATAAAACTAAGGACAACGTGAAGGCTCGTAAGGACCTTGAGATTCTGTGCAGTCGCTCAGAGCTAAATGTAATTCCTCAAGGCGACGGTCGAGCATTTAAACCCAAAGCCACTTTTGCATTAAACAGACATCAGAGATCTGATGTCCTGAATTGGGTTAAAACACTTAGACTCCCAGACGGCTATGCATCGAATCTTGGGAGGTGTGTTGACAATAATGTAAGTCAGATGTCTGGTATGAAAAGCCATGATTGTCATGTAATGATGCAGAGGCTCCTCCCAATTGCACTTCAAGCAATTCCGGAAAATATTTGGAAACCGTTGACCGAGTTAAGCCAATTCTTCCGAGATTTATGTTCTCCAGAGTTAGATGTGAATCACATGGTCGAGTTGGAAGCCAATATTCCTGTCATACTTTGTAAGTTGGAAAGAATTTTTCCACCAGGTTTTTTTGATTCGATGGAACATTTGCCGGTGCACCTACCTTACGAAGCAAGGGTTGGAGGGCCTGTTCAATATAAGTGGATGTATAAATTTGAGCGTTGTATGCATGACCTCAAAATGAAAGTATCAAATAAGGCTCATGTTGAGGGATCAATTTGTGAAGCATATCTAATTGAGGAGACCTCAACATTTTGCTCTCACTACTTTGAATCCCATATTCCACATATGGCAACTAGAGTACCTCGTAATGATGATGGCGGAGAAGGACCATATGATGAATCGGTGTGGTCTATCTTTAGATACCCGGGGCGGCCATATGGTGTATCAAGATATCGATATCTTGATGACAATGAATTGAGGGTCGCATCTGCATATGTGTTGCTAAATTGTAAAGAGGTAAAGCCGTACCTCGAGTAAGTCAAATAAGACCTATTTTCTTTATAAACTCTCTCAAATACTACTACTTTTCTTGTTTTATACTAAACTAATGAAGTTTATGCTACACCGCCCTCTTTCTATATCTTGTAGTTTGTTTGTTGATGAAGTGCGTACGCATGAACCCAATATACAGATGCCAGACATGGATGTCTACATTGAGAATAACTTTGAGACATGGCTTAGAAACTATGTAAGTTTTCTACACTTAAACTTACCCCATATTTTGCATTTTGAAGGGTAACATATATTCATAGTATCACAATGTGTAACTAAGTGAATGATGTGCGTAACACTATCACGGACCGCTTCATGTGGGATGTTGCATGTGGGCCTTCACGTCGTGTTGAGAGTTGACCTGTTTACATCATAAATGGGTACAAGTTCCACATTAGCGACTGGGGTCGCGACAAAGCAACATTTAACAGTGGAGTATGTATAAGGACTTCAGGAGCAAGTGAGGTTGAATGTGATTTTTATGGGGTGTTAGAAGAAATCATTCAGCTTGAATATCTTGGCTGGCCACACAAAAAAGTTGTATTGTTTAGGTGTGCTTGGTTTGACCCTACATCAGAGTGTGGCACTCGGGTTCATAAGCAATATGGTATAGTTGAGGTCCGTGATGGGCGTCGATATGGGAAATTTGACCCATTCATTCTTGCATCCCAAGCAGATCAAGTGTACTACACCCCGTACCCAACAAAGTCACGTGACAAAATGGGTTGGTTGGTGGTTTTGAAAATAAAACCTAGACGCATCGTTCATACTAATGTAAATGATGTCGAAGATGCATTTCAGGAAGAATTATTGCCTGGTGTGAACACGTCTGTCATTATTATGGATGACCCAATCGACAATTTAGCTGAAACAGGAGTATGGGAAGCAGTAGAGGAAGACATGCCAATCAGGGAAGAAACTTTGGAACATGACGATGAATCTGACAATGAGGAGTCCCTTGAAGGAAGTGATGAAGAAAATGAATTTGAATCTGGGGATACTGATAGTGGCGAATCTGAGACAGAAACTGAGGACGATGTAGTCCATTGACAAGAATGTAAACGTTTCAACTGCCTAGTTATAGTGAGAACGTGGAATAACTTTCAATATATATGTAAATACTAAGTCGAACTTTAAACTGGTGCAGGCAATATTAATTAGCAAGCTTTTTTTCATTTATGTATGTTAGTTTTGTAAACTGCTGTATGGGTTTTTAAAATAATGCAGATGTCACGTAAAGGAGATGCAACGTATACACGTCGGCCAGGGAAAGGCCTATTTCAGAAGATGAAAGAAGCATTAGTAGAACCAATTGCTCGACATGAAAGGGCAGGCCAATCGCATTCCCATCATTCAGATGCACAGCCCTCCGTAGAACCAACAAATGTTCCAGATACTCACCCTAGCAGTGGGGTTATCCACGGTTGTTCTGTCGGCCGTAGTGCTACTCGATATACTCCGGCCCCTATTGTTTCACCTGATGGTGGGAATTCCATTGGTCAGTCAGCGGTATCCCAAGGCCAGATTCAGGCGCGCTTACGGATAAGACCTCACGGAAACACGTAAGTATTGCAGCCTTTTGAACCATAATTGTTAAATTAACATCGAGTATGTGAAGTCGCAGTAAAATAATAATATGTATTGTCTCAAAACATGCACTTCATGTAGCTTCCTTCCATCAAGAGCAACACGGTTGGTGACTAGACGCTTCACCACAAACTTCAAGGGACATCATGACTGAACGAGCGCAAGCATGGCAGATATTCAAGCGTGGTGGCGCGTATTTGAGGTTTGCACTGTCTTCGCACTATTTGAACTTTATTCACCATGTTCTCAACAATTCGATGTACGAAATATTTTTTTTATAACGTGTAGGGATTATGTGAATGGGATCCGGCTGACCATAATGAAGTCTATCGCGTTTGGCATATGATGGCGGCGAGTCATTACCGATTCACACTGGGTGACATCCGGTGGGAGAAAAATCCAGAAAAACAGCGAGCAAGGGCATCTTTTATGACCGACGCACAGTATGCAGAATTTAAGGAATGGTGGGCGTCAGCGGAGTTTAACGAGCGAAGTGCAAGGGGGAAGACAATGCGAGCTTCATCATCGCAGTCATCTAACTCAACAGGATCAGCAAGTGCTACTTATGTAGGAGGTTCGGTTTCAATAACTAAAAACCGAGAACGAATGGTAAAATTATGATAAACTGCTAATTCAAATTCAACTTATTTACTTTGTGAAAAGATTAATCTTAGTACGTTTCCAATGTAGCGTGAAAAAGATCAGGAGAAAAGGGACCCTGGCTTGTTCAAGGTGATGCAGCAAACTTTCAAGAAAAAAAACGGGGAATACATTAACAGGTACACTAAAGAAGTTGCGGTAAGTATCATGCTATAGAATTACAGCCTTAATTTCTAATCTTAATACTAATAACTTATCGTTACTCTTTATGTAGGCAATAATAAATGCTGAGATTGAGGAAACAACGCAGCAGCCGGGTGACGATGGTGGCGCACCTGACATAGATGAGGTTGCGATTATGAGTGCAGCTGCGGGGGGAAGGAAAAAAGGCCGTGTATTTGGACTTGGATCAGAACAACATGTTGTGCCTGGACGACGACGACCAGCGCTTACGCATGCAGCACATGTTGATGTCACACAGACTCCGGAGTTCACTCAACAAGTACAGCGAGTCGTAGCGGAGCAAACTGCACAACAAGCATCACATTATGAGCGAAAGCTAGAGCGTCTGAAGAGGAGACAACGGATTGAGCTCGAGTACATATGTAAGTCAATTGGCATTCCACCGCCCGCGCCTCCTGCAGATGATGATGATGATGACTCGGGATCGGATTAAGAATATATCAGGTATATCATGCTACTATGTGTGTTTATTAGCAAACAAACATTTAGTTGGAGACTACGATCAAGTAATTTCTACTATAAATGCTTATGTGTGGATTTATAAGTACATTTATATAATGACGTAGTAATTTGAATTGTGTATGTTTTTATGTCGTTTAATATATATTGTTATGTAATTGTAGTAAAAAATTTGACTACAATCGATATAATTATCTAGAATATAATAGGTTAACGTTTAAAGCAAACAATCAATTCGAATGAACAGTGCAATCAATGAAAAAATAATTCGAAACGGAAAGTAAATATGGCGTAATTTTCAATTGATTTTTCCAACTGCCCAGCCTCATTTCCAACTGCTTAGGCAGTTGGAAAAGTTCCCAAAATTTCCAACTGTCTGAGCAGTTGGAAAATTTCCAACAGCTGAGGCAGTTGGAGCAGTTGGAACAGTTGGAAAAAAATAAAAAAAAACCTACAGTAGTTGGAAATTCTCCAACTGTTTATTTTCCAACGGTTGACAATTGGAAATTCCAACTGCTAAAACCTGGGCCGTTAGAAGTGAAATTTCCAACAGACGGACTTCCAACTGCCTATTTTTCAACTGCCAGCCGTTGGAAACAGAAAATTTCCAACGGCCAGCAATTAGAAATGGCAGTTGGATATTAAGGCTTTTTTAGTAGTGTATACTACACACCGTATCCGACAAAGTCACGGGAAAAAAATGGGTGGTCAGTTGTTATGAAGATAAAACCTAGATAGATAATCCAGTATGCAATTGTTGACAAGGATGAAGTTTATCAGGACAGTGGATCCGTGATGAGTCAAAGAATTGAAGATGACCCAGTTAAGGAGTTAGCTGACCTGAGTGTCGGTGATGATATTAAAGAAGATTTACTTGAGGAGGGGGGTTCTAATGACGATACAAATGATGAGGAGGAGTTTCTATCTGATAACAGTGACACTGAAGAAAATGAGAAGTTTCACGATAATGGCAGCACTGGGTCGAGTGAATGAAGATAACAGTTAGCATGTTTAGTCATCACGAGTCATTAGTTGTATGGAACATATTTGGTAAATTTATGTGAAGCGAATACTCCACAATTAATGTCAGTAAACATATCAATGTTTAATTTTCTTACTTAGATAATAATAAATGCAGATGCCGCGTAAAGGGGATAACACCTATAAGCGCCGACCTGGGAAAGGACCATTTGCGCAGTTTAAGGAGGTCATGGAGCCAATACTTAATGCTCGACAGAGGATGGGTTCTTCATCCCGGGCACAGGACGATGTCGGTGTAGAGACGCAGGACACAACAGTGCCAGCGACGCACGTCCACTCACATCAGCACCGATCTGACGGCGGTGGAGGCACGACATCTGGACATGGATCTGGTGCGCGCCATGTTAGGCACCCGATACTGACGACTCATCCCTCAGATGAGGACATACATATTGATGACATCCCATCATCGATGTCACAGACACCAGCCCGAGCTCGGATGAGGATATCCCCACATGGTAACACGTAAGTGATGAATATCCTACAAACGTTCTCAAAATAGTAATATTACTTACATTACTGTGAATCATCAACATATAACTGTGATTAATCATTTGAACTGTGCAGATTCATTCCAGCTGCAGCGACACGGTTAGTGACACCATGTTTCACCACACATTTCAAACCCTATTCTGATTGGTCCTCCGTCTCTCCATCAGACCTTCAACAATGGTGGCGTGTTTTTGAGGTATAACACGTATATTACTATGATAATGATGTATTACTGTCAAAACAACTACTTGTTTTTTTCATGCTAATAGTTTTGAAATATTAACCTTTACAGAGGAGCTGTGAGTGGGATCCGATACACCATAATGAGGTGTATCGGGTGTGGAATATCTTGGGAGCACAGCATTACAGATGCATGATGTCAGAAATCCGACGTGTCAAGGATCCTGTTAAACGTCGAGCAAAGGCAAACTTTATGTCCGATGCTGCATATGCGGAAATGAAGGCATATTGGGCCAGTCCGGAGTTCATTCAGAAGTCCGCTAGATTCAAGGCAATGCGAGCAACAGTGAGTGACGAGGATTCACAGTCTGGCTCTTGCAGCGCGACATATGCAGGGGGATCTATCTCGATGTCTGCACATCGAGAGCAAATGGTATATATCTCGTCAATGTTCTTTCATTTTACATTTAAGTAAATAATGAACTTAAATTACCTATTAATCTTACGTTTCATTCAATTAGAGAGAGAGAGATCCAGAGAAGAAGGACCCTGGCTTGTTTAAAGTCCTTCAAGCAACACATAAAATGAAGAACGGGAAATATGTTAGTAAGCGATGTGAAGAAGTTGCTGTAAGTATTATAACTTTTTTTTGTAAACTATTCTTAAGATACTTACCATGTTTTACCAATAATGTCTGATTCAAATGTGTTAATATGTTTCTGTAGACTCGTATCAGTGCTGAGATTGAGGAGCAAACACAACAAGAGGATGGATTAGAGCCAATTGATGAACTTGCAATAATTAGTACTGCATCTGGCGGGAGAAGGAGAGGGCGTGTTTTTGGATTAGGATCTGAGCAGTGTGTCATACCGGGCCGCCGACTGCCAGGTGCCATCCCACCTATCGACATCACATAGACACCGCAATTCAACGAGCAAGTACAGAAGATGATGGCGGAGGAGAATGCGCGAAGGGATGCCGAGTACGAGAGGAAGCTCGAGAGAATTAAGAGGAGACAGAGAGCAGAGATGGAGGCGAATAGAGCCGCATTGGAGGCGAACCGGGCTCAGTTGGAGATTATTTGTCGTTCGCTAAACCTTCCGTGCCCGCCGGCTCAACAAGTTCCACAGTATCCTGATGACTCGGACTCGGAGGATGAGGAGATAGTCGGGACTCCTTGATGGTCGTCTTCAACAGGTAAATCATTTCATAATTTCTTGTGTTATCAGACTTAGACAAGAATTGTTAGACCTAAGACTCAGTTGAAATTCTTGAGATGTGTAATCCGTTGAATGTTGTATGGTTTGTTCCAGACATATATGTACTTGTTTTAATTATGGTGTATTAGAGAATGTTTGATGGAAATTATGTGTGCCTATCTGTGTAATTTTGATTGCTTAGCAAGGCTGGGGGAACTTTGGAATTGGTATCTCCGTTTCGAACTTGTTTCAAACAGGGAAAAACACGAAACAACCCCGGCCCGGAACTGAAAATGTACATTACCAACGCGCGTGCGCGTTGGTAAATACCAACGGCCGTTTACCAACTCGCACTAGTTGGTAATTACCAACTGTCATCCGCGTTGGTACTTACCAACATACTTACCAACGTGTATGCAAGTTGGTAATTACCAACAGCTTGCTACCAACTCGCACGCGTTGGTAATTACCAACTTCAACGCACGTTGGTAATTACCAACCCCCTTACCAACTGCTGTAAGTTGGTAATTATCAACGCGTACGCGTTGGTAATTATCAACTCTCCTACCAACGCGCATGGCAGTTGGTAATTACCAACTGTCATGCGCGTTGGTAGCTACAACTACGCGTTGGAAACCAAGGCCGGTTCCTGACCGTTGGTAATTACCAACGTCCATTTTACCAACGCACATACGTTGGAATTTACCAACGTGTTAATTTTTGCGCGTTGGTAAAAAAATTTCCAACGAATCGATTACTAATGTGCGTTTACCAATACCTCCGTGTTGGTGACTTCAGTTTACCAACGCGCAGCAATTGGTAACTGCATGTTGGTAAACGGCAGAATTTTTGTAGTGTTGGCGACCAAAAATTCTATCATTATTTTCGATCAGAATTTTGAAATTCTCCTTTAGTAAATGTTATATTCAGGTTGTAAACGATGATAAGGATTCAATGATCTCCCTCAATAGAGATGTCTGTTTCCAATGGCTATAAAAAGAACATTTTAATTTATTACTGAGAATTCTTTTGTGCTGAATGATAAGGTTTTTTCGTCATTAGAGTGATTCCTTGTTTCTGGTTTGTTCTTATTCTAGATGGTCTTTGGTTAGTTCTTTCTTTAAAGGATGCCCTTTTTGTACTTTTGTAATATAATGATGATTTTAAGTATTAAAATAATATATATATTTGTTTGGCAACCAAAGTTGTCATGCATAAGCATTAGTTATTAATTAACAACAATCAAGGTCGCTGGAAAATGTTTGGGTTTCCGGCCTTATTATTATTATTATTATTTTGGTTCCTAAAGTAGTCTGAACTCTAAAGTGTTCTTTATATATTCCTTTGCTAGTTTTTTGTTCGAACCTTTGCGTATTTGGAATAATCATTTATAGAATAGTAATGTAATCGTCAGTCGACTCAACCCTACATCAAAAGAATAACAAAACAGCCATAGTCATCCAACTTAGGTGTCACGAACAGTAAGTTATATATTACTTGTATACAGGGGCGTAGCTAGGGGAGGCTTTGGCCCCTAAAATGGTAAAATTGTATCTTTAGTCTTTAAGTTGTACGTACTGTTACATGCATTCCAGCATCTCCTTAAATTAGATAAAAGTATATTTTGTAAGAAAAAAAATTATTATCTTTGCTTGCTCCTTTTTTAAAAAGCTAAGTCCATCCCTCCCTGTATACATTTTTTTTTTCTGGACAAACATGCAATGTTAAACATAAATAGATGTAAGTATAGCATCAGTTTTAGTGTTTATCTGTTTTAATTTCTTTTTTGGGATAAAGGGGCTATCAAGCAGCCGTATAACATATACAAATGTCTATACACATACATAGCTAAGTTATAGGGGTGAAATTCATTCATAGTCTCATAGCTTTAATACTTATTTTAAAGTGATCACTTACCTTATCTCATAACATTATAAAGTCCTACATGCTTCTTATTGCAGTTTCTTATACATGAGGTTTTTCATTATTTTGGACAGAAATTGATGACATGATGACTTGAATATCAATGTGGAAGTCCAAAACACTAGGGGGCCTCTCTTTTTATAACAATAAATAACTATTTTGAAAAATAAAAAACTTTAGATTAAAATTTTAGAGACTTACAATATTAATTAACTCAAATTCATCTCCTCTCCCAATCAACTTCTTCCCCAAAATGACCTAAAAATTTGAAGCTAATGAACCTTTGATCCTGCCGAGAAAAATGTCTTCACAAACCTCACTTTGAGACTTGGCATCTCAAGCAGATTCCTAAAAGAGTACCCGATCGAAAGAGTTCAAATAAAATATTCAAAATTCCTTCCTAGTGCCTAGAGCGAGCCAAAAGAATTTCTAATAAAATGGGCAACAAGGGTGAGCATTTGAGAAACGTATGATTGTTTTGCGGATGCCATCAGATGAAGCAATGCCGATTCAAGAGATTTGAAACCTGCTGGCTTTAATGTCGAGTCAACAGTCTCTTAAGCGATCTTCTGATACAGCAGAGCATGTTGAGCACCGTAAACAATCCATGGGCTTGCCTGTTCCAAAGCTCTCGATTCACTTAATCCATGGTCTCTTGAGACCTGCTGGCTTGATCCTCACAGCCTATCACCTCCATCCCTCTGTACTATCTCTCCTTTTCCCTTTTCATGATCGCGTGAATCTTTGGATCCGCCACTTTCAGCAACCGATTGCCCCACGAATGGATGGCTGCTCGCCATTGCTGGAGCTAGCCCTGGCTCGAGCGCAGCTCGCTTAGAGGTGTTTCGCAATTGGGGATCTCTCTAAAGCTTCATACACATCAGGTGCCCTAGAATTCTGAATTGCTCATCTTTTTTTGTTCTCAAAATCATCTTCTCTGTCATTCCCATTATGAGGCTCTTAAGCTTTTTGCTGGAGGAACTGCAATGGAATCGGATTGGATGAAGAGCGAAACTGGAGCACACAAATCGAAATCTGAATAAAACAATTTGAATCCGGGGTTGGAGCTTGAGCAGGTGCTTGCGTGGGAAAAATTAACCTAGAAAACGTTGTTGTGTTGTTAGCTGAGATAAATCGAGGAAGAAGATGAATTTGGGTTGATTAATGTTTGAAGTCCTTAAATTATGTATTTGTATCAATTTTAGCTTAAAATTTTTTATTCTTTCAAAATATTCTTTTGTTGTTATGAAACAGAAGACTATGTAATGTTTTGGACTGTCAAATCGACATCCAATTAGTTGCTACATTAGTAAATTTTGTCCGATCTCGAGATAATGAAATAACTGATGAGAAAGGACTATAATGGAACCTACGTTAAGAGTTAGGGATACAGTGATACTAGATAAGGTAAGCAACATGACTACCTAGCTTATTATTTCGAAAACAATGCTCTAAGCATGAACAATGCAAGCAAACAATCTCCCGAATTGCAAGGGCAGATGCTAACCGGAGCTAGCTAGTTAGAGAGGCAGGTTTGGCTAGCGGAGGGAAGTCACAAGGTTAGACCAATACGAACGGCTAAGGTTTGACAAACTAATTAGAGTTAATTCATTTTAACTTAAGTTAATTTAATCTAAATTTTTTTTTTATTTTACATAATTTTTGCTCGAAATTAACTTTATTTGAAATTTAATATTATGCATATGTAATAATTCATTTTAAAGTAAATTTTCATGATATTGTTAAATTTTTATGAATTTTTCTATTTTATACCTAAAAATAGAAAATTTTATAAAAAAAATTAATAATATTATAAAAATTATTTTTTGAATGGATTATTACATTTAAATAATATTGGTTTTTAAATAAAAATAGTTTCAGATAAAAAATATATAAGAATAAAAATAAGTCATTTTATACTAAATTAATTTAAGTTAAAACGAATTGGCTTCAAATACTTGGTACTCTATCAGTCTCAAAGCTATTGCAACATATTTTATTTTATGTAGGACCAAATCTTTGAAACATTTCCATATTTAGTAAATTAATGTACTATTCAAACTATATAATTTCAATATTCACTTTTTCCAACCTTCTCAATTTATGTGAAAAAAAAAAAGTTAAAATAACATATAAATCTTTTCACATTTTTAATTTTGGTGACAAATCAAATGGAACAATAGACATGAAAAGGGTGGAGTATAATATATACTCCTCACGTTTATGTATAGCATGCATGCATCAAATATTTTTGTTTCAATCGCTTACGCGCGCTAATCTAATCAATCGGCTGAAAAAAAAATTAAGACCAAGAGATACAAAATTAATATTCTCCTTAATCATATATATACTCCAGCATCGATGAGTCATGGAGTCACTTTGTAGCTGCGAACAACAACATTCCATGGTAATTCATAATCCCGAAGCTAATGATTTCCTCCAGAGACAACACGTTGAATGTTCTCGAAACCGCCGGAATGGCGTCGGAGAGGTCGTCAATCGGCAGAAGGCAGTTAGCCAGCAGCGCCCTGCCGCCACCACCACCGCTGCCTACGTTGGAAAAATGACTTTCCGGCCACAGGTAGCGGGGCGGTGGGATTCTCTCCGCTGCCTCCAGATTTATCTCGAACAGCTCTTCTTCTTCTTCATCATCATCTTCTTTGTCTTCCATTTCTGTCGGGTGGTTGTCGCTAGGCACGTGCTCGCTGCCGTCTTTCGCATCCGCCAATGCCATCTGATGATGGCGCTGATCAAGTTGATAATTACAGGAATGTCTGCGACTTGTTTGAATATATAATGACGGTATTTACTGTATTTATTTATTATTCTTCCAGTTTTTTTTTTTTTTACTTATTTTAGTTTTATTTTCTCAATTTTGTTCTGTGGGATAGTTGGGTGGCAGGTAAGGAAAAGTGTTGTGGTAGTGGTAAGTGGAACTGTTATTCAACAAATCTCCACCAAATTAATAGCTGAATTAGACGTCGTCGTCTTATTGAGGGGGGTTTTTCTCCCTTTTAAATGCTTTATTTGTTAGACTAAAACATTATGTTACTTTTACATGCTTAGTTTAGCGCAGAAAATTTATCCAAAAAAAAAAAAAACCAGTCATGTTCAGAAAATTTGCTTTGACAGTTAAGCTAATTACTTTCATTATTATAAACTAACATGCTTAATTTTCCTGAAAAGTTTGATTGTATACACGGAAACCCAAAAATAATAATAATAATAATAATGCAATCAATTATTTTTCTTTTCGAATTGAAGGCTTCAACTATTTCCGTTAGGCCAAATTAAATGGTAAAATTCGTATTTCATTCAATTAGGCTATTCAAATTTAAACAATTAGTAGGATTTCACTGTAAAAATTTTCAATTTCAGTATATGTTTAGAGCTTGGTCTAAATTATCACAAAATCTACAATCCAAACATTGTACTGTATTATCGGGTTATTCTAATGTAAGGCGCTAAGTTTTTTAGCCTCATGAACGATTATTATTGATTACATGACCCTTCAAAGTTCAAATGATTATTAAATCGCATGATCTAATAGATCATATAACATTTGACCTCACACGAGACTATAGCCTCACCCTAAAATAAATATAATTTATCCAATTCAAACAACTGAAGCCTTTTGTTAATATTTAAATAGCATTTCTTGGATGAGAAGAACTTTAAGTCCTTGATTAATTGTATCACAAGAAAAGCCCCGTAAAGGGGTAGATCAGCAGAGTCAACCAATCAATCTATTGGTAGTTAGAACCATTTTGGTTCAACTTAAAACCAAAGTGAACGAACTATAAACAGAAGCTAATTTCGCAAGCAAGATACTGTTATTTGCAACGAGACAACAACTAAATTATATAATCTCACTAAGATAGATAGCTAAGTCAATTCGTTTTAACTTAAATCAATTAACTTATGTTTACTTTTACATTTTTTTTTGCTTGAAACAAATTTCATTTCAAAGTTAATATCATGTAGATAAGATAATTCATTTGAAAGTAAATTTTAATAATATTTTTAAATTTTTATAAATTTTTTAATGCATAAAATTAGAAAAATTCATAAAAATTAAGCAAGAGTACAAAATTTATATTTTTAATACATTATTACAGCTATATAATATTAATTTTTAATTAAAATTAGTTCCAAATAAACAAGATATGAGAATAAAAATAATTTATTTTTTAATCAATTAACTTAGATTAAAATGAACTGGATTAGCTAAAACAAATTATCGTGAGTCGTGACCCAGAAACTCCTATTGTTAAGTTGTTTTCAGATGATTTGTTAGTTTGCCTCATAATTGGGCTTGGATCCCCATAGATGAAAACGCATATAACGGCCCATGTTGGTGGCCCATCATGTCGTTATCCTTCTTTTCTTGTTTTTTTTAATTAAAAAAAAAAAAGAAGAAGAAACAAGACAGAACTAAAAAACAACAGTGATTTTACCAAAAAGAAAAAGAAGGAAAAAGATTAAACATCAATGCAAAGAATAAGACCAACCAGTAAGAATGAGGACGAGGCTGGCAAAGGCAACCAAAAGAACTAAAGCCAACTTACAATAAGCGATTACAAGTTAAAACGTGATTACAAGCGATTACAGTACATGGGCTCTAAGTAGATAAAATAATGCCCATGAAAAGGGATTGTTTGAAATCTTTGGATTTAACACGAATAATAAAAATAGAAATATTTCCTATTTTTTCACTTTTTTTATCTTCATTTTTTATACACAAATTAAGAGGCATGAAAGATATGAATGTCAAAATGATAGATTAAAGAGCAATGTGGTAAAATAAAAACTAAATATGAAAATATTGTAAATATTTGGGATGGCTTAAAATAGTAAAATGTTTAACAAATGTGAGATAAAGATAGTAACATTTAATGCAAATCTTTTGTTGTTTTACGCTCACATGATAGACCAATTTTTGAAACAACAAAGAGAAAACATTTTCCAACTACTTGTTCCAACAATCAACTATTGAGAAATTGAAATTCCTGACAATTTGCCATCATTTTGCTATAACAACCATCCGAAGATATCATAAAAGGCTTCAGTATAGTCGGCTGAAAACTAAAATTTCAAGCCTAGCCATCAAAATATGTTACTGCCAATTTTCTAATGGTTAGCCATTAGGATATGTCATTGAAGATTTCCAACAACCAGCTGTCAACATATGTTTCTTATGGATGGCCGGTGGAAAGTACACTAGCATATTTTCTCATGATTAGCCATTGGAAAATCATTTTTTTTTTAAATAAAGTTTTAGGAATAGAAGAAGAAGAAGAAGAAGAAAGAAGTACATGAGAAATACAATATGATGAATATGACATGGATGAAATGGGGAAGAAGAAGATGAGGAGGACAAGCATGGTAAATGAGAGGGAGAAAGGAAATAAATGACAAGAAATATGGGTGAAAGCTATTGACTGTAACCCACAATTTGCTCCTATATGTTGGTTAAGGTCCGGCAATGCATGAAATAAGTGGAATTCGAGTTGGGGTCGGTTCTGGCTAGGTACCTATTTTATGTTATATTTGGGCCAAAAAATAACAGCTATTTATGGGCTCAAAAAATCAAATTTGGGCTTAAACTTGACTTGAAACCTAAAACTTACACTCCTAGCAAAAAAGATGGAGGAAGGAAAGTGAAGGATAAGATAAAGAAAAAAAAAAGAGAAAAACAAACAAAATGTATTGAAGGAGAGAAAGAATTGTGTAAAAGAAAGAGGGAGGGGTGAGAATGAAAATGATGATTTTGGTGCAGAAATACCGTTTATAATGCTGGTGTAAAAATTAATTTTAAGTTTTTTTAGTGGGAAAATATATGGATTTTTTTTTCATTTTCCAATAGTTGGTTGGTGAAAACAGGTTGTCAAAAAATTTCAAAACAAAAAAAATTTTCCTTGCAAGAAAAGGTAGAGGCAAAGTTTTAAATTTTGCAACATTGGCTATAAAAAAATTTAAAAGTTGAATTAATTTCTTTTTCTGATGGGCTAAGTGGGGAGGAAAAGGATGTCTAGAAAAAATTATGGTGGCCAACTGCTTGAAAGTTCACCAGAGGCCATGGGAAGTTTTCTAGTGTCACACCTACAGAAACTTCACCCAAGACACGCGGAAGTTTTCCAACAACATGTCATCAAAAAGCCCATTTAAGGCCTTGGGAAGTTTTCCAACGACATGCCTTTTGAAACTTCAATGAAGACATCTTAAAGTTTTCTAACAGTAAGCTATTGAAAAGCTTACTGGAGGCTTCCAAAAGTACTCTAACCGCATACTGTGAAGAGCACTCTTATGGCAAGTTGTTGGAAATTGTTTTTCAATGGCCGGTCATGAGAAAATATTGATAGGAAAACTATAGATGGAAAATAATGAGGCTCTGATTAGTTTCAGAAAATTTTTCAATTTTTCTAAAAATTAGAAAATGAAAAGAAAACATGCTTCGTCAAATAATTTTCTTTTTCACTTTTCTTAGAAAACAATTTTCTATTTTATAAAGATATGGAAAACATTATTTTTGTTATTTTCCTAGTTTTCTAGCCCCTCTCTTTCACGTCTCTCTATTTTTCTCAAGACTTTCGAACCTCTTCATATCCACTCGTTCACATTCCGTCCTCGCCACATCTCGCTTTCCATCACCATTTGACCAAGCCATATCTTGTTTTCTACAGCCATCTGACCAATCTCTTTGTCCTTACCGTCCGACCAACGTAAACAAACCCCCTAAAGCCCCACCGACAGACCTCTGTCTTATCGATTTTTCAGGATTGCTAAATCCTCTCCTTTCTCCTTCAAATACAAACGACTGAGCTGCCCTTTGGGAATGAAACTAAGCTGGGGAAGCAATAGCAGTGACATTAGTGCTCTAGGATTGCAGAATCGGTGGCAAAAAGTGGGATGCCGATAGTGCTGGAAATGGTGGTGCAGAGTAAATAGTAGAAACACTAGGAGCCTAAGTGGCAAAGAGCAAATAATTGGGGCTGGCTTTGTGAAATTTACATTTTTTATTTTCAAGTTGATAGACTTGGGAAAATATTATATAGTGCACAAACTTTCCTTCAACTTTCAACTAAAACATCCAACTTTTCCAATGTATTGTATATGTATATAATCATATTTATTTACTTTAAAACAACTATATATATTTTCTAAAACACATTTTAAAAAATTATATATGGAAAATGAAAAGAAAATGTGTTTTCTACATCCAAATACCTCGTGAGTTTCTACTAGTGGAAACACCTAGAATTTTTGAAAAATCTTCCAATTAGGCACTCTAAAAGGTCAATCAGCTCAATTGAGTTCGCAACTTTTCAAAATCATCCAACTAGGTAAGAAATTCAATTGAATTGAGAGGCTGAAGGGGGAGAGAAATGGATGAAGGATAGATGTAATTATACAGTTCTCATCATGATAGCAAATCTTGGGACGGCCCCCTAGCCCCGGACCATCATTTGACAAGCCCTAGCTCACCTCAGAACTCCATGATTGTATTTGTCCCTTCATATTTTCTATTCACAAATTTCAAATGTCTCACAGCTCCTGACCATTTGTTCCCAGAACTTCCTAATTTTCCCAACTTCTTTTCTCCAACAATGACTTCAGTTTCACCTCTCAAATTATAAATTTTAGAATTTCGAAAAGTTTGCTTTGACTTTATCGTACTGATTTTTACCCCCAAGGTTGAACCCACAGATATACCCAAACGTTTTTTAGTTTAAGTACATTTAGGCCCTATTTATTTAATGAAGCCAATTTAATCTAGAATGATTAATTTTTATTTTTACATTTTTTTGGCTTGAAACTAATTTCATTTGAAACCCATTATTTAGATGTGATAATACATTAATTGTAAAATTTCTATGTTATTAATAATTTTTTATGAATTTCCCTTATTTTAGGTATTAAAAAGAAAAAATTCATAAAAACTTAATAACATGATAAAAATTTTATTTTAAATAAATTATTATACCTGTATAATTTTAATTTTTAAATGAAATTACTTTCAAGTAAAAAAAGATATAAAAAGAAAAAGAAAAGTAATTTTGAATTAACTTGACAGATAGGCAAAGCAAATGAGAGTATATATTTTTATTTTTGGGGAGAAGTTAATGATGAGAGGTAATAGGTATCATGGTTTCAAGAAAAATATCACCCTTAAAATCTGGAGAAAAAAGGAAATCGCAATAATTATAATTTCACATGACGCCACACCGTATCTCTCAGCACAACCAATCCTCATGCAAAGCAAAACCAAATCCTTTCTTGCTCTATAAATATTAAACGCCCTTTCTTCTCCGGCCCACCCTTCACATTTTCTCTGCTTCAACTTCTTCATTGCTACCTCTAGATTTCTCTCGCCAGCTTGCTACTAGCAATTTCTTAGAGAAAAAGGTCTGCTTCTAGATATTTTCTTCTGTTGTTCTATGTTCATGAAGCTGGAAACTAAGTTGAAGAGTTTTCTTCTGTTTCGTGTTTTTAAGGGGACAGGGATGGAGAGGCTGAACTCGGAGCTGTTCATGAAGAACTGTTTCATAATGAAGGAGAACGAGAAGCTGAGGAAGAGAGCAGAGCTTCTGAACCAGGAGAACCAGGCACTGCTTCATCAGTTGAAGCAGAAGCTCTCCAATAACACCAACTCTTCAACAACAACCTGCACCACTAGCTACAGCCATCCTGATCTCAACTTCAATTCTACTTCTGATCCAAGTCCATGATCATGCAGCAGATCAATTAGCAATTCTAGCTAGCTAGATCTACTTCTACTTCTGTCTTTCAGTTCTCTTTTAATTGGTGTTAGCCTAGCAGCTGCAGCTAGCTAGTTGATCATCTGACTATGGCCTGTTCCTGAACAACAAACTTGTACCAATGCAAGCCATCTGCTAGCAAAAATATATACATACATATATATATATGATGTTATTGTAGTTTTATCTTAATTTGCACTTTTTCTCTCTTTCCAAACGAAATCCAAAGTTTCGACCGAGTTCAATTCCCATTTACCCTCTAGATCTTTTTTAATGCACCCTTACTAACATAAAAACTGATAAATTCATTTTAAAAAATGAAAAAAAAAGTATATACAGATAATCAATGGGTATAAAAGTAAACACTTCAAATTCATTGTTAAAAATCCCAATCTAACTAACCCATTCATCTTATACAAAGGATGAATGAGGTGTGTGTGTGTGCATATATATATATATATATATATATATATATATATAGTTCATTTGAATTGATTTATTTTATATTTGGACACATTTATAAAAGTGCTGCTAGAATTCGGTAAAATATATACACCAATTACTAGTATATATTTTGGTTGTTTTGTTTTCACTAATGTTTGAACCGTGAACCTTGTGAAATTGGATGGAGCTCCGGCCGGTGCCAGCCTGCGGTGCGCAGAGGAGAGGATACAAATCTTCTGTCTCAAATTCCCTGAAGCTCTACAAATCTCGTCCCTGACTCCCCACGCCACAATTATCTTTGTGCCAAATGTCAAACTATACATACTCCCTTAAATTTGGTCGAATTTACACATGTTTCCTCAAAGTTTCAAAAGGGACATTAGTTTCCTATAAGTCTGACATGCACTACAATAGTCAGAAAAAAGAAAATTGTTTCTGCTATTAAATAAATTATCCAAAACTTTGACACTAATAATAGAAGTTATTCCCAAATGGGGCATAGTTGACTAACTGTTAACTCACACTGTTGGAAGGAAAGGGAAAGAGAACACAGGCCAGTTGACAGTGATGGAGATGAGACAAATTTGTAGCTCGGGTCGTCTTCTGGGCTAAACAAAAGAACAATGGGACAATCTGATCATAAAATGAAAAGGCAAAGGATTAAAGGAAAATCATGGAAAGGGTGAAAAGGGGGGCATTTCATTCCCTTTTTCACTCTGAAGAAACAGAGTGACGGCAGGATGCAAATCTTAAAAATGTAATCAGAGGAAACGTCAGCAAAGATGGGCAAGTCAATGAGACTTGATTTCAGTTTGACCCAATAACCATCAACTCCTAGCCCCCCGCCCCGACATGACACACACACCTCTTGCCCATTGCCAGTCTACCATCACCTACAAAATAGTAATTGCCTATTCTAATAAAAATTCTCCCTAATCATCAACAACGCACACATATAATTTACTTGAATCACATTAATTCTGTGATAAATCATACAAGTACAAATACATTCTCTTGACCAATTTTTTTTTTTTTTTGTGTCTATGATGGAGTTGGAGATACGGAATGTCCAATCAAAAGCCAGCAAAAAATATAAGTATATATTGATGAACAAGTCAAGTGCAGCTACCTAATTGTTCACTGGTACTTGGGGGTGGACTTGGGAAATTATATTAAAGGGAAATCAAATGCACGAAGACAAAGAATAATGATCATTCGTATCTATTGGCAAGACTCAGAAATGGATCGGGTGACGCCATTTACTCATTACCCAAGAGAAGGACCAAGTCAGTACCATCTTTCACAACAAACAAAATCTCCCCCCTCCTTCCTCCCTTCACCAACGTTTTATCATTTCCTCACGATCATCATGATCTTGATTAACCTATTCTATTCGTACCCATATTCTACAAGTCTGCCTCACTCCTAGCTAAAAAAACTCCTACATATATACAGTACCACCATCTATCATACTCCTAGTTATAACTCAAACCAAGCCTAGTCGAGCTCAAACCCCCTCCATAATTTTTAAAGTAATGTTGGGTTTGAGTTGAAGCTTGAAAAGCTCAAACTGCTTGCAACTTTTGAAACTTAAAGGAAAAAGGGGTTATTATGACCTAACTTCAACGCATAAGTAATGTAGTTTTTCCTATTTTTGAAGCCCATAGAGGATAAGTATAATTCTGACCTAATTGACTTCATTAATCCTATATTTAATTGTTCCCTTTGAACCACAGATAACAAACTAAAAAGTTATGGAACTTGAAAGATAAGAGTAACTATTGACATAACTTCAAGGAAAATGAGCCTACTTAATTAATTAACCCTATATATTATAATTGATAAGTTCCTGAGCTTGATCAAGCGTGACCATCACACGTTCAAAGCTTGGTTCAACTTCAACTTAACTATGAGTACTCATGTTCCTAATAAATAAGCAATATCGTTTTGGGTTCGGCTGAGCCCATATGACGGGCCTGATTGTAGCAGCCAGCCTATGCTCGTCACAACATCAAGGCGTCCAGGGGCCTACTCCACTCCAACAAGAAGTGAGTGTCCCGAGCCCATAAATAATGGATGCACTTATTTTCGCATCGATGATTGTACATATTGCAAAAGATCGAACATTTTTTGTAGGAATCTTCATCTTTATTTGCACACAAGACTAAATGAAACATTAATTTCCTTGAATTTTTGTCTTGCCACCGTACTGTGGAGCATTTGGATGGGGGAGGAACAATCAGGTTTTCAGTGACCCCACATTCCAACTAGATGAAGTGTGTTTTAAGTGGGATGATCTCCTACAATTCCTAAGAAAAGCACGGCAAGTTAGGTTAGTTTCTCAGCGTCCATTAATTCAACTTGCTTAATAACAATTGTCCTTTTATATATAGTGCCCGTAGTGGACAGGCATGGAACCCCATTTCTCGCTCTACTGTGGCTGCAGAGCACCAACAAACAAACTTCTTTTTTTCCGTTCTCAAAGCTATATATTTGTTTTCATTCTTGCCTTTTAATTAGTATTTGCTTCAATGTATAAAACAAAATAAGTTTGAAATATGTATACATAACCCAAAACCGCGGGTGTGGGAGCAAGAAAATTAGCAAAATAACCGGAAGGGCTAGCATGCAATTTGGGCTTAAGTTAGTGTGTGCAAGCAGGAAGGATTAGAAGAAAGGCTTGTGAACCAGACAGTATCAGAAACAGTGGACTCCGGATCGTCGTTGCGGTGCCATTTCCACTGCGCATGTGTTGCATTCACCACCTGAAGCTCGCCATGGCCGAAGCTCGCCTCCCTGAACACTGATATTTCCGGCTTTGGATCTATGAACCTTTTCGCTAGTCCTTCCCTGTTCCCACCATCTCCTATCGTGATATGCACCGGACCACAGTTGTCGGCTTTGTCATTGTAAACCCGAGTCTGATAAGTATATACATTCGACAGATTTGATAAGCACATCAAAATTTATTTAATTTTTTTGTTTTAAAAAAAAAAAAAAAAAGAAGAAAGGGTTAAAAGAATAAGCTTACGAATCTCTCGTAGGCATGGACATGGCCAGCCAGCACAAGATCGACGCGACCATTATAAAGCAAGCTCTCCATTGATTTCTTCATATCAACAGACTGGGGCTCCGACTGGTGAGCGGTGTTAGAGTTATACCAAGGAGCATGAACCAGCACCACAACCCAAGGTGTCTTCCTCCTGTCCAGCTTCGCCAGATCCGCCTCCAGCCACCTGTACTGCTCTGACCCCGGCCCGAAATCCGTGTAGGAGCCAAGCATGATTACGTGGACGGAACCGCCCGCCACGTCGAAGGAGTAGAAGAGGTTGGAGGGGGAGGCACTGAGGTCGAAGGGCATGCGCCAGCGGGCGTTGTAAGCGGTGAAGGGAGTGGAGTGGATCAAAGAGAGGGTCTCGATCTCGTGGTTGCCTTGGGTGACCATCCAGGGCCGGCTGCTCGCCACCGGCTCCACGAGGCGGCCGAAGGAGTCCCAGAACGGTTGCATTACGTCAGCGTAAGAGAGGTCTCCGGGCAGGAGCAAGAGATTGTAGTCGGAGTTTCGGATATGTTGTAGGGTGGAGTTCGTCCATTCTGTCTGTCCCAAATCTCCTGCAAGCTCATGATTACCCAATTAAATGGGTTGTTTTTTATTTTCTCCTTCCAACTAATTTAGGCAAGGTACTATATTAGATACTATAATGGAACCTTTCTCATTTGCCCCTTAAAGAACATGAGCCATTTCTCATCACTCAGATTATCTCGCTTTGGCTATAGGTTAATTACTCAGTAGTATTTTTTATTAATAAAGAAAATAATTTTATTGAAAATAGAATAACAAAAGAATTTTTATGGTTACAACCTCTAATGCCTAATTAAGAGTTAGATAACCAAAACAACTAAAGAAAATGCCTAAAAAATACAACCATTTGGAGAAACCAATAAGGAACCGAGCCACATATTCCTAAAGACACAACCAAACCAAAACTGCTAAATGGGATTAAACTCCGAGACATCCAAAGCGAAAGACAACTCTTTGATTTATTGTTGATTGTTAGAGAATTAGTGCAAATGTTTGTAACAATAGAATTTAAGTTGGCCTTTGGCGCAGTAGTTTAATCCACAAGTTTATTGTTACGGCCTTTAGTTTTGCGGTGAGAGATAGAACCTCTTTTAACTTAATTAAGTTGAAAAGCGAGTCGTACCTGCAACGGCGAACTTCAGAGGGAGTTGAGCTGGAGGAGTCCGGAAGGAGAATTGGCGGGATGCATCTGAGCCGCAAACGTAGTAGAAGAAGGTGCCGGGCTCCAAGGGACCGATAACGACGTCGTGAATTTGGCCGGACTCGTATATCAAGTAACGGTACGACGACGTCGTCCCCCTCGCCCACTTGTCGTATTTCCCCGGACTTTTCCCGTACCTCACTATCGCCGGAGTTGAACTTCCGGTGATCCACGAAATTCTCATCTTGTCTTCACCTGCCAACGATATGTGAACCTGCAAAGCAAATTAACGCCGTATGTAGGTACATGGTAAAATTTTCCTCTAACCGAGTAAAAAAAATTAAAAATTTATGGTGCCGAAATCAAAATCTCAATAAATTAAAGCAATATGATTGGAATAGAAAGCAAAATTGGATTTATTTGTAATTTTTAAATTTTTTGGGTTAAATTGAAAATTTACAAAAAGAAAAAATATAGATGGGGAAAGAAATTTAGAAACATTACCAAGTTTTGGGCGAATAATAGCAGTAACACGTTTGCGTGACAACTGTTCAATTTGTTCAGATCCAATTCCATTCCAGTGAGAACGTGAAGACATAATTGTAACACCTTAGAAATATATACTTTATCCACAAACCCAGTAAGCTACCAAAGTTATCGTTTCAATAATTATTGCTCTTACCACTTCTTTGGCCTATTAATTCCTCAACTTGTAAATAAAAATTTGCTTCTTAATGCAAATAAAGAAGAATTGTTAACTACTCTGAAGTATATGCTGTCGTCAAATAGACATTTCAATTTTATACAATAATCAATGAACGTGAAAACTTTAATAAGCCTAAAAATTTGAAGAATCTCTCTTTCTAAAAGAAAATAATAATAAATTATATTTCAGGACTCTCTTATCTTAATTATTCTTGAAAGCGCTTGAAAATAAAATTTTAAAATTTAGTATATATGCCAGCTTTACATATATATAATTAGCTGAAGAAGCGTTGAGAGTGGAAATAATTGTTTCCCCTAAAATGAACATATAATTTTAAAAGTCGTCTCATTCACAAAGTACTCTAATTAAGTTGATCATTCAGCAAAGTAACGAGGACGACGATAACAATAACAACAACAATAATAATAATAAACTGGTCATGAAAATGAAATTAAATTAATAGTAGTAGTTTACGAAAATGCAAGAGACTTCTATTTTGCTAAGAAAGCACGGCAATGACGGACAATTGTAAAGTGAATTGACAATAAACCTACCAAGTAGACGTATTAACTTTCCATTAACTTTAGCAATTACAATAAGTTTCATCCCAAATCTAACGATTTCTTCACCATAATAAATTAAGAGTCCCCTCTTCCCACAAATAATTAACATAATTTTAATTATTTCCGTCTAAAAATTAACTACGTATTTTCATGTTTATATAGTTTTTTTAAAATTTTATTCATATCACTAAGTAATATACCTATTTAAAATGAGTACTTTATGCCTATATATGAAATTATATGCTTAATATTTCACAGAAAAAAATGAAATATATAGATCAACCATTTTGAGAGACAAGCGAGTATAATATACCGAACAAGAAGTTGGGGAAAGAGTAAAGAAGGAAATTAAAAGAAATATAAGGTAGTAGAATAAGGGTTACCTGTTCAGGGGAGGTGGAGGAAAGCTGTTGACGGACGAAAAGGTTCTTCCGGGTGAGGGGACGATCGTATGAAAGAACGCTCTCAGGCAATACAGCGGTGACAGCCAGCACCAGTAGAACCGACGGCAGCAGCCAGAACTGGCGCTGCTTAAATACCATAGCGGTGGAAACGGATTTACTGGTCTTCGTAAGTGATGGGCAAAGATAAATTAGAGAAATAAACTCGAATTTGAGGACGAATAAGTTTCCTAGCTAGTATTGGGAAGCCGGTGTATATAATTATTATTTATCTCTAGATGTAAGATGTGTCGATATTAAAAAAAGAAATAAATAAATAAATAAATAAATAAATAAGGAAATGTTTCCACACTACTGATCAACGCCGTTTTTATTCAACTTTTATCCAACATCTCATAATTTACACCCAATTCATTTTAACTTAAATTAATTAATTTTAAAATAATTTATTTTTATTCTTATGTATTTTTTACCCAAAAATAATTTTAATTAAGAGTCAATATTATGTAGCTACAATAATTCATTGAAAATATAATTTTTGTAATCTTATTAAATTTTTGTAATTTTACTAAATTTTTTAAAATTTTTCTAGTTTAAGACATTAGAAAGAAAAATTCATAGAAATTTAAAAACATTATTAAAATTTACTTTCAAATGAATTATTATATGTACATAATATTAACTTTCAAATGAAATTGATTTCAGTCAAAAAATATGTAAAAATAAAAATAGGTCATCAATCAACATAGGTTAAAATAAATTAACCCTAAACTTCCTTGTCCCGGAGAGCTGTCTATCTATCCTACATTCTTTATTATAAAATAGAGTGGTTTTCATATCCTTGGATCTTGAATGGAGTTTTGGTTTATCTCGTGGGTTCATACATGCAATTTTCTTGTCATATTGTAATTAGTCGTAATTTTATCGTTTTCCTCGCAATTAAATATTTGTTCCTATAACCACTCCTTTTACCTATATTTTGTGTTATTGCGAATGCAATTTCTTAAACGAACTATTAGATCTCGATAGAAGATGGGGGCACATCCAAGATTTTTAGGGTAAAATTTATTTATGGTCCCCTACCTTTATTTTTTTTTAAGGTAAAAATATCAAATTCGTCACTAAAGTGTTGAGTTAGAAATGGATATGCAATTATAGTTTTTGTTTTTTGCCCAATCTTCCACTAATGTTTTAAAATGGACTGGATATGCTACTAAAATTTCAAATTAAGAATGGATATGTCACTGGTCATTAAAAATCTAACGGAAAACATTAAAAAGCCAATAAAAATGTTAAAAATAACAAGTTTTAAAATTTTAGGGTAATAATGCAAGTTTTAACAAACTTCAAAGACTTTTTATAATTAAACTCTCTCTTTCTCTCTCTTAAGAATACCAGTGAAAAGATTAAACAATAAAGACAGAGGGAGGGCGGCGATGGAGTTGGGCCATTGGTGATGGAGACAGCAATAGGGTAGAAATGTTGATGGTAGAGATCAGAACCTCTTTTGGAAAAAATCTCAAAAATCCTGATATTTTTTTAAAAATGCATAATAACCCCAAAATTTCAAAACCTGCTATTTTTATCATTTTTTATTATTTTTCTAACCGAAAGTGGCATATTTGGCTCATTTTAAAACATTAGTGGGAGATTGGGGAAAAAAAACTATAGTAACATATCCGCTCTACCTAAAATAATAGTGGCAAATTTGATATTTCTGTCTTTTTCTAAAATGGTTACTTACCTCACTTTATGTCATTATAAAGTCTCCTATCTCATAATGCACATCTTATTGAAGTCACTTTCGTCTGTTTTTTTTCTGTTATTTCAGACAAAAGTTGATGATGTAATAATTTAGATGTCGATGTAGCAGTCTAAAATACCACATAACATCCTCTTTCATAGAAAAAAAATGAATATACTGAAAGAATAAAAAACCTCAGACTAAAATTGATACAAACAAAAAATTTTAAGGATTTAAAATATATATTAGCATAAAGTTCATCTTCTTTCTCACATATTCTCTGCTTATTGGAAGGGTTGAACAGTTAGATTCTAGGTTTCGCGGTGTTACTACCGTCATAATGAGTTTTCTGGTAGCGATGGCGCTGCATCAATTTTTTTCTCAAAAATTTGATTTATTGAAATGATTTTACTCCTATTATTCTTCTCTTTAACTTTCTCTAATAAAGTTCCTTCAAAATCACAACCATTTTTTTTAAATCAGGATTTGAACTTTTGAATCCCTAAATGATTTTGTTTGTTTTTGTGTTTCTTGATGATAGTTTGGGGTCTGATTTGTTCTTTTAGATGAAGCCGACATCAATTCTAGCTCAGAAAGATGATCCATCAACACCAATTCTGAGGAATCCTTAAACTGTTGCAAGAAGTTACAACAAGACACAAGTCCTTGGCTTCGAGGAGGAATAACTAATTTTCGCTTTTGTAGAAGGTGATGGTTTAGGGACCTTCTCATGCTTGGAAGGATTGGGAAAACAATGGAGAGGAAAGATAGTCACCCCACAACTTACAAATGCACCGAGTTCCAAGAAGGCAACGATTATGAGCAATCGGGTAGCCCTTAGTTCTATTTGTGTTCATGACGATGGAGATGAAGTCCAAGTTGTAGGAGAAAGGGTCACCTTCGACACAGGCGTAGATGAAGCACATGCCACAATTTGGGTGAGCAATAATAGCGTTGGGCAACTATCAGGAATGGGGTAGTTGAATATGCATTACTAAAAAAAAATTTCCAACAAGAGGTCATTGGAAACATAACCATGGGAAAAAGCTCTGTTGGAAAAAATTACCAACTGCTCATTTTTTGGGCCATTGGTACTTCCAACGGTCAATTGTTGGAAAATGAGCCATTAGAAATTTCAAATGCCCGAATGATACGTGGTTATTTTGCTAATGAAAAAGGGTTTCCAAAGGGTTTATTTTCATGAAAAAATAAACAGAAATAAATTATATATTTTATATATTACTAAGAAATATGTTGTATTTAATAATATGATAAAAAATATTTTAAAAATTATATCTTATATTTACAAAATTCAAACTTACAAACAACAAAAATCAAAAAATTATAAAATTACAAAACTAACAAAATCACATAAACTATGAAAAATTAGATACAACAGATCTCCACAATTATGTCATAAAACACAAAAAATAAAATAAAACCACAAAATAAAAACATATCTGCAAAATTTAAAAAGAACTACAAAAATTCAAATCTTGTAGAGGCGAGGAGCCATGGTGGGGGTGGAGCAGGGTGGCGAAGAGAGCGGATCTGACGACGGTTGGGTGACAGCGAGCAGATCTGGCGACGATTGCATGGTTGGTTAGCGGATTTGGCGACGGTGAATGAATCTTACGGATTTGGTGATGGCGAATGAATCAGAGGAATGATTGCGTGACAATTGTGAGAAGGAAAATAGCTAAATGATGGACGAACGATCGGAGAAAGAACAATGGATGACTAAAGAACGATTGGTGGAACGAATTGCTGGAGGACTGTGGCAACGTGGTTTTTCTGGGAGTCGCCACCAATCGGTTTCACTTAGGTTGATTGGACATCTTAAAATGGTCTACGAGAGTTTGAGGGCTCGGGAGTATGGTTACGTTAAAATAACTTTATTCTAACGCCCAAAATTGGTACCTTAATTGATTTTAATTTTGTTTTGCTTACTTTTAAATAATTTCAGTTAAATTTCAAACCATGGATTCTAACCGAATCACCCGGATATGGACTTCAAATCTTGGTGCTTGATTTTTATTCATTTTTATAATAAATTTGATATTTCTAAACCATTGACTCTATCCAGTCACCCGGATGTGGAATTTAATGAATTTTAATTTTTATTTGTTATTAAATATTTTAATTAATTATCAATCCACATCATAAATTTTACTGAATCATCCGAATATGGATTTTAATACAATCCATGTATCTCATTAGATCAACCGGATATGGATCCTGAATTTGTTTATATTAAATGTTTTTAAAAAAAAAATACCTATTCAAAACCATTTATTTTATTGGATCATTTGGTTATCAATTTTTTTGAAATTATTTTAATGAACGGCATAAGAGGTTGGACTTTGTCATTTAAAGGAAAAAAGTAAGTGACTCGACATTCCAAATAACTAATAATGTTAAACAAGATAAGATAACAGAAAAATAAAAGACTGGGGGCTTGGTCATAATAGAAATAATAAAATAAACTACACAAATAATAAATAAAGAAATAAGATGGGGCTCTTGGCCAGCCATATTAAAAAATAAATAAAAAAGGTAAATAAAAAGTAAGGTTAACCATGCACATAAAGAAATAATAAGATGTAGAAATTAAATAGAAAGTAAGTAAATAAATAAAGTGGGACGTTTGGCCATTCACGTAAAAAAAATAAAGTGCAGAAAGTAAATAAAAAGTAAATAAATAAATAAAGTTAGGTGTCTGGCCATCCACATGACAGAGAATAATAAAATGCAGAAAATGTAAATAAAAATAAATAAAGTGGAGCTCTTGGTCATCCACATAACAGAAAATAATAAATGCAGAAAGTAGATAAAAGTAAATAAAGTGGGGTGCTAGGCCATCCACATAAAGAAATAATAAAGTGCAGAAATTAAATAATAAAAAAAAGTAAATAAATAAATAAAGTAGGGCGCTTGGCCATCCACACAACAGAAAATAATAAATGTAGAAAGTATATAAAAATAACTATAAATGGTATGTTTGGCCATCCACGTAAAAGAATAATAAAGTGCAGAAATTAAATAAAAATAAATAAATAAATAAAGTGGGGGCGCTTGGCCATCCACGTAAGAGAATTAATATAAATAAATAAATAAATAAATGAGGTGGAGCATTTTGGCCATCCACGTAAAAGAATTAACAAAAAATACATAAAATAAATAAATAAATAAAGTGGGGCGTTTTGGCCATCTACGTAAAAGAATTAACAAAAAATACAGAAAATAAATAAATAAAATAAATAAATAAGGTGGGGTGTTTTGGCCATCCACGTAAAAGTAGGAGTACAATCTTCCATAAAAAAAATAGTAAGAAAGAACAGAAAGAAAAGAAGAGAGAGAAAAAAAAAGTTGTTGTTAATAATTAGTTTTTGAAAAAACAAAAAGAAAGTTAGTGGCTAAAATGAATGAAATTGAAAGATCAAGGATTAAAGAAGAGTTATACCAAAAGAGATGTAATTTTGAATCCGACGGGTCAGGTCGCGTTTTTTGGCCAAAACGGTTTCGCTCCTCCTCCGATTCAAGCGATTGATCGAACAATCAGGGACGGCGGAGGGCGGAGCTTTGATGGGCGACGGCAACAGCGAGACGATGAGGGCTGAAGGTAGCGACAGCATGGGAGTGACGGCGGGGACGACGGGCAAACTCGGCGTAGACGGTGGCGAGGAACGTCGGCGACGGGAGCAGGGGACGTCGACGGAAGCGGTGGCGGTGTCACTGGAGGAGTGTCGGGAGGGCGGCGGTGAAGGACGAAACGGAAAAATGGAAAAAAAAGAAGGGTCATTTTTTTTTTTTACCGGAAAACGTTGGATAGCAGACGGAGAGTGACGGCGTAGTGGGAAGCAGCTAGGAAAGGTTTAGAATTTCTGGGAAGAGGGAGGAGAGGCCAGGGACTAAAGCTACATTTTTTCTTTTTTAAGTTAGGAGCTAAAATCTTGATAATTTCGTGTGTTTCTTTCCACATTTTGACCCCTATTTATATTACTGGGAGCATTGAATTCCCTTAATTAGAAAAAAGTTGAAATTTAATTAAAAAATATTTTAAAACATAATTTGGTCAAAATTTCAGTTTTAGTCCTTCACCTCTCACTGATTACTAGTCTGGTCCCATATCTTTCGTCAAATTACAAATTGGCCCAAATTTGTCTGTTTTGTCAATTTAGCCCAAAACCTTGCGAATAATTACCAGATTTCCCTAGAATTTCAAGATTTTGTCATATTTTTCCCAAACTTCTCAATTTTTACAGATTAATCTCAAACTTCTCAATTTTTTCATTTTTTTATTCCCCCTTTTTATTATTTTTTTAATTTTTATATTTTTTATTTACTATTATTATTTTTTAACTAACCCTACAAAACAAAATGCCCCCCTAAACTAAATTTTTTTAAAATTTTTCTTTAAAATAATAATAATAATAATAACCGAACGAAATTGGGTGTCAACAACGACAAATGAACGAATGACGGACGACAGATGAACGAACGATTGGAGGAAGAATAGCAATGATGGATGAAGGCGAGAGATCATGAGGGACAAGAGAGAGCTTGGTCGGTAAGAGAGAGAAGTGAAGAGGCGATGAGAAGGAGAAGAAAGAGCTTGGCTAGCTGAGGGAGAATGCTAGCCGATGGTGAAGGGAGAAGAGAAAGATTGGTCGGTGAAAGAGAGAAATGAGGAAGCAGCAAGAGGGAGAAGTGAGAGCAAAGAATGGAATAGGTTAAGAGCTAAAGGGCGTTTTATATGGGTTATGCTAGGGTTTTGACGGGCTAGGCCTTTATAGATTTTTCTGATTTTTTATATGATATGTGTGTGTGTGTGTGTGTGTGTGTGTGTGTGTAAAAACTTGTAAAATAAATAAGATAAATATTTTATATATAATATACGTACATACATTCATACTACAAAAATATGAATATATATACATTATATAAAGATATATAAATATGATGTATATGATATGTAAATATTTATATATGATATATTTCTTTATAAATAATAATAATAATAATTTTATTTTTATAATATTTTTATCATATACTCTTATAATAATAATAATAATAATAATCCTCCTAATAATAATAACATAATTATTATTATTATTATTATTATTATTATTATTATTAACAAAATATTTTCAAAATACAAATTCACTTTCTAAAATTGTAAAATAAATATGATATATATGCTTGTATGTATGTATGGTGTGTGTGTGTGTGGGTGTGTGTGTGTGTATAAATATATATCAACATATATTAATATTATTATACTTATAATTATTATTTGTAAAAATGTTTTAAAGATATCACTTAACTTTTCTAAAATTATTATAATATATATGATTATTATTATTGATTATAGTATTATGACTATGACACAAAACACACACACACACACACACACAGAGAGATATATATATATATATATATATGTATGTATGTATGTATATGTATGTATGTATGTATATGGTAAATATATATAAATATCAATATCAATATCAATATAATATAAATATGCATATTATTATTATTAATTTCTATATGTAGAAGAGGAGGTGATTTAGTTTCAATAAAACCACGTGTATATATATAATATATCTATATATATATATATATATATATATATATATGTATATGTATGTATGTACTGTATTATGGTAAAATATATATAAATATCAATATCAATGTAATATAAATATGCATATTATATTATTATTAATTTCTATAGTGTAGAGAGGAGGTGATTTAGTTCAATAAAACCACGTGTGACAATTATCATTTAATTATCTATTATATTTATCTTAAGAAATAATTATAATGATAATTATCAATTTTAATTATCTAATTAGAAAGTAATTGATAAAAAAGGTATGTGTGTGTGTGTGTGTGTGTTTGACATATGTATATATCAACATATTTAAAATTTTCATTTCCAACGGCCTAGGCTATTAGAAAAATTGATTAAATGTTTTCCAACAGCTTAAGGGAAACAATAAATACTAAAATGCATTGTTTAACTTACATATTTTCCAATGGCTTTAGCTATTGGAAAATTGCCCGTTGGAAATTTTTGCACACTTCCAAGAACTTGGCCATTGGGAAAAAAAAAAGGTTTTTTTTTAGTAATGATGGATGGCAACGAACGAGAGGAAGAAGATTTGGGGAAAAACATAAAGATTGGCTTAATCTACAAATTTAAGTCCCTAAAATTATATATTTGTGTCAATTTTAGTCTAAAATTGTTATGAAAGATGAGGTCATGGCAGTGTGTGTGGCACTACCACATTGGCATCCAATTAACTATGTTATTAAGTTTCATCCAAGATAATGAAAAAATTAATAATAGGGACTCAAGTGGGTTGGACTTTATGAGGTATTGGACTTTATAATGATAAAATATAAGACATGTGACTACTTTAGAATATGTATTAAAGCTAATAGACCACTAACGGATTTTACCCAAGATTTTTATAAAGGAATGAACAAATAAAAGTTTTCCTAAATTATGGTCCTTATAAAAAAAATATGACTAATTTTAAAGAAAAATGAGACCATAATAATTTTATCTTAAAAAATTAAGAAATATTATCAATATTTTACCATTTTAGTGGCTTAGGCCTCTTTCAGCCACCCCAATGTCCGATGTGTTTATAAGAAGGCGGTTGGCAAGGTTAGGATTACTTTTACATCCAGCCAAGCTGAAACATCTACTTGCTTTGCATCAACAAATATTGGTCGTAAGTGTAAGATTTCAGTGACCAACTTCCCACGGCGAAGCGTCAACACTTATACTCATCAAAGTCTTCCGTCAAGCATACTGTTCTCATACGAAGCCGTGCAACTGAAACCAAGCAATGGGAGAGTTGAGCAAGGATTTAGTTTGTAGCTGGCTTAGTGATCTTCTCTCTCTTTTGAACTCTCGTTTTTTTTTTTTTAGTACCAAAAAAGAAATTTCTTTTTGTGATATTGGTATTTGTATGTACCAAAAAAGAAGGTACTGTTAATATTTTCTCAAAACCAAGTAAAATGCTAATTTGGCCCCAAAAAAACAAAAGTAAAATAGTAACCATTAAATAGGAAAAAAGAAAAAGGCATAAAATGAGCCTGCGCAAGACTAAGAAAAATATATTGCTGGCAGATCACTACCTCTTTCTCCAAGCCGATCTTGGACCAACCCTTCGACCCATAATCCAGCCTTTTCTAAGCGGCCCAAAAAACTACGGTAATACATAAGAAAACAGCTGACTCAGCCGGGTGTGCAGGGGTAGGGTTAGGGCGGGTAAGTTTTTTTTGGTTGGAAACTTTGGGTTTGGGACCTCGGTTTTAATTTTTCACAATGCACCCGGCACCCCAACCCGGAAAAACATTAGCCGGGTCAACCTCGGGTACTTGAAAAAAAATAAGTAAAAATTTTGAAAAGGAAAAATATTGGTAGATAACACTATGGGGTATTCAAATATAGATATAAGTGGCATATTTAGTTCAATTCTTATTAAAATAATAATTATCTGATGGATCTAAATGCATGTAAATAAACTAATATTGATGTAGTTAAGTTGAGATTTTATTTTTGTGAAGGTAAGCAAAGCTTTCATCAAATTAACAAGTAAACACTATGCTATATTGATCCCTTCTATGGCCTAATTCTCAAGTATTTAGACTAAAATGAGAAGCATAATTAAATTGAGGGACCAATTTATGTGATGCTAGTTTAAGTTTTAAATTGTAATTGATACTTGATATACGTATGTGAATAATAAAAATGTTAGTTATATATATTGCTCCTCCGTCCTAACTTGGCTGCCACTTTTTGAAATTTTTTTATCTTAAAAATAAATACCGGTCTATATTTATACAAATTCTTCCAATTTTAGCCTATCACCGTGTCATAATCTTTACACAAAATATTTATGCAACAGCACATCATAATCATTAAGAAAAAGGTGTCAATCTGCTTGAAGAGAACACACATTTTAACAACTAAGCAACATAAAAAATGTAAAGATTTCGATAATGATTATTTTTTTCTTCCCCCACTACTCCTTCGCGAAGTATGAAATCGTGTAAGAATTTATGATTGTTTATTTCTCTTTTCGGTCTCAGTGTTTTTCAAATGTTTTTATATTGCCTTAATTATATTGTTAAGAATATAGTGGCAAGTTATTTGTTCCATATGAAAAATACAAAAACTAAAATACATATATAATGATGATGGTCTATTATCTCATTTACTTAAGCTTTTTAAAAACAGAGAAACAATCAGTTTACATAGGTGTAAGATAAAAAGTGTTATAACTTTTATTATCCATTAATTCAATCTAATAGTCAAGATTAAAAATCAGTTATCCTATAAATTTCCTTGATTTGTTTCCTTTCTATTCCCCCCCCCCCCCCTCCCCCTTGCTTCCCACGGTTCTTATACTTAGAAGCTGTCTCGTCAAACCAACTTTAGAAATCTACTTCCTAATCAAAATAAATGTTAGGGCTTAACTATATACGATACCTCGGTTAGTAGAAAGTCCTTTTCAAACATTACAATAGATATTATAAGAAGAGTCGGGCATTTTGATTTTTTTATTTATGGGCTTTTCCAAGACACCGGGGACTTTGAACAGGACAGCAGCAGTGTGTCGAATGCTTGGTTAGGTGGACATAGTTATAAGAACCAAACCAAATTGGCCGATTTGACCGGTTTAACCATAAATAGATTCCGGTTATTGGCACATTGGTGTTTAGCCAAGGAAGTAAAAAATTTTGGGGGGGGGGGGGGGGGGGGGGGGGGGGCTTTACTGCCAAACTGGTGAACTAGAAAAATCATGAGCTATAAACACAAATGGTTTTATGCTCATCTGACACATGGTTTAATTTTAGGAGTAAAATTTAAACAAAAAAATACTATAAAATATTATCATATAGGTGTTATATCATATATACAAATATAAAGACAAATAAACAAAAAAATCTCAACAATTCTGGTCACTAAACAAATGATACAGGTTAAGAGCCTGGTGTATATTTCTGTTAGGATAGGGAGATTAAACCGATGGTAAAACTAACTGAACCGGTTAAACTACGAAGTAAATGGCTGGCCGGTTCTAATCCCAAGTCGGTTTTTATGTTAGGTTTCGTGAAAACAAAACAAAGTCAGCCTAACAACAATCGACTTTTGGTGCCGGTGGAATAGAATAGAATAGAATCAGAAAGCAGATTCTTGGCATATTCCTTTTGTAACTTGTGTGCCCGACTGACTCGCTGTTCTCATCTTTGGACTTCCCATCTCCTACTCATTTCTTAATTCCCATTTATCCACAAATTAATTACTCTCTCTCTACCGATCATCGGCATCGGATGCTGATATTTCTAATTTTTAATTAACCAAATAGTTTAAAAAAATTTGAGTAATTTTGTACGCAAAAAATAATGAAGTATATTCATGGTGGAATTGCTGAGTTTTAATTAATTTGTTGCGCTAGCTGTAGGAAACCTGTTTTGGAGCCTCCCAGCCAAACGTGATGGAGCAGAAGTTATTAGAATCCCCGAGAAGCAGATGCTCTATGGTTGGTTCTCTTTAGTGTGCCATCTCCCGTTTATGTCTCATCAAATAATTTTGCATTAATTACAAAATTTTATAACAAAACTAATAATATATATATATATATATATAATAGATCTCTTACACACTTGACCTTGGCCGTGCGCCACCTCATAGAATACAAAAATTTTAAATTGCGCCCAGGTTCTTCAAAACTAATCAATCAGGTCAGTTTCTATGAAACCATAGAAATTATAGATTTACCATCGCATCTTAAAATGCACAAATTTTAAAAAAGATGCAACGGGCTATTCCTACACCACGCAAAATGAGCAGTTAAGAGCAAAAAATTCAAAATGAGCAATTTCAAAACCTGCACAAACCAATTTCCATAAACTATATGCTATAATGAGTTTTTATGGCCAAATAGACATGAACTATATAGTACTATGATATTTTTTATTTTTGTATTCTTATACTTGGTTTTCATGCTCTTTTATTTTTATTCTTTTTCAGTTCTTATATGTTCTTCTTGATGTATAGTTCATTCTCATGTTTTCATTGTTCTATCATCGAATAATATTTGTTTTTATTTTTACTTATTTCATTACTTGTCATTTTTTCAACATTCTTTCATCTATAAAAGAGCATCTAAGTGGTTTAAAAGAACATATACTTAATACAAATGAGGATATTCAATATTTTTATATTTATTTTTACACTATCAGTTCTCATATTTTCTTGCTTTTTTGTTCTTATTTAGTTTCTATATGTTCTTTTTATATATTTTTATTTGTTATTTTATCAAATATTTTTTTTATTTATATTCTTTTTTTAGTTTCTTTGTGTTCTTTTATGTATTGTTGTTTGTTCTTTTTCAATTCCTACATGTTTTTTTCTTGATGTTTGGATTGTTCTAATGTTTTCATTTCTTCATCATTGAAGGATATTATTTTATTCTAAACTAATTATTACTTGTTATTTATCTAACATGCATTTATTTGTAAAGGAACACTTGTGTAGTCTGAATGAACATATTCCTAGTGTAAAAGAAATATTCAATGTTATTGTGTTTGTTTTTACACTACTAGTTCTCATGCTATTTTCTCTCTATTGTTTTTCCATTTCTATATGTTTTGTTATGCATTGTTTTTTGTTTTTTATTTATTAAAAATGAATACATGAACAAGGAGAAACAACAAGAAAAACAAAAGAACAAAAAAAAAGAAGAAGAAGAAGAAAATAAGCAATGAGAAGACTAACCTATAATCTTAAAATAAAGGATAAAGATTATTCCTAAAACCAATTAAAAATTACTCCAAAAAACACAAGTAAAAAAATTATGGTAAATGAAAAGAAAAAATAAAAATATGTATAAAGGACAAAATGAGACTTGCAATGATTCCAACAAGCTCCTTTTACTTGTTGTAACGCGCTAACTATTACAACAATATGCTCTATATTTTGTGAAAATTTACCAAAAATGCATAAATTACTAATTCATTCAAGTGGCTTGTCTGAGCTCATCCAAAAAGCCAACACACATAAGTCTAGCCCTTACTATGGCTTTAATTTCACTATGGGCAGACTGACCACAATATTATTTTTTTTACAATTAAATTAATTACTAACGTTTTGTTTAGGTGAAATTCATAACTGTGGTTAAAATTTTCCAACTATATGATGACATTAGACCTTACGATAACATGGCAACATGTGCGGCAAGCATACATGACAAACTTGCACAACCTTTTGTCTAACGCACTATAAAGCGTCCATAATCTTTTGCATTTTATGATTTAGCTATTGTCTACCTCATGCTAAAAGGAAAAGGATGCAAACTTGTTGAGTTGAAAATGGGTCACGATAGGACCTTGCTTCTCATCTTTTAATTACCAACGGGAGCGATGATGATACCAATGGACACATAGGGGTATGAGAAAACATCATTGATAGGATTCTGGTGGCCTGAAACATTGGTAAGATATGGAGAATGAAGTTGCAACTTGATTTTCTTTGAGGGCGATGCTTCATGTAGCGGTTAATAATGTGTAAAAGATCAGCAATTGTGTGACAATGTGGTTCAACTACAATTGTCTAAACCAAAAACAGTGGCCGGAGACTAGTGGAGGTGGCTAGAGCATCATACTAATAACATTGAAGATAGGAGCCAAATCTCAAAATAACCTACACTAAAAAAAAAGTGAAGAAGTGCACTATTATTTTTTTAGTTTAAGGACCTATGTGCATCGATGGGCATATTTTAGGAATAAATTGTGTAATTAATCCAAGATGAGGTTTAGATAATGTTGTTTGTTTTTCTTTCAACTATCCAGCACACTTAATAGAATATTCCACAAGAAAATGAAATATTTTCTTTATTAGCCATGTAGGTGGCTAATTTGTCCATATTGAAAACATTATTGGTGGATTTCACTCAAATGAAACATAAATGATGGACTTAACTACTAAAAAAATATAATGATCGATCTGCGGTATAATGATAATTTTAGTGCAAATTGCCCCTTTTGCCTAAATCACAATGATAAATGATATAAAAGGGGAGAAAATAAGTCAAGAAATAAGATATGTAAGTTAAGCACATCTTATTATTCTTGATGAATGAATAGTTTGGTCAAACATACTAAAATGAAAAAGTACTTACCAACCTTCTCACATTTATAATTATTTCTTTGAATGCCAACATAAATTGGTCATGTAAAATAGGATTATTAAGTTCACATTGTTGAACGTATACCAAAATTAATAGGTTCAAATAATACTAACCTAAAATAAAAAAAATAAACTATTAGGACCAGATAATAGTAACTCTGAATTGGACACTATTTAGAATTGTTTTGCTTGTTCATCTTTTATTATTAAATGACATCCGATTTAAGGTTACCATTTCTAATTCTAAACTTCTATTGTATGATAATAGGACGCTATTGTTTGAACATGTTAATTTTATGTATATCCACTTGGGTGGACAATATATACCATCTCCAAAGTATAAGAAACTCAGACACATTAACTAAAGGATCTTGGATTTGATACTAAGTATAAAAAAATGTTTTGGGGGATACACTACAACAGAACTAGGTCTTGGTGGCTGGTTATGGTGACTGATCAAACAGTCAAGAAGCTTCTAGTCATCAAATCAGTTAACAAAAAGTGCAGTGGACTTCCCAACAAAGAGATCAACTAACTAGTGATAGGCTAAGTTTCAGTCACCAAGGCCAGTTACTGGGCAGTCAGTAACCAGTCATTATAGTGATTGACCTAGTAACCAACTTAATTCGGTCACAAAAATGCTTTTGTGACCCTCATTTCTGTGTAAATATGTACTTCCCTCCACACAACTTCCAAAACAAGCTGCTGACCAAAATACCAATCGGGTAAAATCGATCACCCACCTTTGATTGGTTGTTGATCACCCTTCAGCCAGTGGCTTTCCATATTGGCAATCCATGAGAATTATTCTAATCAATCAAATTTCACATACCCATACAGATTCAAATCAAGGTTCTCACTATTCTCACCAATCTCACCTTCCTTAATGTTTTAACTCTCGCCAATCTCTTCCTCCTTCACACTAATTTCTCACTACTACTGGTGAAGCGTGAAAAAAGTAACTTGGTGGAAGTCGCTGGTGAAGAGTGGGCCAAAGATCAATACCTAGAAGGCAAAGTCAAATAAATAGGCTATGAATTTGGACTAAGAGGCGAGGTTGGTGGTGGAGAAGATGAGTTAGATTAGAGTCACTCTTTTTGTTTGGTTGCAAAGAAAACAAGTGAGTGTATTTTCAAAGAGAATGAAGTGATTTGAAGTTGAAGTTGCAAAGACATAACAATTTAAACAGTGGAGCAAACATATTCAATTCCTGCAAAATTTAGTTAGGAGTCTTAAAAGAACTTACACAAAATTTTATCATAACTAAAAAATTAGTGAAGAATAAAATAATCATTAAAAGAAAGATCCAATGAAAATCACAGAGAAATGAAAACCAAATAGATGAGATGGGTATTTAGTATTGTGACCGGCTTATGATCAATTTTTTTAACTCCTGGCATCGGTTACTGCACCGGCCACTTCTCTTTAATGGTCAAGGATTTAGTGACTGATTGATGACCAACTTTTGCAATCACCAAAAAGTGAAATAGTGACTGATTTATCGATCAATTTTTTACTTTTTTTCTTGTAGTGATATTCAACACTCAATAGTACATGAAAGAGATTATTTTTTTTTTGTAATAAAAAATATTTCAAATGTTAAGAAAATTATTAATATTATTTCTACAAAGTGTTAGGCTGAAATTAGATAGAAAAAGAGATTTGTGTTCACTTCCCAACTGGGGATGGTAAGTGAGTGGGTGAAATCTAGCATCCGTGGATATTCGCCCATGACAAGTGAGTAAACGGGTAAAAATATCCGTGATGAGACAGACATGGGTAGCAAATTACACCCGTCTGGTGGATACAGACAAGTAACAGGTATGAGGTATCCATCACGAGTAAATTCATCCCGCTTACCTGTGAAACCCACAAGTGTAAATTTCCTACTTATTAATTATAATGAGATATAACACGTACATTTAACTAATATTTTATACTAATTCTCATTGAATATTTTCTTATATGTATGTTATGATTTTATATATTTTATGATTTTGTTGTATTATATGTGGAGAATGACTTTCTATGTATTTTTCATAATTTTATGAAATTAAAAAAATACAGTTTAAAACAGTAAGTTACCCGCGGGTCGTAGGCACGGATGAAATTTTTCATCCGCTTGCGCATACCTACAAAATTGTGGGTATTAAAAAAATTGAAGACACAGATGGTGGGTAAAAGGTATCCTCATCAAATCTACTCTATTGTCATCCCTATTCCCAACTTTTGATTACTTCTAGCACAAAAGGGATATGCTGCTGAGCAATCTATTTTAAAAAAAGAAAAAGGCAAACCTTACAAAGGAATACTACAATTTATATGTACTATTTGATGTGATGCAGAAAATTTAATCGACTTTCTTTAGTGTTTTGTAATGAATTACCCTATAACACAAAATAGCGTTATCCTTATTGTTCTACAGGAAACATCAGAAGGGAAGTATTTGAATAGTTAACAAAATTTTTGAGCTTAAAGACTCAAATCACAACCCTTGAATCTGAAAACAAGTACATTGTATTGCAGCAAACTTTAGGGCGCAAATATTAAATTATGAACTCTTGAGACTTTCTGTGTAGTTTTTACCATCCCACACGCCTAACAATGTTGGCGACCATAGCTGTCCAGTCCCACTCCCAACCACGCTGCTTCCGAACCTCACATCCTTCGTGAACTTGTAGATAAAATAGAGTACAAAACAAAAACAAAATATCTTTTGGGGTATTTAATTATTTCGAAACTTAATACCCTAAGAAAAGAAAAATAAAAAAGAAATATTTCTGAACCGTTGAGCTTGACATGATGTGCGTTATCTTATCTGCAACAATTCCACATGATGTGCGTTATCTTATCTGCAACAATTCCAAACTCAATACCCTAAAAAACTGTTTGACAAAAAAAAAATTCACATTGATCAGCTGATTAATTTCTTGACGGAAATGCTCTCTAATTTTTTAAACTTTTTCAAATTCCCACGTTCCTCTCTAAATTCCTTCATATACGCCACTGTTAAGCTATCCCTCACTCAACTTCCACGCCTCAAATTCCCAACAATCACCATGCCCAGTCACCACGTTCTCCCTTTCTTTCTCTCCCTCCTCCTCCTCCCTCAATTTCACACCCCTTCTTGCCTCGCCCTAGAGGAACTCCTCATTCGCCCGCCGGCCGGTCCGACCATCCGCACCACCCATAATGGAGCTGCTTCCGATCCACAACAGGTCTGTTTCTATAACATTTACAACCATGAGCTTAATTTAAGCATTAGGCCAAAATTTGATCCTTGTCGCCTGACTCGTTTTCTCTTCTTTGCTATTTTGTATGTTGTAGGTTCACGTTTCATTGGTGGGGGCGGATCACATGAGGGTGTCTTGGATCACCGAAGACGAGAACGTGTCTCCGACAGTCCAATATGGCAAGGTTTCCGGCAAGTATAACGGCAAGGCAACAGGACAGAATACGTCGTACGAGTACTTCTTTTACACTTCCGGCAAGATTCATCACGTCGTCATTGGGCCATTGGAGCCGGCAACGACATACTACTACCGGTGCGGCGGTCATGGCCCGGAGTTTTCCTTCAGGACACCTCCGTCTTCTTTCCCAATTGAATTCGTTGTTATTGGTAAGTGGTCCACTTTACGCCAACACCAAATTATCTTACCTTGTACGTACCATCTGTTCCATGAAATTTCTGATAATTTTGCTTCCATCAATAACGACATTTAAAAAAAGAAAAAGAAAAAGAAAAATTCTCGCTTCATTACTTCTTATGCTATTGCTTGCTCAAGTGGTTTTGTATGCGCAAAAATATGGCAAATGAAATATATACCTGCCTTACAATTAAAGTTCTTAGTTGAATATTTAAAACTATGCTTTCTTATTTTTATCGATATAAGCTAAAGTACCTATAGCTCTCATCCTAATTATTCAAAAGAAAGAACTCTGGTAAAGCCAAATTTCATGCATAATAGTAGTACCGCAATAATACTATGGTGAAAGTATAAGTACACAATTAGAAAAAATATTGACATGAAAATATTGGTGAATTACTTGTGTGGTGAAAAATATCAAAATATTTTAAGAATTAATTAATACGGATTTTATCATGTTCATGTAATTTTTATAATTTTTCTATATGTACCTTTTTCTGTATAAAAATGCTTATAAAAATATTCTAATTAATTAATCCAAGGAAACACGATGTCTTATTCATAATCAAGGGGTGAAAATGACCAAAATTGAAATTCAATGACTCATGACTACGTGAGGTGGAACTTGTAACCCATACAAACTCCGTGTGTGTGCGTATGATTCAAGATCGCCCACAACATCTTAGCCCTGCGGCTGGGCGTTCATACATCCCCTGCCAGGGTCGGGGTTTGAACCTCCACATGTGCATTGTGCACCATTTTGTCAATATACGGCTTAACACTATTCAGGTTTCAAAAGGCAAACAGGTTTTTCTTCAATTTTGGTAATTCTCTAAATACCATAATATGCTTGTACATGTTTCTAAGTAACAAAAAAAATGATTCAAGAACAAGACTTCGCAGCTAATTGATTTGTGACTCGCAATAACTCAAACCCTGAAATGGCCCGAGCCAAATTGGACCCAGCCCAGTTTATGTTTGGGTTTCGATTCTTGGCAGGTGATCTTGGGCAGACGGAGTGGACAGTCTCAACCTTAGCGCAAGCAGAGAGCAAGGACTATGACGTCTTCTTGCTTCCCGGCGACCTGTCCTACGCTGACTACAAGCAAGAGCTTTGGGACTCCTTCGGCCGGCTAGTGCAGCCATTGGCCAGCTGCCGGCCGTGGATGGTAACGGAGGGCAACCACGAGGTCGAAATGGTTCCCGTCATCTATCCCGAAGGGTTCTTGGCCTACAACTCCCGTTGGCTCATGCCCTATCAGCAGAGCGGTTCCTCCTCCAATTTGTACTATTCCTTTGATGTCGCTGGTGCCCACATCATCATGCTTGGTAAGCCACCAAAATTTTATTCTACTAATAGTAATTGCTAACTGTATAATATATAGCACACAAAACCTTAGAGTATGTCCGCTAACAATTAATTACGACAACTTGAAGATTGATTTACTGGTATAATATTTGTATGTGCATGTATTGATCTTTGTGAAGTCGGGATTACATATGTTACAATATATCCTATGGTTTTTAGCAGTGACTAGGTAGTAAGACCCTTACGATTATTAAGTCATCAATTATAAGCTAGCTAACAAGTCGGGATTAACCAACATATATATAAATGAACAGGATCATACACGGATTTTAAAGAGGATTCGGATCAGTACAATTGGCTCGAAGCGGATTTGAAAAAGGTAGACAGGAAGAGGACGCCTTGGATTTTGGTGCTCTTGCATGCTCCTTGGTACAACACTAACACGGCTCACAAGGGTGAAGGAGAAAGCATGAGGAAATCCATGGAGACGCTGCTCTATAACGCTCGAGTCGACGTCGTTTTCGCAGGCCATGTTCATGCTTACGAACGATTTGTGAGTAGCTATATAGCTAGCTAGCTTATGTTTCCAGTAATTTTATTGATCGATTTCTACGAGTAATTAATTTTCCTGCAGAAAAGTGTTACTAATTTTAATTTCTAATTGGTACGTGTAGACGAGAATCTACAACAATGAAGCTGATCCATGCGGCCCTATCTATATAACCATCGGGGATGGAGGCAACAGAGAAGGATTAGCTACAGAGTAAGCAATGATATATACTTTTTCCGTCTCAAATTTTTTATAATATTTACTATTTATAAAAATTAATTTATAATTTTTTATTTTTAATATTTTTATATTTAAATAAAAAAGACAAAATTTTCAAATAATATGAGATAGAGGTACATTCTGTTTGTTGCCACTAACAACATTTTCGTAAGCAATAATATATACTCGCTCCAATTTTCAGGTTTGAGGAACCCAGTTCGATCCTTTCGCTATTCCGGGAAGCAAGCTTCGGGCACGGGCGGCTGAGGATATCAGATGGGCAACTGGCACATTGGTCGTGGGTGCGAAACAATGACTCGGTGTCTCATGTCTCAGACCAGGTTTGGCTCCAGAGTTTGAGCTCAACCAAATCATGTAATCTAGCTCCACAGACCAAGGACGAGCTCTGATCTATTTTATTCCATATAAAACGATGGCAATCCCCATTCTTCAAAAAAACAAAAATGATTACTGCCCAGCTTTTCCTTTTTCCAAATGTAATCCCAGAAAACTTGATATATGCAGTATTTTCTCTTCCTGGAAAACCAACCCGATCTTCAGCCTGTGGGTTGGGCCTTCTTGACCTACCCAGAATCTAATTTTTGGGTTGTATATCTCGGATTGTCAGGTTTGTTCTGGTATTGGGAATCTAAATCCTCTATCCCCCTTACTCGCATCCCCTCTCTATTTCCTATCCATTTTTAGGTGGGTAGGATCAGATAAAAACATGTCCATCCACCACATTTTCACAATCATACATACAAAAAAAAAACAAGCAAAAAATTATAAATTACATCAATCAAAGAAGTTAAAAACATTATTAATATATGAAAAAAAAATAGAAAAGACCACAAAGAAGCAATATACATAAATTCACACTCCAAACATACCAACACACTATAAAAAACTAGAAAACGCACTCTAGAATCAGTACATCACAAACATAACGAAAAACAATACAATAAGCCAACAAGAGAAGGCACATAAAAGTCTATGCCTTATACATAAGTTTAACAGCTAATTATTGAAAAAACTTCAATTTATGGTACCAACAGTAGGTTTAGGAGCTTCAACTTTGCTCGGTTCGGAAATAAAAGCATCAAGATCGTCAATGTTCATTGAGTTTTGATCTTGACTTTCTTCCATGGTCTCCATATCCTCTAAAATTAAAAAGAAAAAAAAAATTAAAGAATAAATCTAAATATAGTGAAGAAATGTGTGTGACAAAAACTAAATACCTCAGATATATTATAGAAAAAAAATTATAAGACATTTAAATGATGATGCTAAGCCATATGAAATTAACATTAACCTTATGTTCAAACGTTTGGTAAATCCAGCACCCGACATTCATCTTTTTTCCTCTACTTTTCCAATTTTCATGAATATATATATATATATATATATATATATATATATATATATATATATATATATATATATGTAGCATAAGGAACACTCTTCGTTATTAATCATCCAAAGTCAACCATACTGGTGAAACCAAGAGCAAATGGCAAAACCGATAGTAGATAGCAGAACCGAGAAGCATTTACTGATGATCTCGTAGGGTGGCAGCTGGTAGGAGGGCGAAAGGGAAACAGGACAGAGAGCAAAAAGCAAAATCGAGAACAGACAGCAGAACTGAGATGAGCCAGCAAAATCGAGAGCAGACAGTAGAACTGAAAGGAGCCAGCAGAACCGAGAGCAGACAGTAGAATCGAGAAGTAGTTACTGGTGAAATCGCTAAATCGTTAATACATTGGCGTGAAACTGGCGCAGCGTTAAGGTCGGCATCGGCGTTAATGCATATTGCAGAGGTGGAGGCGGCGGCGAATGAAGGGAATTGTCGACTCTGTTGCTGCTAAAGAGTGAGGATGGGAAAAGTATGACAGAGTGGGTAGACCCAGTCAAGCAGTCATATTCCGCCTTCACCTTCAGATATCCAACAACGCAGTCGGAGGTGCTATATAGGAAATGTACGTGTTCGACGATCCTCCAACACCAGCACAGACGACTTGATGTGTGCCTCGTGATGACTGATGAAGAGTTTGCGAAGCCAAGGGCGTCTGTGGGCGAATGGCAATGCAATTGGGATTTGGGAATTATGGTTTATCAAATTTACTAAATTATGCTTATTCTAATTAGACGAGATGGTTACTTGTACCAAGCAAATATGAAATAGCATATACATATATGGGGCGGATAGACCCTAAACCCGCACCTTACCCATATCCAATAGGTGAAAAAAAAAATACATATTTACCTCATATCCGTTTAATTGTAAAAAAAAAAAAAAACTCGTTGAGTAAGATGCACTCAGATCCCTGTTGGGCAGGATATCCATTAACATCCCTAATACAATATCTACATTACCAAGGAAAAAAGCTGCCATATCTAAATTACCAAGGAAAAACAATGAAAACAAGGAAAGGCTTAGGATTAAATTCATGAATACCTAGTATATTGAATATAATTCCAAGTGAACAGCAAACTTAAACAGAATGCGGTGACCTAAGCGTGTGTTGGGCAAATATATGTGGTTATTCTGAAGAATAAACTGAGAATGAAAGAAGAGGTCAAGCCAAGTTCTTCACTTCATATATAGAACTATCAATCTTTTTTTTTTTTTTTGTTGAATATAGAACTATCAATCTAGAAAATCTGAAAATGAAAAATAAAAATATATCCAAGGAGGAAAAAAAATCAAACAAACACAAAATATTTTCTTAGTTCAAACAAATGAGAAAAAGAGGGTTGGCACCTAGAGGCAATAAGGGACCAAAACGGCGTGACTTTCATTCTCATTGAGAGTAAAGTGAGTGAATTTGCAATAAGACACCATAAGAACTAGCAAAACAAACCTTTACTCTTCTTCCTCCCTCCAATTGGAGCTTACACCGAGAAACCCAACCCAACCCAACAGATAAAAAGGTGGAAGCTGCCGGCATTGAGCAAAAATAGAACGAAGCAGTACAAAGGTTCTCGACTAAAGAGAAATTAAAAGAATCCACTTGATTTCTTCAAGGGTTACGGCAGTTGACCTCTTTATTTCTATATGTTAGATGTTAACATCAATTCTAAACTTCTGTTAACAACTACGCATGGTAATAAGAGAGCATAGGGGGAAGAGAGGGGACACAAGAAAGGGGGTACAGAGGGTTTCAATTTCGGTACTGGTAGGTGATTTTTCTTTTTTTTTTTTTATTTTATTTTGTTTTTGCTTCCCTGTGCTAGCTGTAAACTACTGCCGTCAGGCTTAATTATTAAATAATGGATAAAGACTCTACCTCAAGAAAAATATAGTACTCTCTCTGTTCCAGTTTTTTTGAAACATTTTCCTGGGTACGGAGATTAATGTGTATGTAATTTGTGTTAATTTTTTATGTAATAAAAATTTAAATAATAATTAAAAAAAATTAAGTTTTGTGCGGTAAGAGATTGAGTGGATATTAAAAAAATAGCCTTTATTGGGTTTTGTATAAAAAGATTATTTAATTATTTAAATTTTTTCAAAAAAAAAATATTTCAATCTTTCGAGACGTCCCAAAAAAAAATATGTTTCAAGTAAAATTGGACGGAGGGAGTATATGATTTGCTTTAAGCTAATTTTGGGTTCTCTAATTTTCGCTTTGCAGTTACGCCGGTAACGTGGTCGCTTCATTCTTATCCATTTCATTTTCATTTGTTTTAAAGACTATTAATTTTATCGCTCATAGATTTGTTAAATGAACACCTTAATGTACATTGGGTAAATTACAATTTGCCCCCTGAATTTTAGGTGAAATTACACTTTATCCCTCCTATTTTATAAATGTACACTTTACCCCTACCTTTTTAATATTGTCTAACAGTAGCTTCTGAAATCTTAATTTGGACTATACAGTAGTCATCTTCAAATAATTTTAATCTGTACAGCATTTTTTTTATAAATAATTGACATTTAAAAAATACTGTTTTAAAAACTAAAAGAAAAATGGATAATTTAAAATGTCCATTTACTATGAAAAAATACCATATAGATTAAAATTACTGGAAGACAACAATTATAATGACTAACTTAAGATTTCAAAAGTTACTGTCGGACTATATTAAACAAATACGGGGTAAAGTATATATTTCTCAAACAAGAGAGACAAAGTGTAATTTCATCTAAACCTCAATGGGTAAATTGTAATTGTTGCATGTACATTCAAGAGTACTTTTGTTCTGTCGGTGAAAATTAATCTTTTCACATGTAATATTATCTAAAGGAGAAAATTAAATAGTGACCTGTTATACGGTAGTCAGATAATCGTTATAGCAATCATAATTAATGATCGTCATTGGTAAGAAAAACCATTGTCACTACAAATGGACGACTGTCTGGTGGCCGAATTTTTGATTGCTCCAAACAGTTGTCATACAGCCGCAGCCGTGATTGTTAACTTGATCGCCAGAGCACAATTGTCAAGTTGATCAAACCTAAATTCAATTTTATTTTTAAAGAAATTTGGCCAGATTCAAGTTTCCAAGTTTACTCATCATTCCAAATTCATTCATATTCTATATTCTACAAGTTAATAAGGAATTCACATATCTCTCTATTCTTTTGCTGTAAATGGAGGTGAAGTATGGCGGTGAAGCCACTACCACCAAGGGAGGCCATCAACTCCTCCACCTCACGAACAACTTCCTTGAAAGCATTATACTTAGAAAAACAATGTATAGCCCAAAAACATAAGAGAAACCATTAGAGGATTGAACTTGAACTCAAGATCTATCAAAATCCAAATGAAATTTGGAGATAATTCTTCGGGAAAAATTAAAGATGAGAAAAACAAGAATTATACCATGTAATCATCTGCTCGAGAGATGCAATGGACAATGGCTAGAAATCACTCCATTAAGGCCATCACCAACAAAGTCGCTGACACCAAGGGAAGAAATCAACTCCTCACCACCTCCCTCCTAAGCACCATAACAAAAAAACACTAACCTATAACTCAAAAAACATAAGAGAAATAGTATCAAACTTTAACTCAAAATCTAAAAAAAAATTAAAATGGTTATTTACAAAAAGTTAAAGATAAGTAAAATATGACTTGAACCATGTAATCGACTCCTTGAGTGCTGCCATGGGATAACACTTGAGTGGAGCAAGGTGAACATCAAGTCTGATAATAGAAATGAAGAGGAAAGAAATATAAGGGCCGAAGCAAATTTGTAACGGTCTAGCAACCGTCTTGGTTATTCTTTTGTAAAATTCTTAAAATTAGCAACTGTCAGGCCACATAAACATGGGGCCCATAAAAAATGATGGCCTTGGTGACTATCTTGGAGACCGTCCTAGCAATCAACAAACAATGATAATAGATGATCATCAAATAATTCAATGATCATTTAGTTGACTGTCTTAGCCACCATTATAAACGGTTGCAAAAAAAAAAAAAAAAAAGCCTTCACCTTCCTTGCCACAATTTTGGTGGCAACTGAAAAGAACAGTCGTTTATGACATTGTTGTAGCTTGTAGTGTATGTTTTATATATAATATCTCATTCGATTCTAAATCCCTTAATGCATAAGATCACTTGCAAATACATGCATATTTAGACATGGGTGAATCTAGAATTTTTGGTCAGGGGATGCATATATAATTAATTTCTATATATAGCAGACTTAAAAGAAAAATACGGGTAAAAACCAAATTTGGTCTCTTAACTATTTGATTTGTCCTAAAATTATCCCTCAACTCTAAAAGTGATTATTAAGGTCCCTTAACTTAAACAACGCGTTCAAATTGAGTATCATCTATCAGTTGGGACATTAATTCGGATGGAACTTACCTATGTGACACCCATAATGCCATGTGGCTTCCTCTTTAACGAAAATGGGTGTTTTTTTGTACATAAATGAAAATTTAAAATCAAATTGACATAAACACAAAATCTTAAAACTTAAAACATAAATTAACGCCAATTGTCAAAATTGAAGATGACAGAGATTAACCCTTCACAAGCAACAATGTTGGATTTGAGGGTAGAGGCGAACAATTGGAGACAGAGATAGATGGGACGAAGGCCAACAACTAGAGGGGGAAATCACCGGCGAAATCAAGGGTTCTGTGAGTGAAATTAGCGACGAAATCAAGGGTTCTATGAGCGAAATTAGTGACGAAATCAACAAAACTGGCTTCTAGGAAAGAGGCTCGCGCGGGGATCAAATGTGATCAAAACGGATAGGGGCAGGAGGAAGGTTGAGAGATGCGATTGAAACAAAGAAAGGCTCGACGATGATGGAGGTCAAAAGGGCGGAGCCACTAAGGAGGAAGGGAGTGACCATGGTCAGCGAGTAGCAACAAGATGGCTCGTCGATTTTCATTCACAATCTCCAGCTGATCACCAGTTTGCTTGGTTTTCGCAATGCCTTACCTCATGTCGAACGAACGCTATCAGACCAGAGGGCCAAGGAGAGGGTTGATAAGGATCATCGGCCGAAAAAGAGGGCCGATTGGGAGCTTCGGGTTAGAGTTGGGAAAGATTGGGTTATTAACTTTTTAAATACCCAAAATTATGTTTTTTGCCAATTCGAGCCTAAAATTTATTATTCTCCCAATCTTGTTACTTATTGTTATGCCACATGGCATTGTGGGTCCAAGCAATGGGGTATAAAGTGCCACATAACATTATATGAACCACCAAGACAAGTTTTGTCTAACATAATGACTCAACTGACGAATGAAACTCAAATTGAATGTGTTATTTGAGTTAAAAAATCTTAATGGCAACTTTTACAATTAGGGGACCAAGTTAGGACAAACAGAATAGGTAAGAGACTAAATTATATTTTACTCAGAAAACACAAAATTTAAATTAAATTTTAATGAATTTATGAAAGAAATATTTTTAATTCTTTATATTGTATTTTATTTTATTCGTTTTATTTCCTTAAATCAATAGGTCACTGGATAAACTTAAGTAAATTCGTCTAAAAACTACTTAATCATTATTAAAAAATTTAAAATTTCCTGAAAAGCAAATAGATCCATCCTTATATTTATCTAGGATGAGAAGGCTCAGGTAAGTGGTAGACATTAGCAATTCCCTAACATAACATCTCTAGAAGCTTTCATCCCACCATGCTGTTCACTAATTTGCCAACCCAAAAGTGATAAACATGTGCTTCTGATCTTATCAACACTTGTAGCAAAAAGATGTTCCACAACACTTGAATTAATTTGTGAGATTCCGAGTTGTCTCACTAAGAAAGACGATAGATCGGTGAGACAAGACAACTCGATATTTTTATGTACCCGATCCTGAAATCTATTGCCACCAAATTATTGGAAGCTGCAATTACAAAACGCCCCGTCTTGCTTGCCTCTAACTTTTTATACTGTAGAGAACATTTGACACGCCTCATTTCAGCTAGCTTTCTGGTACTTAGAAGAATACAAGTTGGTCAGAGTTTGAAGGAAAACGTGTTTATGTGTTCGATGTTATGTATAAAAATTTTAAATATAAGACGAAGGATTATTCTCCTTGGCTTTTTTATTCTTCAATTTTCACATAACCAAACCCACATGACATAAAATAAAAAACAGAAAATATTAGTAAAAGGAAAAAAAAAGGGGGCGATAGATGATTTTTTTCCATCATTTTTCGCCATCATCAACATCATCAGCATAATCTTCTCGTCTCCGTCCAATAGTCCTTTGACTCGTTCTTCCCAGTACAAAAACGAAAAAAAAAAAAAAAGGAGTCCGTCCGGCCCGTCAAATCTTCTGGAGCTTCTCCGCCTTGACCACCGGATTCGCCCTCGTAATCTCCTCTCGGCCGAGCCTCTTGAAATCAAACCCGCACCCGTGCGTCTCGGGATACCTGTGGGTCCCACAGAACGTTATCCCGCACCGGCACCCGAACCCCGTCAGCCCAACGCGCCTCCTGCAAACCATGCACCGGTTCGGCTGCTGCGAACAAGCCGCCTCGCGGCTGGCCTCCGAATTGACCTCCGGTAGAGTCAACGCCGTTGGAGCCGGAACCGAGACGGATTCGGTCGAGGAGATAGGAAGAGCGGCGGAGACGGTTGGCTTCACGGCGGAGGCACCGAGCTGTTCCTTAAGGCTGAAATCTTGGTAGCACTTGGCGCAGAGGTTCATCGTCGCAGGGCTGCCGAAGAAGCCGCAGTTATTAACGCAGAGACGGTGGCCTTCCGCCGCCTGGCATCTGTGCTCCTCCGCCATCGCTAGTTTCTCCCTCCGATCTTTTTCAGCCAAAATATTCTTCTGTTATTCTCGCAAAATATGAAGATCCGATCCAACGATAAATCCGCCGAGAAATTAACGATTTTTCATTTATTTTCTTCTCGAAATAATATTTTTCCAGAACAGAGGAGGATGAGGGAGAGGCAGGAGCCGGGCTCAGGGAAAGGAATATAAAAAGGAAAGAGTTGGGGAACAGAGGACGAAGCAACGGCGAAAAGGTTGTAACAATTTCGTTTTACCGCGTTAAAAAGGAAATATTAAAAATTTTAGATGAATTAGACTGCAGGGTGGACATTTTGATGGACTTGTTACCCCAGCTATTGGGGAAATTGCAATTACAATCTCGAAACTATAATTGTTATCTTACTTTTATCAAAAACTTGTTAAAAATTGCTTCTAACAACTATCGAGTTCCAATCCTCAGCAAGCTTGCTACCTCAAATGTGTTATTTTCAATTGTGAATCTTTTTATACGTTGGGTGGATGGGTACTCCGGAAAACACTAATAATTGTGCACAAGAACATGTCAAAATTTATTTTGTCCTAAGAGCCGAGTTGCCCCCTTGAACTTTGCTAAACCAGACGATTCACCCCTCTCACTTTGGGCCAAGGTGATTTACACCTTCAACTTGTAAATCAGTACGGTTAAGTTAAGCCCTCCAACTTTTAGCCATGGAGACGATTATACCACGCTCCCCTCAAGTGCCTGAACTTGATAATGTACCGTTTTGAAAATCTTATGGACCGCTCTATGGCATCGGCGCCCACTATATTTATTATTATTATTAGCAGTAGGAAGACTCATTCAGCTTTCTTCTTTCATTCAATCAAAACCGTAATATATGGGATTTTTCTAATTCATTAGTATAACATTTTTCAAATAAAAAAATTGATTTGGTTGTCCTTGATACGGTTATGCTTACCTGGATCCCAACCGCCGTAGGTTTTAAATTTTGAGTTATCGATTAAACTCATCACAGAACTTTTACCAATATTATATTTTTTTGTCAGCGGCGGTAGAGCTGTTATTGGGTTGGGTTTGGGCTTTGTATAGTTAATTTTAAACTTTTTGTTCAAATAATTGAGTTTGGGTAGCACATATATTGTAGGAATGAGTACTAGTAATCAATCCATTTTAAGATATATTTTTGATCTTTTAGGACTTTCTTTTTATATATTTATGTATATTTTCAAAAGAATACATATATTCATATTAATTAATACTTAAAAATCATAAACTCAAGTAATATAAGATTATTTATGTTAAATTATAATTTTATTTTTAAAATAAAATCATATTTTAAATATAAATATATTAATTTAAGAGGTGTGTGAGTAGAATCGAATAGGATAAATTAAATTTATATTATCCCATGACTTTACTGGTAAAGTTAGGTTCAGGTTTAGGTAACCATGTTGAAGGAGATAGGGCTAAGTAATATATTTATTTGACATCGTAAGTAGCAACTTCATGTGAGATAATGGGTGGAACCGTGGAAGTGCCCATCTAAACTTTGTAAATCTTTAATTATCTATTCACATATCTTCAAAAAGGCAAACTATTGTTTTTTTTTTAACCGGAAATTTTTTGAACTTTTACAATTTTAGGAAGTATGGGTAATAAGTACATTAATATAATCTTTATTCTATCAATTTACCTTCATTTGTTGATCAACAAATAAAAGCTTAAGGATCAACTTGTCATTAACACACTTCCCACTCTCTCTTGACTCCCTTTCATAATCCCTAAATTTCACTTCCAATTTCTATTTCCTACTTAGACACAATATGATGGACATGGTAAAGGATTAAGAGAGTGAGAGAAATGCGTAATGGTGAGAGACAAAAATCGACTAGCCTCAGCATTAATCACTGCTGCCACCCTCCATTGTCTGGTATATGCCCAAGCCTAGCCTATTACTGTTGCAACTAGGGGTTATAAACTAAAATTAATTTATTTTAACCTAAACTAACTTAATCTAAAATACTTTATTTTTATTTTTATAGTTTTTTACATGAAATCAAATTCATTTGAAAGTTAATATTATATGGGTGTAATAATTCATTTAATTTTTTTTTTATAATCTTATTAAATTTTATGAAGTACAATATATCACTTGATGGTGATATATAAGTTATAGTCCTGACCTTGCCCTTATGGGAAAAAAAAAATTTGCATGATTTTTTTCTCTTGTCTTTTATTGGGGCCAAGATTGGATGAAGTTTCGAATCTACACGTAACTCCTTTTATTTCAATATTGGGGAAAATAATTATATCTTGTATTTATAAAAATAAAAATAAAAATAAATAATTTAAATAGTTGATTAGCTATTAAAATTTTATTGTATAACTAAAATTCAATTTGCAGGCCATTTGAGTTATGATTTTAAAAGCTAATAGGTAAGAAAAACAGTGAGTCATTGTAGATTATAGTTATGATTTTAAAATCCACTAAAAGATACTTCATCTGTCACATGATGAAATATTTTTCTGAGCATGAAGGTTAAACTTAAAGAGTATGTTTTTTTAATATTTTTTTTTCAATTTTTCTCGTAAAACTAAAATTGAAAATAGATTTTTTTTAGTTTAGTGTATTAATAGTTTAAATGATTATTAAAAGATTTTTTTTATATTTTATAGTATGAGTTTAAATGAAGATTAAAGAAAGAAAATATTCTTCTTTGGATTTTGTGTAGCATGAGTTTAAATAAAAGTAGTAAAGTAAATTACATATTAAAATTTTTTCAAAATAGGAAAATATTTCAATCTTTTTTAGACAACACAAAAAATAATATATTTCATTTTTTTCATGATATATGAGTAGCTTGCATACTATTTGAGTTAGGGAGAATTATAATTTACCGTCTAACAACTACCCAAGTTACACTTTATCCCCTCTTGTTTCAAAAACATTTCAAAGGCCCGTGAGGTTTTAAGAAACCTACACTTAACTTTATGCTGTCTCTCTTGGAGAGAGTAAATTTCATGAATAGTCTCTAAACTTTTGTCATTGTTTCCTTGTGGTCCATAACCTATTAAATGTTCTGTTTTAGTCATATACTTATTAAAAATATTTCATTTTCATCCTAAATCTATTGAAAATATTTCATTTTTAATCCGAATTTAATGAAATTTGTTAACTTAAAGTATTTGTTTGATAGCAACTTTTTAGATTATAATTTAAACTATCTGGTAACTATCTTACAATAAATTTAATCTGTATAATAATTTTTTTATAGTTAATGAAAACTTTAAATTATTTTTTTCTCTTTATAAATTGAATTTATTTCATTCATAAAGAAAAACACTACTAATTTAAATTTTCTATTTACTATAAAAATATTAAATGATTTAAATTTACTGGAAGATAGTTACCAAATATTTAAATTAGAATTTCAAAAATTTATGTCAAATAATTATTACAAATTAATGAATTTTATCTAGTGAGGGACCAAAATGAAACAATTTTAATATATTTAGGACCAAAATAGAACATTCAATAGGTTATGGATTAAAAGGAAACAATGACTAAAGGTTAAGGACCATTTATGCAATTTACTCTTTTGGAGATTAAAACTAATGGATTACTTACATTTTAAGACCTTAATTTTTAGTTCTTATTTAAATTTTTTCCCAGACATATAAATTGTTTCATTAATTGCATTTTTAAATGATACTGTAACATAATGCTCTCTTTGTCCCATAAAGGATTATGCATTTGTTTGAACATAGGGACTAAGGCATGCGTAGTTTATATTTTTTTTATTTGTCCCTGAAACCATTTATTATTATTATTATGCACAGTAAGAGTTGAAATGGTAATTAGAAAAAGAAAATATTCATTTGGGAGTTTTTTTGTACTAATAGTTTAATGAAGATTAAAAAATAAAATATTCATTTTTTGGGTTTTGTGAAATGAGAGTAATAAGGAAACTTGGATGTTGAAAACTTTATAGAAAAGGAAATACTTCCTCCTCTTTGGGAAGGCCAAAAAAGAAATATGTTTAATTTTTAAGAATGGAGGGAGTGCATTTTCATATATATTGTTCATTTTAACTTACCATTTTTGACTTATTTTTTCGTATGACTCTGCTTTTATTTCCTTCCATCGTCTTCACATATTTTTTATCTTTATCTTTTTAATTTTTTTAAATACCTCTAATTAAGAATACCACTTTTATGTTTAAAATTTTATTTTATTTATTTTTTTATTATTTAGAAGCCTTGAAATTTCTCATAACTTGTTATGGTAACTATTGAATCTAAAATCGAAGAAACGTGAGGCTTATATTTGCAAGAATATGAAAACTTTAAAATAATGTTCGTTTCAATTAACACATCATTGGTCATTTTGTTGTAATTTTAATTTTATATACTTATTCACTAATTAATTATTTTTTAAGAATATATTATTCAACAAAATGCTTATTGATTCTTTATCAACTTGTAAGGTGCTCAGCTGATTTACAATCCTAATTATTAGCATACTTGATGTTAGATGGAATTAAGACTACTAAGATATTACTCTCTTGAGTTACAGTTCACTAACTCTTCACATTTATATTCTTTTAGAAAGTTTTCTTTGTTATTATCCTCACTCAAGAAGTGATGCTATTGATGATTGACACCATTTTTTGTTGTATTTTGGCTTCTAGCTGTCACCATTGCTCCAAGGACTAGTGCTTTTTTAGTTAAAGAAATGAAGAAACATTTTTCTAAATGAGAGTTTCTTAAAAAATAATTAATCAATACATAAATATATAAAACTATAACTACATCAAAATGACCAAATGTTCCACTAACTTGAAAAAAAATGCATTTTAAAGTTTACATATTAGAGATGATAAAAAAATTTGAAAATATAAAGAAGGACATAGAAACAACAAAAAGTAAAAGGGTAATTTAAAAGGAACAATATAGAAAAATATATTATGTTAGTTAAAAAATACAAGTAATCAAACAATTTATATGTTAAGGAGAAAACTTAAATATGAACAAAAAATTGGGGTCTCAAAGTATAATTAATCCATTAATTTTAACCTAAAAAATAGATAGCAGGTAAATGGAGGTTCCCTAAAACCGTAGAAAGATTTTAAAAGGTTTCTGAATTATAATGGGGTAAAATGTAATTTTAGATAAATGTCAGGAGACAAATTGTAGTTCTCCTTTGAGTTAAACTTGTATTTTAGCACATCTGCGAACATCTTGATGACAGCATTAAGGTCGGACCCCTAAACTCTGGTGACCAGGAAATACCAATTGTTGCTACAGCAATTTCGCCATTGATCCAAAAAAATTGATACATCAATCGAATTCGAGGAAAGGGATCCATGTGGTCAACCGTTTTCTTGTAAAGGAACTGGCATAGAGGCAAAGCCATGGAATTGGTTTAGGGATGGGGGCTAATATGTTAGATACAAAAGTTTATGGGTCATAGTTTATTAAAAAAAAGTAGAAGTGTAAAACCTGGGTTTTTTTTTTGTCTGTGTCTAGCAAATAGTGACAGAGCTTAATGTTTGAGGGATAAATGTAAGTTTCTGAAAATAAAATAAGAGTGAGTGTAAGTTTCTAATGTATAAGCTTCCTCGTATATATGTTTGATGGGTAAATATCACTAGTTGTTTCTAAACCATATCCATGTTGCTTAATCGTCCCGAAACTATCAGGCATTGTACCAATCGTCCTTAAATTATTTAATTATCACTATTTCATCCTGTCGTTAACTAAACCATTAAATATGGATGGAAAATGGCGTAGTTGCTGATGTGGCATAGAAAATGATGTGACTACTAATGAGACACCATTTTTTCATCCATATTTAACGGTTTAGTTGACAGCAGAATGAAATATCAACAATTAAATAATTTAAGGACGATTGGTGCAACGCCTAATAGTTTCGGGACGATTAAGCAACATGGGTATAATTTAGGGATAACTGGTGTTATTTACCCATATTTAATTGACATAAATGGTCATATAATATTAACATGTTAAAGAAGATGTCTCACGTAGATGTGTCCTCAAATTTCACCTGACCTCTTCCTTTCAGGAAAAGTAATGCCAAAATATTCTACACAGGAACACTTATTTTTATCAAATGCCCAAATTATTTATAGAAACAAAAGAATACATTTAGTGATGAATGAGGACAAAATTGGTCCAATTCCAAACAAAAGAAGGAACGGCTAACATATTTAGGCTAGTATCTATAATCTTCTTACGAAGGGGAAAGGTAAAAAAAAAAAAAGTCTTATAACTTTTGTAGCTTTTCTAGTCGAGTCCCATATCTTCACAATTTTCTGTTTGAATCCTATAATTTTAAAAAATTATCTATGTTAGTCTTATCGCTAATGGCATTGACGAAATTCCTATGTGGCAAATAACAAACATTAAAAATAAAGAGAAAACTGTCAAAATCAGTCATTTAACTTTTTAACTTGTCTATTCAAATCCCACAGAAAAAATAAACTTCATTTTCATAACTACAAACATGAGTTTTTTTTTCTACCTTCAAAACCATCAACCAGCAAAAGCTGCTAGTGGATCATTTTGCTCCGTGCTTGCAGGGCTTGTATGGGTACCTAATTGAGATCCAAGCCCTGTTCTTTGTGGCATTGAGGTAAGTTTTGGTACAGTTGGTATATTAATATTTTTATCATCTGTGAACAAATCCAAGTAGCTTCAAAGAAACAAGAATCCGAGTCATACACTCTTTGGTATCTAGAATGTTCTTCTGTTCATCGTTGAACTACCCTGCATAAGGATTCAATTCTTCATCATCATTATCGGAGTGAGGCATAACATGCGATTCTTGATTGTTGCTCTTATGTTGAACATTTTATTCCTATTAGACCCTTTACTGGAATCGTAATTTCTACACTAATTAACCTCGAAGGTAATGTAAGTACATGGTAGAGTCGTTATAACAAATTAAAGCCAAGAAGCCAAATGAAATCAGTGGAGGGAAATTCGATTGCAAACCCAAAAACATTTGCTGAAAATGTTTACCATCACAAACAACCTAATGCATCTTCCCATTCATGGAACTATAGTGGATCATTAGGATGCTCAAACTTCTAGCAATTTACACCAATGACAATGAGCAACCGGAGGCTTGGGTTATGCTGGGGGGTAACAGTGGCAACCTCTCAAAGGGGCAGATAGAAGCCAATGTCATTAGATGGTGGCGAATTGAAAAGAGGAACAATAGGAGGGCAATACACTGAAATGACAGTTGGTAGTTAGTGGGCAACGACGCCTGGAAATGAAGGCATGACGTGAGATGGGGCAGTGATGATGAGTAGTGATGGCCATCGGCAGTGGAGTTGTGGTTGGACGGCAGCGGTAGAAGAGAAGATTTAAGGTTCTAAAGAGCAAAATTAAGTTTTTTTTTCTATGGGACTCAATTAGACAGGGTACAAAATTAAATGATTGATTTTAACATTTTCTCATTATTTTTAACACCTGTTATCTGTCACATAAGAATTCTATCAAGGCCGTTAGTGATAGAACTAACAATGATAGTGTTTTTGAATTTATAATACTCAAATAGAAAATTATAAAAATATAAGACTCGACTAGAAAAATTACAAAAATTATAGGAATTTTTTTTAACCTTTCCCCCCTGTGAAAGACTTTCGTGCGCCTGGTGCACATATATGCCGGTACATGCATTACTACTTATATAGTATTTGTCTATTCCTTACATGTTGCGTCAGTTGGTCAAGTGGTAAAACACTTTACTAAAGAAGTTGGGGGTTACAGCTTCCTTCAAGGTTTTGATAGGTTTTTCTTTTATTTTTCATCTACAGTTTTCATTTTCTTCTATTTTTTCCCCCTTTTTCATTTTCTACTTTCTTCACCTACTTTTTCTTTTCTTTTTTTGGTTTCTTATATTTTTGTTACTTTTGTTTGTTGTTTCATTTCGTCTACTTTATTTTTTTTTCATTTTTTTTCTTATTTTCTTTCCTTTTTTCTTCTTTGTTTCTTTTTTTTAATATATTTTTCACAGTTTTTCTCTTATCTATTACTTTATCAATTTTTTATCTATTTTTTTATCATTTTTTTAATTTATTTTTTATTAGTTCTTATTTTTTATAAACAAATAAATACTAATAAAATAATAAATAATTTATTTATTTAAAAAATAAGCAAAAATTGATTAAAAAATAAATAACTACAAGTAGAAGATAAATAACTACTAATAAAAGAACAGACAACTAGTTATCTAAAGAACAAATAGAAATTGATAAAAGAACAAACAACTATTGATAATAGAATAAATAAATAATAATAAAGGAACAAATAGTTAATTTATCTAAAGAAAAAATATAAATTAATAAAAGAACAAACAACTATTGATAGAAGAACAAATAATTAGTGATAAAATAATATATAGCTAGTTCATTTAAAACAAGTAAGAATTGATAAAATAATAAACAGCTACTAGTAAAAGAACAAATAATTATTGATTAAAGAATAAATAATTACTAATAAAAAATAGAAAACTACTTTATCCAAAGAATAAACATAAATTGATAAGAGAGAAAACAAATACTAATATAAAATAAATAATCACTGATAAAAGAACATACAACAAGTTTATTTAAAGAATGAGAAAAAATTGGTAAAAGAACAAATAATTGCTTGTAAAAGAACAAAAAAACTACTTATAAACAAACAAATGGCTACTAAGAGCATCTTCAACAGCTTCCCTATTTTGTAATTTTTCTTCATTTTAGGGAATATAAAGCCATTTTTTCACTGTAACAGTTTCTCCATCCTATTTTCTAAAATAGGGAATGAGATGAAAAAGAAGATCTCATTCCCCATTTCTGCAGAAACTCCAAAAATTTTTGGGGAATAAAAAATAATACTTCTTCTATCTCGTAAAAGTTGTCGCATGTACTATTCATAACAATTAATTCATATTTTTTTCTTTCAAAATTTCTTAAAGAAATATAAAATATTTATATAAAAATAGTACATTAAAGACTCTATTTTATAAATATAATTTTTTTAAAAAAATTATAGTACAAATTAATATGAATATATTTAAGTCAAAATTTAGTTAAAAAAGTTAAAATAGTCATTCTTTGTGAATTGAAGATAGTAAATTTTTACGTTTTGCACAATATTTAATTATACAACAATTAATTCATATTTTTTTCTTTTGGAATTTCTTATAGAAATATAGTTTTTTTTATGAAAATGGTACCTTAAAGACTCTATTTTATAAATAAAATTTTTAGTTTTTTTACAATATAAATTAATATCAATATTTTTAAGTCAAATTTTAGTCAAAAAAGGTAAAAGAGTCATTCTTTGTAAAATAGAATGAATAATTTTTTACATTTTCAAAAATATGTAAGCATACAATAATTAAACTAGTCATTAATTTGAATTTACTTTAAATCCATAATATTTAATTGTTATGTAATAAATATAAAATTCTACAAAATAAGAAAGCTGTTGGAGTTGGAACAAAAAAATTATGGAGATTTTACTTTTTACTTCCTCATCTTATAGAAATTTTGGGAAAGTTGTTGGAGATGTTTTAATAAAAGTACAAGTAGGAAGTAATAAAAAAAAGATGAAGTCTTAATTTTATTCACTGAAAATTTTGAAACAAAAAAATGAATACAAATCAGATAAATTAAAAAAACTAGAATAATATATGTAATAAAAAATTGAAATAAGAATAAAAAGAAGATAAATTAAAAACAAAATAAGGAATAAAAGTGGAAATAAAACAAGAGATAAAACTAAAAATAATGCCAAAAAAATGAAAAAGAGAAGGGAAAATTGGAAAATATGAGAACATGAAAATAAAAAATAAAATTGAAAAGAATAAATATGAAACGATGAAAATGGGGGAAAACTGACAAAAATTGATTAAAAAAACGAAGAATAAAAAGCAAAAAAGAGAAAACGAAATTTAGAACGACAAAAGAGAAAAACGAAAACAAAGTCGTTGAGAAGAGGAGAGCGGGGATTCAGAGGCTCAAACTCAGCCCATGTTCCTCCCTGTGTTACTAGCGCACTGACCACTCCGCCCAGTCCACTCATTTGTCCGGTTTCTGCAGGTAAGTATATTGTGGACGCAATCCTTAAATTCTTCAGAGATGGCGTATGGAATTAGCCAAACCTATGCAATACATACTCTTTGTAAGATAATGGCAGGTGGCTTGGTGAATTCCACAAATTCCATTTATACTTTTCATTAGTTTGAATTATCTGTTTATACTTTTCCTAAAAGAAAGAAAAGTCAAAATTCCTTAAAACATACCAGGTTGCAGTTTCTGTCTGGTCCAGCTAGTACTTGAGTAGTTTAACTCTTGCTTGTCTCTATGTCCAGCGAAAAGTAAGAACCAAAGTGGAAGTTGGAGGACGAAACAGAGCATCATGTCTGAAGAGGAACACAGAGAAGCCATCCCCCTTGTAACCCCTTACAAGATGGGACGCTTCAATCTCTCTCACAGGTCAGCTCCCAACCATACTCCCATCCCAAACTTAAGTTCTCAAATTTTCCTCTTCTTTTCTTTGTCATCTTCTTTTTTTTTTTTTTTTTTTTCTGTAATTGATTTCTAGCTCATCATAACTTTTTATGCAAGCGGCTTGGAAAAAAAAAACTATAATTATGATGTTTTTGAAACTTTTTCATTATTTATTCTGTGATGGGCTCATGCACAAAACATGTTCGTGATCAGTTTTTTCTTTTTCCTTCTATGTAGAGATTATATGTCATTTGAAAGACTATAATCTTTCTATCTTAAGCTACCTTGGAGAATATATCTTTTACAAGGTATTCAAGTTTTATAATTTCTTTTTTTTTTCAGATTAAAAAATAATTATCTTTTAGATAATATACTCCAAAATTGTTTTTTTTATATTGTCCACTTTTAACGGATGTTAGAATTTTTTTTGGGGGGGGGGGGATATATAAAAAAATATAGACATTTTATTCATTTTAAAAAATCTCTATCAAACCGAGTTCTGTGTTTAAATTTTGATAATATGTTGTAATGATGTAGGGTAGTGCTCGCACCCCTTTCAAGATTGAGATCCTACAACTTCGTTGCTCAGCCTCATGCCATTTTGTATTACTCTCAAAGAACAACAAGAGGAGGCTTCTTGATTGGGGAGGCTTCTGGTATTTCAGAAACTGCTCAAGGGTAATTGTCATCATTTTTTTTTAATAAATTTCACAGATTCCATATTTAATTAACTTCAAAAATTGAAGAATTAAGTCCTAAGCATTTGAGATTGATTTGATCCAAGCTAATTGGATTTTTTCGTTGGATGATACGATTTGTGTGTTTGATCAATCAAATGAAGCTATCCAAATACTCCTGGAATTTGGAAACGAGAACACGTGGAAGCTTGGAAGCCAATTGTAGAAGCCGTTCACAAGAAAGGAGGAATCTTCTTTTGTCAACTATGGCACGCCGGCAGAGCTTCTGATAACTGTACAAATATCCTTACTTTATTGATTGAGTAATTTTAAGATTACATTTGCGAGAAATTATTACTAAGTTATTATTAGACATTATTTTTATATCAAATAATTATTTGTTCAATTTACATATTTATTGAAACCTTACACTTTTAAAATTCTAAAAATTACTATTTAAATATTTTTTTTATTACAAAAACAAGTACTCCCTCCATTTCGTATTAGTTGATCATTTTACCTTTTTTTACTAAAGTTTGACTTAAATATATTTATATTAATATGTATTAATTTTTTTTTAAAAAAAATGATGTTTAGAAACTATAACATTTAAAGTTTCATTTTCATATAAAAAGTTCATATTTTTATTACAAATTTTGAAAGAAATAAAATTATAAATTAATTATTGTGAATAGTAAAATGGTCAATTTTTGTGAAACAGATGAGGTATTTTTTTTATTGATTTTTTAAGCTGGATAAAGAAAAAAAATTCATAAAATTTAATTATTTTTTAAAAGAATGAGACTGACTTTTAAATGGCATTATTGTAAACAAAAAAGACACAAAATTGAAAATAAATGGTAATAAAACGCTTAAATAATTTCCACTAAACGGTACCTAAATTTTACAAGTTGATGTGATAGACCCTTTAACTTATTCACAACATACAAATTTGCTCCTTAGGTTTCCAGCCGCATGGCCAACCCCCAATTTCTTGTACGGACAAACCTATAGGATCTAAAGTTCATATTGATGGCAGCACGCCCGCTGAGTTCCCACCTCCTCGGCGGCTAACAACCACAGAGATTTGTGCGGTTGTCAATGACTTCAAGAATGCAGCGCGAAATGCTATGGAAGCAGGTAATTTTGAATTGGAACTTCATGTGCAAGATTTATAATACAAGTCTTGGCCGTAGATAAAAAACTACAATGGGTTATATAGGGCAATGTCCTACTTCTAATTGAATGGTGTAGCTAATTTAATGTACATTATTAATAATAGGTTTTGATGGAGTAGAGATTCATGGGGGAAATGGCTATTTGATTGACCAATTCATGAAAGATGAAGTGAATGATAGAACCGATGAATATGGAGGAAGCCTGGAAAATCGTTGTCATTTTGCTTTGCAAGTAGTGGAAGCAATTGTTGAAGAGATAGGAGGGGACAAAGTGGGTGTGAGACTTTCTCCCTTTGCAGATTATAACGATTGCAAAGATTCAAACCCGAAATCTCTAAGTGAATACATGGCAAAATCCCTTAGCGGTCTGGGGATTCTTTATTGCCATGTGATAGAACCTAGGATGATCACACAATTTGAGAGTGCAGAGACGGAGCAAAGTCTCCTCCCAATGAGAAGGGTATTCAAAGGAACTTTCATTGTTTCCGGCGGATACAACAGAGAAGAAGGAAACAAAGTGATTGCTAATGGTGGCGCTGACCTTGTGGCATTTGGCAGATTGTTTCTTGCAAATCCAGACTTGCCAAGGAGATTTGAGCACTACTCCGTGCTTAATAAGTACGATAGAGGCACATTTTATACTTCAGATCCTGTTATTGGTTACACAGACTACCCATTTCTTGATGAAACACAACATGAACCAAACTTGACCATGATGTAGATTGAACAAGTCTTCTCTTGCTGGCCGAAGAAATTCAAACCAATGAAAGAGCTCTTTGTTTTATTGGGGAATCTTCTTTCTTGTTAATTTGAAAAGGGCCTTGCACGTGGAATGTTAATTTGTACACTTTCTATTGCTGTGAATAATTGATTGCCCCATCCACCAAGCATGATTCGCTCGATTGAATTGTTCTCTCACCCACGGTGTCATTTAGAGGGATATTTTTATCATGAGTGAGAATATTACAATGCATAGAAGAATGGAAGACTCCTAGCTAGCTAGGTGATTATTAGAAATTTAAGGGAGTTTAAGAGAACAAGAACTGTTTGAAACAAATTAAAATATGGTAGAAGATGGAAGATTAATTTGTTGTGAGGAATGGGAATGATCACTATCCATCAATGCTGGACATTTGTTGGATGCATAATTAGTGCACCTAAAACTTGGTAATATTACGCTTGTAATAGTGATTAGATGCGTAAATGGCATTTACTTCATAACCACAACTATGTGAGCCAATTATGGTGGATCCACGTTTTTTATAAATGAAGGAACTAAAATAAATACTTTTGTAAATTATAACTCTTATAAAGTAATTTGACTAATTTTAAACTGGGATCAGAATGTATCCAATTTTAAATTTTAAGAAGAATTGTAAATATTTTAGCATTTTAGGATACCCCAACCCGTATTAAATGCAACAAATTTACAACCCAGTATAAGCACACGAAATTGGATCTAAAATAATTATATATGCAATTAATGAATTCTAGATGAAAAACATTATGAGAGGTTAATTAAGTATATGTGTGTGTGTATATATCCCATGATTCACTTTTCATAAAACTATATTATTAAAAATTTGGCCAAAATGCACATATGGTCGTCCAGCTTTGCTAACTCAAGTGAGTTAGTCTTTTAATTTCAACTCAGTGCGACTTTGTCCCTCAACTTTGAAAAATTTAGTGAGTTAGTCTCTCGGTGTACAGAATGACAAAAAATGTTTCTTTTGTCTCATCATAGTTTGCTTATCACTCCAGCGTTGCCTGATCTCTTCCTTGTCAGCGTTCACTTCCTTCTTCTACTAGTTTCCTTCTTCCTCTCGCCATCAGTCTTGCCTTTCCTCCCATCGCGTCGGTCTGGTCTCCCATTTCCCATCAATCTCGCATCTCCTCCTGTTGGTCCCTTATCACTCAGACAGCTGTTTCGTTGGGAGTTGGAGCCTATTTGCCAATTAGCTCACTAGAGTGGGAGCCGATGTAAACGCCAGAAGTGGGAGCCGATTAGAGCGCTGGAAGTGAGAGCATCGGGATTGATTTCATGAACGGAGGTGAGAACGTGGGTTAAAGCTTCGAGAATTGTCAGAGGAGCGAGACAAAACTAGATCTGTTAGAGGCGAGACCGTGGGTCGCATCTCCACCGAATCGATCGATTTGCTAGCCGGGAGTTGGAGCGTCGAGGTTGATTTCGTTGATTCACTAGGAGTTGGAGTCGATTCGCATCTCCGTTGAAGAGCACCTGGTCGCCAGCCCCAAACCTCTGTTTTTAAGCTGCTCGAACAAATGGTGTTAAGTCACAAGGTTTCAAGCTGGATGCTTTCCGTCAAACGTGGACTAAATCATTTAGTTTAGTAGACTTTAGGGACTAACACGCACAATCTAGAAAGTTAGAAGACTAACTCATACTGAGTCAAACAAAAATGACGAACTCGCTCGAGTTTGTCAAGTTGGAGGGCTATATGCACATTTTGGCCTAAAAATTTTGAATACCCCTAACATTTCATTTTGTTCTTATTCTTTGCTTACTTAAAAACCAAATTTAATACTTGACATTGCCTTAGGAGTAAATTGTGAGGAAAAGATGGTTGAATTTCAAATGAGAAGCACATACATACAAAAAACAAAATAATTTAAATACCCGATGTTGCCATAAGGAGCAAATAGTTAAAAAATAATAAATAAAGTAATAAAAATTTTAAATAAAATAATAGACAAAACTGTTATTCAATGAAGTAACACTTTACAAGTAAAATGATAATAATGCATGTCTTGATATTATATATGATAGTTCAAATAAAAATATGTGATTATACAATTTAATAATCATGTGTTGTCAATTAATTTCATAAGAAATCATGTTCAAATAAACAAAATGTTCTACTAATATTACTTATTATTATTTTTATATATTTTATAGTAACAAATAGAACATGAATTATGTAAAGAATTATAAAATGTTTAAATTAAGTCTCGTATCCCCGAGTGAAGTAGCAAGGGCTTTGCCTATCCATATCTCCAAACTCGGTTCGAGACACCCTAGGCTTAAGAACATTCATCTACAGTGCAAAGAATTCTAAGTAGCAAAAAAATGTTTAAATTAAGATAATTATGTAAGATAATACAAAAAAAACTTAACAGTTAACAAATTCTTAAATATAATTTGTGTTGTAGCATAAATAATATAAAATTTTATCTTTTCATACTGTTTACAAAATTTTAGGTTATTAAGTGAAATGTTGCACTACTAAAACATATACACCTTTCTTTTACTACTCTTAAATATTATTAAATTAATCTAAAATTAAGAAAATCATGCTACTGAACCCGACCCCATATTAATTTCCTATACATTAATATATATACATTTTTAATATACGTTAATAGTTAAATTTGAATTGTTAACACGGAATATGATCTGTATTTCTATCTGAGTAATGATTAAATGTCAAATTTGAGTTATGTTTTAATATCATTCTTTTCTTAGCATTGCAAAAATTACATTTTAATAGCAAAGATTAATTCCATTATTACCTAAAATATAAAAAACTATATAATGAGAGTTCAAATTCATTTGACAATTGCAAAAATAAAGGTTTGCCTATTCGTTCTCTTTGATACTTTTTGTTTGGTGTTTTATTAATTCATCCTAACAAGTTATTTTCTTAACAAGTGTCCAAATTTTTGTTTATTACAATTTTATTTTAAAGTTCTTTGCTCATCCCATCTTCTTGATTTCAATATATATTATATTTGCACTTGTACAGGGAGGAGACCTTGATAAGGTAGAGATATTTTTGTTCATGGTTTTTAAAACGGGATGAGCTTGGGTTACTTTTGCAAAATATTGTGCTATGATTTTTACATGACTTTGATCCTTAAATTCTTTCAGTTTCAAGAAAATATCCTATGGAGATGTAAGATTTGGTTATTGAAATTTCACTCTAAGTTTATAAAATTATACAAATCAGATTTGTCTATAGTAACCGCTTAAATATATAAGTTTCCTTTTTCATTCGGACCTTATTGGTCTTCATTTTACACTTTATCTTTATACAACAAGCTTAATGAATGTCATTTTAGTCATTTAATATAAACCTTATATATTTAAAATATATTCATTGTCTTTTCATTTAATATAAACCTTGTATATTTAAAATATATTCATTGTCTTTGTAATTTTCTTTAAAACTTAATTTAATATTATTCTATACAAATTCATGAAGAAATACACTAATTGCAGAAGGGACTTGGTAAGTTTGGGTAGAGTTCAATACATACCCTCCTTAAACCCTTTTTTGTTAGGGGTAGGTTTGAGTTTGGAGATAGTGCAAGCAAGTATGGGTTGCCTTTACAAATAAATAATAACTTAAAATTTTAAAAAATAAAATAATATAGAAAAATATACCCTAAACCCTAACTTTATTTAGGATAAAAGTCAAGTTGTAGAGATAAGTAAACTAATTGATGAAGGCTAGGATCAAGTAGAATTCATAAATTCATAATCTCCCTTAGGCTTTGTGGTTATGGACAAGTTTCGGGCAGGTCGGTTTGGAGAGGGTAAGGGCAGTAGAGTAATTTTTGTCATCTTTATTAATAGAGTGCATGTTGAGCCAATTAGACTTAATTTTACATTTGATTTATCCTATGCTAAAAACCTACCATTTGAATGTCTTAATGCATCTATATTCCTTTAATGCTTAGAAAAACATTTCCAAGCAATGCATTGGGAAATGTGACCTACCTATTTCCCAAAACCTAGAGGTTGTATGAGGAAGAATTGGAAGTTCAAGAAAGTAGTTGTCGAGGTCAATATCCTTTGGTAGCTGCTGGGTTGGGGAGAACAAAGGTATGTTCTTCAAACTAATGCTTAACACTTAATTCGTTTTAACTTTAGTCAACTGACTTATTTTTATTTTTATATTTTTTTACTTGAAACTAATTTTAATTAAAAGTCACTATTATGTAGCTGTAATAATCAATTGAAAATACAATTTTTATAATCTTACTAAATTTTTATGAATTTTTCTAGTTTCAAGCCTTAAAAAAGAAAAATTCATAAAAATTTAACAACATCATAAAAATTTAGTTTCAAATTGATTATTGCATCAACATAACATTGGCTTTCAAATGAAATTTGTTTCAGGTAAAAAGATAGTAGCATGATTTTCTTAATTTTAGATTAATTTAATAATATTTAAGAGTAGTAAAAGAAAGGTGTATATATATGGAATTTGGTTAAAAAAAATCCTTTGATTTTTTTAAAGTGTTGGAATTAAATGCTGATCGATGCTAATTTAATTTTTCCAAAGATTTGTATTAAATAATTGCCATTAGTTTTGCAAATAAATGGAAATAAATGCAAATGGTAAACCAGGATCTTTAACTATTTTTTTTACCAAATTTAAAATTTCTTCTAAAGTTTAGTACTACATATATTTTGGCCCATAGGTTTCGAAACCTTTGTTTGCACTCTTTTCACCACCCTGAATTTTTTAAAATTATCAAGATAAACTTTTCAAGTTTGATAGTTAACTGTTAATACCTATAAAATAGCAAATTTGCAAAAGCAATAGTGTCTCTCTCACTAATTGAGTTGGGAAATAAATGGGGTATCTATAGGATTTCAGACTTGAGGGTAAAATGTCAACCAAAACAAAAATTTGGTGTAAGCTATTATTTACCCTTTTGCCTATGATGCATGTTTTTCTCGAATCTCACGTGCCTGTGTACAAACCAAATGTGCAAGAACCGTTTCATAAAAAATCAATTAACATCGCCAGTACATTTGTCCACTAAGTGAAGGCCACTTTTAGGAAAACATTTTATTTGCATTTTTTAAATGTACGAATAAAAAGAAAAGAAAAATGTCACATGTCAAATTTTGGTAGAACCACGATTAAGGAATAGTAGATTGTGGGTTAAAGCCTCCCCCAGGCAAGAGTCGTAACTGTGCAAGCAAGCATTTTAACTAACCTTCAAGTCAAATTTAATCACCTAACATCAGTGTGGTGTGTCTGGCTATATATACACTAATAAGAAGCATTTTAAATTAAATCTAAACTAAAGAAAGCCTCGTGATCTGTTCTAATTAAGAGAGAAGCATCATGGCCCAAGAGGAACAGCCACAGGCGGTGATCATCCCTCTTCTCACCCCTTACAAGATGGGAAGCTTCACTCTCGCTCACAGGTCTGGTTAACTGGTCTGTTCTGTTTCAAACTCCCTTTTTAGGTGTGTATTAGATCCTAGGAAGCTAGCTAGCTAGCTCCTAGACATTGATTTCCAACCGATCAAAAATTTACCAGTTAAGTTATTAACTCGTGTGTAGGGTAGTGTTGGCACCACAAGCAAGATTCCGATCTTACAACTTTACTGCTCAGCCTCATGCCGTTTTGTATTACTCTCAAAGAACCACCAAAGGGGGCTTCTTGATTGGGGAGGCTTCTGGTATTTCAGACACTGCTCAAGGGTGAGTACCTGCTTGAACTGGTAATAATTCGTGAGCTAACGGGCTACCTCCAGTCCCTTCAACTGAATTTATGATTTGATATGATCAATATGCATATAATTAAATCCATTTTAACATAAAATAATATTATTTAATTATTAGATAAAATTTTCCAATCACTTCTACCTATAAATTTATCATATTCAAACAATTAAACACATCCATCTTTTTTTTTTTAATTTCCATCGTTGATTATTAACTGACTACATATAAATTATTTGCTCACAAATATTACAATTAATTTACACCACCAGATATTACCCAAACACTCCCGGAATATGGACAAAAGAGCAGGTAGAGGCTTGGAAACCAATTGTGGACGCCGTTCACGAGAAAGGAGGCGTTTTCTTCTGTCAATTGTGGCACGCTGGCAGAGCTTCATATAACTGTAAGACTGCTACATATTTATAGGCCTAAAGCCTAAAGGCACCATTATTTAGTCCTCAAATTTTGTAAAATCATGCAACTTAATCCTCAAATTTTTTAAAATGTGCGACTTAGTTCTTCAGCCATCAGGATAAACTACAACTTCAAGTCCTAACTTCCAATCTTTCAGCAAAATGACCCTTCTATTTAGAAACTTCCATTATCATCAAGCTCGTGGGTTAATAAATTTTACAAAATTGTTAAATACACAATTAACTAATTAAATCACTTACAAATTGATAATTCAAAAAAATTATATACAATAACTTAAATTTTTTTAATTATTTAGTAATTTATATTTTGGTTTTTTTAAAAAAAACTACTTTGGTTGACTTATTGGAAAAAAATATTTTTTATGCACTCTACTATTATGTTGATCAATTATTTTTTCTAAATATATTTTTATCACTTTTTTCTTGCAAAATATGCAACATTATAGACTTATGAGTTATGAATTTAAAGGTCATTCTAGAGAGTTTTGTTTTAAGTAGATTTAGTTTTCAAACAATTTTTCAAATTAATGTTTTTGGTATTAATATTTTGTGATTTAGAATTAGTATGCTACATCATCTTAAAACTAATTTATCCCTTGAAATTCTCATGCTAATGAAGATTGTATGAACTATAACTTCCTTGGCTTTTTATCATTTATTTTAGAAGAAAAATTTGGGGGAAAACACAAAAAGAAAACAATCCAACCTTTAACTTTGGGATGATTTATCTTCTTTACCTTCTTTATTTCTTCAATTTCTAGCATATTAATGACTTATTTCTTGCATATTAATGATTTCTTTATGTTTAATTTGAATATTTCTTTTTCAAATATAAATACTAGTTGGAATCCATCAAAAGAAAAACAAGTAGTCAATATTCAAATTAATAGGTTGAATTAATGTTTTTTTTTATTTTCCCCTACATCCCCTATTGTTATTAAGTTGATAACAAATGATAGTACATACCACCTTCATTATTTTTCCCCAAATTTTTCTTTAGAAACAAATGATAAGAAGCCATAGAAGTTCTAGTACATATCATCTTCATTAGCATGAGAATTGCCAGTGATGAATTAGTTTCAAGATGATGTGGTATACTAATTCTAAATCACAAAATATTAATGCCAAAAAGATTAATTTGAAAAATTATTTGAAAACTAAATCTACTTGAAGAAAAACTCCTATAAAATGATCTCTAAATTCATAAGTCTCTAATTTTGCATATTTTGTATGAAAAAATTGAGAAAAAGATATTTATAAAAAAATAGTTGATCAACATAATAGTGGAGTGCATAAAAATAATATTTTTTCTTTCCCATAGCCAACCAAAGTAGTTTTTTAAAAAATAAGTAAAATATAAATTATTAAATAATTAGAAATTTCTCAAATTATTCTATATAATTTTTTTGAAACATCATTTTGCAAGTTATTTAATTAGTTAATTATGTATTTAACAATTTAGTAAAGTTTATTAACTCATGAGTTTAGTGATAATGGAAGTGTTAAATAGAAGCGTCATTTTGCTAAAATATTAGAAGTTAGGACTCAAAGTTATAGTTTATCCTCATGGCTGAAGGGCTAAGTTGCACCATTTAAAAAGTTTATCCTCATGGCTGAAGGACTAAGTCGCAGGATTTTGCAAAGTTTGAGGACTAAGTCATACTGAGTCAAAGTTAAGGGACCATTTCGTGGGAGTTAGAAAAGTTGAAGGACTAATGGTGCATTTAGGCCTATTTTGTATGTGTGTGTGTTCTTCCTCCTCTTTCATTGCGTGATTATCTCAACTAATCCTTAATTAATGATCTCCTAATTAAATATTCATCTCACGTAACCATATTCCTACAGCTGATTAATTCATTTGATTTAATTGCTCAAATCAAGGCCCATCAAGTAATTTATCATGCATGTATATAGGTTTCCAGCCAAACGGGCAGGCTCCAATATCTTGTACGGACAAACCAATTAGGTCAAAAGTTTCTATTGATGGCACCACGCCCACGGCATTCCCGCCTCCTCGACGTCTAACAACCGCTGAGATTAAGGAGGTTGTCTACGACTTCAGACAAGCAGCCCGAAATGCTATGGAAGCCGGTACATTTTCAGCCCAATATTAACGTGTGCTTGACGAGGTTTAATTTGCAAATTAAAGAAAATTAACCTTGAACTTAATTAATTGCATTGTAGGTTTTGATGGTGTGGAGATTCATGGAGGTAATGGCTATTTAATTGACCAGTTCCTAAAGAATCAAGTGAATGATAGAAGTGACGAGAATGGAGGAAACTTGGAAAATCGCTGTCGTTTCGCTTTACAAGTAGTAAAATCCATTGCAGATGAGATAGGAGCTGATAGAGTCGGCATACGCCTTTCTCCCTTTGCGGATTACAATGACTGTAAAGACTCAAATCCAAGATCTCTTAGTCTATATATATCAGAATCTCTTAGCCAGCTCGAGATTCTTTATTGCCATGTGATTGAACCAAGGATGATTACACAATTTGAGAGGAAAGAAACAGAAGAAAGCCTCCTACCTATGAGAAGGGCTTTTCAAGGAACTTTTATTGTTGCTGGTGGATATGATAGAGAAGAAGGAAACAAAGTGGTTGGCAATGACGAAGCAAATCTTGTGGCATTTGGGCGGCTGTTTCTAGCAAATCCTGATTTGCCAAGAAGATTTGAGCTTAACTCAATCTTAAATAAGTATGATGAGAGCACATTTTACACTTTCGATTCTGTTATTGGCTACACGGATTATCCATTCCTTGAAATATAGAACTAACTTTTTTGTGGTCAATTTTTGTGTATGCTTTACTATATCTTGTAATGTTATCTTGTATATTAATCCAAGGGTATTAATAAATAATGAAAGAGAAGTGAGGACTTGGTTGTATTCATTTATTGTTACTGTCTATATCTATTTCTTTTAGGTTGTTTTTTTTTTTGTTGGACCACTACTAGAGAAAAACGAAGGCGGACTGGTAATAAACAATCAAATATTCTGGTCACTTTAATTAGAAGAAAAAAAGACCGCTTATTATTTTCGCACATAACAACAAAATAGTAGTGATCATTAATTAAGACTAATTGTCAACATCCACATAAAATTATCCCTCCTGCTCAAAATTGAAAGCGTACCTATATGAATCTGAGAGCAAACATGCCGAAACCGAAACTCCAAATTGATAAGTAAGATACATGGTACAGTTATGTGATTTAGTTCATGAAGATGAAGGGGGAGGGAGAGCCAGAGAGCCAAACAAAACTAACAAAGAATTACCTTTAAGGGTTCATAATCACAAAACGAGAGTTGAGGGGATTATTTGGTCCAAAGGGGTTAACTTAAAGGGTTTTTAGAGGCTTTTTGTCATTTCTGTTTCAGGAAAAATGTGGTGGGTGCCTCTCTCTCTCCGAGGAAACCAAAATCGCAGAATCTTCACCATCACCAGGTTCAGTCAGTCTTATGGACCATCATCATCCTCAGAGTTCCAACTCTCTTTCCTGCACCTCCATCGCCGCCGCCGCCGCATCTTCCACAGCCGCTGAAGCAACGCCGCAGCAGCCACTTCCACCATCCTCAACTTCCCAAATCCCTTCCCCTACCCCCATCCCCAAACCCTTACTTTCTCCGGCACCTCCACAACCATCGCCACAACTCCCAGCACCGTCTCTCTCCGCTCCTCCTCCCACCAGGCCATCCGGTTCGCCTGCATCGTTCTCCCGGCCATGGCAACAGCACGCTCAGTTCTCTTCCCCGCAGTCACCGTCGTTTTCGGCATCGCCAAGGGGCGGCATTGCGATCGGTGTGCCTGCGGCTCACTCTAGCACTTCTCCGTCTCAACCATCACACTTATCTGGTTCTTTTGGGCAGCAATTTGGTGGCGTGACGGGCTCCAATGTAAGATAATTTTGGCTGATACTGTGCTGGTTGGAATCGAACTCTCTCTCTCTCTTGCTCATTCTTGGTCGATTCGTTTGAATATTTAAGGTGAGGCCGCAGGGGATGCAAGGGATGGGTATGGTTGGATCAATGGGTCCGAGTTCTCAGGCACTTGGAGGTGGGATCGGTGCGCACCATCAGCAGAGACCCGTACAATCACCGATTAAACCACCTTCTTCTCCAAGTACGCAGTCCACAACACAAGTCAGTGGCCGTCTCTGCTATCAATTCTTCTGTCAATTTTGATCTATTGGCTTCTTTAGATTCTTAGAATCTCATCATCTGTGAAATCACTTGAATTTGCTCCGTCTGAAATGATATTTTAACTGGACATTGAGATTACATGCAAAATCGAGTGGTATAACTTAAGCACTACTCCATTCCGCTCTTTATTCCTCATAAGCATTTAAGGGAAAGAGTTCTGACTAGTACTGAAGTTTCCAAAACGTGTGAATGAGTATACCTTTACAGTGGTTGTTGGTTTCTGTTTTTCCTGTTTCCCTACAACTTTCTTCTCTTTATCACAAAATTTGTTGCTAACAGGAGACGGCATTTTTAGAACTTTTTCAGACTTGAGATATTCCCATTATTGCTTGCCAACTAACATATCAAAATGCAGATGTATACCAATTTATGACAAATCTGGCCTATCCTTGTTTTAGTTGATTATGATTCTCAGCAGTACTGCGGCCTTTAATGCTTTCTGAGTAATCTTTGACAGTTTTCTATGCCTTCAGAACTTTCAAGGGCATGGCCTTATGAGGCCCCCATCTATAGGTTCTGCATCTCCAGCATCAACTACAACACAAAGCACACAGCCCCTTAATCAACCATGGCTTTCGGCTGGATCACAAGGGAAGCCCCCGCTGCCACTCCCTTCTTTTAGGCCACATATTAGCACACCATTGCTGCAGCAAAGATCGCATATTCTCCAACCACCGCATACCTTGTCATCTGTTTCACAACAAGGTGTGGCATCTGCACAGTCACAGCAATCTTTGCCATCAAATCAACACGAGCATTTTAGCCAACAGCTGCCACAATCAAGGGTCCAACAACCTTTACCCCATCAACATCAATTTCCAAGACCCCAAGCCTCTACTATTCAAAAGCCATCCTCTGTTGCAATGGCACAACAGAATAAAGTCCAAGCGGAGACACAAACTAGAACAACTAGTTCTGAAAGTGATGATTCTGGAAGTAGGATTCTTAAAAAAAGAAGCATCCATGAACTAGTTAATCAGGTGAGCCTTGTTTGACTTGGTCGCTTATGTTTCTCTGGCACATATTCAGTTGCCAAGGATTTTCGGTAAATTGTACTCTGTCTACTACTGCTTTACCTTTCTCTTGTAAAGGCTGTAAAAAAATGATGATATATTTAGGGATGTGATTGAAGCAAAAACATTGTTATTTCCTGCATATGGCAAGAGATTATTATAGGGGAAGATGAAAAAAGTAAAAAGGAAATGATTCTAGCTCTATGTTACTGAAATTGTACAAATAAATGTAGAAGGTAGTTCAATTTCTCTGAAGGTGTCATCAACTAAATAAACGAGTTATGCTACTCATACTTATAGTTATGAATTATTTTAAGGAACTTTGTACTCTGCTTTCTTGCTAAAAGTTTAACTGTCTTGTTCATTCAAAGAATTTATGAGTTCAATATGCACTGTTCTTTTCTAGATGCTAACTATGAAAAAATATATGGTCATTTGTTGCCTCTTGTTACCAAGTTAGACTTTAGCTTGCATATGAGTTGGCATGTGTGGTCTTTCCTCCTCATGGCTTCTTAGGATTCAAGTATTGTATGTTGCTTTTGTTTTCAAGTTCCTTTTTTTGTCTGTGGTGATATGATAACCTGTTTTTGGCTTTTGCACAGATTGATCCATCTGGGAGGTTGGAACCAGATGTTGAAGACATTCTTATAGATATTGCTGAAGACTTTGTGGATTCTGTAAGTGGTTGGACTATTTTTTGGTTCAAAATAAATACTAGATCAAGACTAACTGGGCTAGTTCAGCCAGCAATGCAGCCTCACTTTTGGGGCCTTCTAGTGTTTGGTCCTGGATTACTTGGGCCGGTGTGGGAGTTGATGCTATGCTTGTCCCAGGCGCTGAAGGGTATTTTATACATAAATAAACAAATAAACAAAGATAACCATTGCATGCAATGCACTCCTACCATGTGTACCAGTCGAGAATGTTTCCCTTGATAAATCTTGATTAATCATCTTTTTAAGGAATGAAACTAATCTATATTGCTATATTCTAGTTATCCTTTTCTATTTACATAACATTTCCTTTAAACGAGCACTCTCTTACCTGGGCATGTCAGAGTGAGTAGTTTTGGGGTGGGGCTGATTAGGGCCATTGCTCTTAACTAAGTCAAGTGGACGGATTTCAAATGGGGTATTGCTGAATCTTTGGAGGCAGTGTAATAATAAGTATGGTGCTATTCACATCCCAAACTGGAAATTCATGTCCTTCAGTTGAGATAGTGATCAAGACCTTTTCCTAGGTATTTAATTTGTATTGCACATTGTTTCCTGGCTACTTTGAATTTTCATATCTTTCTATTTCCAAGGAACCCTTGTTTTGCATAGTATTTTCTTTCACAATTTTTTTCTGTGAATTTTCATTTTTTTTAATGTCATCTGCAATAATTCCCTTGATCTTTTGTTGGAATAGATTACTACATTCGGTTGCTCTCTTGCCAAGCACAGAAAATCGGATACACTGGAAGCTAAAGATATACTTCTACATCTTGGTTAGTTATTCTGGATATTTTCCATGCTTTATATAGCATGTCTGCTCATGCTCTTGTATTGGTGAAATCATATTCGTATTTAGTTTTTCTGTTTTTCCTTTTGAAACAGAAAAAAATTGGAATATGACCCTACCTGGATTTACTGGTGATGAGATAAAAACTTATAGAAAACAGGTAAAGGAAAGTAGGATGGGTTGCGTCAAGTGTATTTTTTTCTTCTCTACATCGTTTGAGTTATCTATAACAGTATTCTAATGCTTGATGTACCTTCTGTGGGTTTTTTTTTTCCTACATGAGTTATAGACCATTTCAGTTTAAGTATGATGAATTTACATCTGTTTGCAGCTCACAACCGACATTCACAAGGAGCGCCTTGCAACTGTGAGTTTTTCCTCAGAATTTTGTTTGATGTTTATGACTGTTCCTTAAGAGTGTAGGGACATTATCAACCAGAGAAAAGAGATACTGTTTGCTAGGCTTTATTTTCTTATATTAGATGTTTCTGTTGGGCAGATAAAGAAATCGATATTAGCAACTGAGGCAGCAAACGCAAGGAGCTCTGCTGGACAATCTGGTGTAGGTCTGAAGGGTGGTCAAGGAAAGGCAACTGCTAATATCTTGGCCTCCCCAAATTTTAAAGCACGTGAGGTTTCATGAGCCTTACAGTTCTGACTGATAGAAGCCTGAGGCTATTTTCCCAGTGAAGGTAAGCCGTTGTGACTTCTCAATCCTTAATACACCGTCACAGGAATGTAACTTAACTTGGGATTGATGCTTAGTTTTGTAATAAACCATTAAAGAAATTTGCTGGTGCCTTTAAGAATGTGAAATAGGAGGCTGAGGAAGTGTTCTTGCTTGCGCATAAAGGGTGCCTGATGCACCTTGCATGGCCAATTGTTTAACGTGTTTCGTTTAAGGGCATTTAAGTGCCCATGTACTAGCGCTCCATGTGTGTCGCTCTAGGTGGCCCCCAGAGCACACTTTGACAGATACTGGTCTGTGGGGTAATACTGATTTAGTCAAAGGGGTGGAAGAATAGTTCACTTTGTGTTCGCTGCATCCCCCCTTGGGATCATTTTTCTCTTCAAAGTTAAGGGCTATCTGCTTGTCAAATGCTTCCCCATTCTTTTGTTGGCGCGTACTGAAACCACTAAACTTAATGTAGTAAGCATTCTTGATTCATACATTTTGGTCCTAGCTAAGCTTCATTGTTTTCTCCAAGTTCAGTCAATGTCTCAGGCGGAATGCTCATGCACTTCCGTTGGTATCTGAAAAAGTGTATATTTGACATCCTGTTGCACAGCTTCACCGTCCCTTATGTCTGATTTTCTTGTATAATTCAGGTTAATCCTTGACAAGTGTTTAAAGATCACAATGTTTCAAATGAATTATACAGCTTGTGGAAAACATCTCTTCCTGCTGCGTTTAGGATTGACATACTGCCACGCCAAAAAGCTGGAAGGATCTCTACTCATTTTTCTTGTATACATTAATCAACCAAATGAAGAAAGGGTTAAGAGACATACCTAAGCTTTGCCACCGTTAGGTCATGTTTAATGTGGAGAATGGGAATGTGGATGGATGAAAAATGTTTTATCTAATGGTTGACTTGTAGCGTTTGTATGCAAGGGCAGCCGTTGGCTAAAAAAGAACAGGGAAAGAAATGCGGATAACTGGATAAGGTGATGCCTTGGTTATCTTTTCCTAAATAATGTGTACTTGGGACGAAGGTATTGCATGCAACATGTGTATATTGTTCCATAGCAGTTCCCGGTTCCAGATTTTGTAGTGTTTTTTCATGTTCTGGCTAGGAGTGAGTATAGGTTGGGTAAACCTAAAACTAAAACCGAATCATCCCTATTAGGTTGGGTTGGGTTGGGTAAAAATTGATTATGGTTCTCGGGTTGGTTCCACATGTAGGAGAACCGATGGTTTTTGGGTTGGTTCTGGTTCCATATGGAACCAACCCGAGGTGAAGCCGAATCCGAGATATATATATATAATAAAAATTATAGTCTTACTAATATATCTATACACACACATACACACACACACACATTTCTTTAAAGTATTATGATGGTTATTTTGTGTTTTTATATTAAGCTCTTAAACTGATGTTCCAAATTGAAACAGTATGGAAGTTGTGGGATCATTTACGAAATTTCTCCATATTCACTTAAATCACTTTGCTTCATAGACCCACCACTCCTAAGTCATTTTGCTTTCGATCTTTTATTCCAGACTACTCTTTACGACACAATTATGATATTTTTTTCATTTGAGTCATGCAAAATTAAAAATTTATGACATCGACATATTTTAGGTTTTGATACTGAAGAAGATGGTCTTAAAGGCTCAGTTTTCTATATTGAATGTCATACCAATATTGGAATTACTGGAATGAAGTAAACTAGTTGAGATAAAAGATGTCCCACAAGCAACTCTTTTGAACCATTTTTGTAAGAACAATATTTTTAAACTCTTTTAAATGTATCTAAGTATATATATTTAAATATTAATTTAATTGTATATTATGTTGAATATGTCATAAAATTGATTATGGATGTAGATTTATTGAATTTTGTTGTTATTATAAGTATATGGTATAAACTGAAAAACCCGAGAACTAGAATCGAGAAACCAAGAATTATGGTTTTGGTTCTGTTCAGTTCTCGATTCTGGGTTGGGTAGAAAAATTTTGGAACCGATGCCATTTTGGTTAATTCAGTTCCACCATAAAACCGAACCAACCCGACCCATGCTCACCCCTAGTTCTGGCTACAGTGCACTTGGACCTGTCTACGGATTGTTGTACATGTTCATTGCTGAAACTAATCATACATCTTTTTTCATTTGACGGTAATCCTCCATGTTCTGTATTCACCAATAGTAAGCGATGAATGTTTTACTTTACGTCTGCAGCGGGTAGCTGGCATTTAAGTTATTCCTTGTCTTTACATATAGGACTTTCAAGTGCTGGAACTGGTGGATATAGATGTAGTTTCGCTATTTTCCGATTTTTATTCGTGCCGAAGGTTTACAATGTAAATAATAACAGTAGAAATTCGGGTTCACTAATAGTGGGTAGCAGCAACTTGGTGGTGCGTACAAACATTAGAAGCAAGCAAGAAAGATGTGAATATTAATGAAAATGACAGCCGGATCTAATGTCTACAATCTCTGCAAGATGGACAGGAAGATTTGATTTAGAAGCGCTAAATGAATCTGATGATCATCAGCAGTTAATTGCCATTAGCAGGGCGCATATCCAAAGTAGACTGCGCTGTTGGCAGAGGGGTCATGCTAGATCGCCGGCAAGCAGTTGGTGGGAGAGGAGCATTTGGAGTTCTTGGTGACAGATTCACCATTTCTAGTGCCTGCCTTCTCAGCTCCAAGGGATAATCAGCTACACACCCAATCCTCGGTCCCGCTCCAGTTGACCACTTTTTGAGCGACAGCTGATGTCCTAACTGATAACATTTTGCTGCCTTCTTGGAGTTGATTCTTTGTAATATTGCGGTTTCAGGCACCTCCGCCCTTGGGCTTCGAAGACCGCCCGATAAAGTCCTATTGTAAGTACCTCTTGATTCCGGTTGTTTAGTTTTGGATGATTCCATAGATGGAACACTCTCTTCTTTGGAAATCTCAGGTTCACTTGCCCTTGTGACTAAGGAAATTTTTATTGTGCCTTCATTTCCAGAGGGGATTCCATTATCATAGCTATTAGAATCATCTGTCGGTTTGCGTATCTGAAGTCAATGGGTTTGAAACATTAATTGATTAATCATGCCTCACCTCAGAATACGCAGCACTGCAAATAGAGAAAATTATGACAAAATGCATACCACGACTTCTTCCGGGTTCACTCCATTGTCCTTGAGAAAAGACTTAAATCTCGAGAGACTCTCATCTGTTGGACGGTAGTGCCCGCTATATGCTGATACAGACTGAAAATCAAGAACACCAGTAAGTAGTATACTACCAGGCACAGGACTAGTCATCTGAAATGATGAAACAGAGAGCCTTGCAGATGTCAAGTCCTCAGCTAACAATACCTTCAAAATACCATTTTGTACTTCAAGCCTTCCAGCCGCTAAAGTGGCTCCTCCAGCCAAGAAGCTAGAATGATGGAACTTTCCTTTCTCTTTCTGCAAGTCATAAAGAACGGATGGTTATCTGGCGTGTCGACCAGAAACACTCGAACAGTGGACTCTTGGTTTACTCAAATTTCTTACGATGCCAGCATAGAGCTTTTTGGAGGTGCTCATAACAAATATCCATTTGGCCCCAGGCAATACTGTGGTTGTATCGAGCAAGCTTTGAAATTGCTTGTGAACTATCCTCCCCTGATCTACAATGTACTCGAAATTCTCCCTCTCTTGCTGATTTCCCAGCGCAGGAAAATATGAAAAAAAACATAAATTATCAGAATCCTAAGAAACCATGCATGACAGAGCCAACGAGAATTGTGCTAGCAAAAAAAGGCATCCCATATTATAGTAACAGCAAGCGATCACTAAAATTATGAGTAAATTACATAAATGATGCCTAACCTTTAATATTCTGTTTTGGTTCTAAACATATTAAAAAGTTTTATTTTGGTCATAAATCTATTAAAAATATTTCATTTTGGTCTTCATTGGATGAAATATGTTAACTTAAAATATTCTTCTAATAAACAATTAAACAATTTTTAGATCATAATTTAAACTATCCGGTAACTATTTTACAATAAATTTAATCTGTATAATAATTTTTTGTATAGAAAATTCAAATCATTTTTTTATTTTTTTAAATTGAATTTATTTTATTTAGAGAAAAAAAACTACTAATTTAAATTATCTATTTGTTATAAAAAAAAATTAAATTGTTTAAATTTACTTGAAGATAGTTATAGAATATTTAAATCAGAATTTCAAAAGTTTATGTCAGACAGTTATTTTGAGTTAATGAATTTCTGGTTACTGATGAGAGACCAAAATAAAACAATTTTAGTAGGTTTAGAACCAAAACAAAATATTCAATAGAATATGAACTAAAATGAAATAAAAATTAACGGTTAGGAACTATTTATGAAATTTTCAGCTAGATCATACATACCGGTCCAAGATACCTGATGCACTGTTGTCTAAGCTTAGATCTTGGGCATTCTTTGAGATCAGTATCTTTCCCACCCCCTAAATCCAACCTGCTCGGTAACAGACGCAAGAATTAGCAACAGAAGCTTAAATAATAGGACCAGTATTTATGTCTAGCTCTTCATATAAACCACTGCAAAGACAACCTCAAATACTTATATGGAATCAAATATCATAAGAGCCAAGGCGCAATTCTTACCAGTAGAAAAAGGGTTCACCATCATCTGCTTTGCACCAGTCGTCATAGTAAAAATGCAAATTATGACCATACCTATGCCGTGGATCAATCTGCAATCCAAAAAAAATCACATTCTCAAGTCAATCAACAAAATAATAACCAGCACCAACATGAAAAATGCATGTCTTATAAAACCGGAAAGGCAGAAACAGTAAAGCAAAGCGGTCAAGTTATGAGAGCTGTTACAGCTTCAATCCAGTGTTGAAAAGCCAATATCTGGGCTTTGGCTTCTTTTGACAACCCCTTCCCCACCTGCAAAGTGAGTCAAAATTTGGACCAAACTTGTCAATTTAACAAAACTAATAGAAAAAGAGATGGTCCCCATAGAAACAAAAGATGAGAAGCACAAACAGGACAAGAAAATCTGTTATTACGGACCCATCTGAGAAATGAAGTCAATGTGATCACCAAATTGATCACAGAGATGAGAAAAAAAAAAACACAGGATCAGCGTCTATACCTTGGAAGCATTAAAACTGACTCGACTCCACCTACAAGGAGCAGATTCATGTTTCAGACCGAAGAAGGAGATTGTACTGAGGTTCAGCCTAACGTAATCTATGGCCTGCCACCTTATCCAAACAAACAAATTAGTTATTAGATTTCTACCAAAGCGGTAAGAATAAAATAAATTAAAATTACCTTTTTTTTTCTAAAAAAAGAAATGAAGTGAGCACAGAGACATACCAGAGCACTTCAGCAACGACTACGGAGTCTGCTAACATGCGGCGGGTACGATGTCCCCTGTACGCCTTCTGCAACCTCGTCGCCGCATTGGAGGCACGAGGCGTCAAATCCTCCTCCACAGGTGGAATGTCCGGCCCCAGGTCAGCTCCGTCGCTGGGGACGGAGCAGCTATCAAGCATTTGGGAGCCGGAGATGATCGCCTGGAAATCGGAGTTCAGTTCGGAGCCCGGAAGGTGTTTTCGTGGAGGTCCGGCGAGGGGATGGAGATGCCGTATAAGGGAGAGTGAACTTCCATGGCGGCGATTCGGAAATGATTTGGACGGTACCAGGACTGCGAAACCCTAAGATGTTGAGAGGATTAGAGAGAGAGAGAGAGAGAGAGAGAGAGAGAGGAAAAGAGAGAAGCTCAAGTGAGTCCCTCCGGGTTCAGCTTATGGGAAGTGGGAACTGGTTGGCAGCTTGATTTGTACTGGAAAGAGTTGGAGTTAATACTGAAAATAGTGACACCTAACCATTAGTTTTATGTTGCATTTTCGGTTGCATGGCAACCGGCACACGCTTGAGTTGTGCAGGAAACACGCTCGATCCTTGCTTGTAATCCTAGGGCAATGAATGAAGATGGAATGGTGCTCGATGAAGAACCGTAACGTGGGAATTTATTTATAAACTCACGTGAACAATTACGGACAAAATTTTATTTGTTTATATAAATGAACGGGCCAGATCTGGCATACGCATGTACTTCACCATTTATTGTTGTTTGTTCCTATTAGTTGATTTTTTTTTGTTTTACCATTTTCAAGCTTGTGCAATAATTGGGATCATTTTACATAGCTTACTATTTTTGTAATTACGTTATTATTGCAGTTATCAACAAAAATTTTATATTCCTTTTGTCAAATTAGTTGGGGATTAGATAACAATTTTTAGGAAAAATTGATATTATCTTTCTTTCATAAAATTAGTTTTGATTAGAGAGAATTAGATGGGAGTAGGACGATTTTATTGGAGAATTTGTTGTAACTTTTTTTATTATATTTTTTTAATGTGGCAATTATGATTTTTGGCAAGTTTTATAAGGTAGAATTTTAGTTTTGTACAATAAGTAACTAGTTTCATACATTAAGAATTTAGTTTTGTATTGGAGAGCATTTATTGGCATTTACGAGAAAAGGGTTCAATTTTGTATAATTAAACTCATTTTTGCACGATAGAAATTTTTTTTGCTCAATAGGAAATGATTCTCATCCAGTAGATATATAATTTTATACATCAATAATATCAATTTTGTATAACTTGGAACTTAATTTTGTACATCAAGAACCCAATTTTACACATCACGTATTAATCTCACACAATAGGAATACAGTTGCAGCTGTAAATTGTCTTCATTCTCTGTTTTCCCATAAACTTAGTATGAGGTAGATCATCACATCTTATTGTTGTATCTGCATAATATATTTGAGACAAATTTAGTCAGTTTCATATAAATAGTTCCTAATATCATACAAATAATTATTAGTTTTATACAATTAATTTTCAATTTTATACATTATTAAAAAAATGAAAAATCATACAAAAGTAACACGGTTTCATACTTATACACATACACACAAGTATAATCCAGTTTCATAAAACAACTCCCCAATTTAATACAATACTAACACAGATATATATGCGTGTGTGTGTGTGTGTGTGTGTGTGTGTGTGTGTGTGTGTGCATACGCGCAAATGAAACTCAATTTCGTACAACAACCCAATTTTGTACATTAACAATTCATGCACACACATTAGTTTAATACAAATGAAACTTAATTTCGCTTAATAACAACTCAGTTTCACACATTAGCAACTCACACACACATATATAAGACTCCAATTTTGTACAACAACAACCCATTTTCATATATTAATAACTCATATGTTCAATATCTTGATTCGTGCATCAGAAAACTCAATTTCATACAAAACCTAGTTTAATACAAATATAAATTAGTTTCATACAGTAACCAGTTTAATGCAATATTAAAACAGTTCTAGCGAATACTAAGACAAATCATTATCATTTCTTTAGAAAGAAGCCCATTAAACAAAAATACAACTCTTGATTCTTTGAAAATTGTGAAAGCGACCAAATTGGTTGTCAAATCAAGACAAACTATCATCATTGCTTTAGAAAGAAAAAGAATACAAATGATCACAATACAAGCAAAACTTACTTACTGAAGCATCATACTCTAACAGCAGGGATAGTGTAGCACAAATGAAAAATTATTTTAGAGCGGTTCATCCTTTCTACACATGCCATAGAGTTGAAAAAAGCCAATCAAAAAAGTGCCTGTAGCTGACTACAACGGACCTCGCCTTCACTGTCTTCCACCAACGTCAATCTACCATCAAATAACAACGCTCCTCTTGGTAATCATCGAGCAAAAGAAATGCGATATCAAAAAATGGGGGAGTAGAGGGAGGAAGGTTGTGAATTACGTTTTGAATATGTGGGAGAGAAATCCGGGAGAGATTAGTATGAAATTTTTTTTTTTAGATTTCCTCTTCTAATTTTGTGTCTCTATCCATATTTTTTCAAACCAAAAATGGAAGTTTAACGTTCTCTAACATGGAGTATGTACACACGGAGGACACTCTCAAATCCCAAATGAATGAACTTGAATAAGCATATGTTTGTTCATTTATTTTCACGAACAGTATTATTATTGTTTGTTTTTGTTGCTTTATTTATATGTTCATTGTCCATTTGTTTATTTATTAATTTATTATTTATATCAATATATATCTATTTATGTGTACATAGATTATCAATATGTGATCCTTACCTCCTTCTAAATTTAGGTTTTTGTTGGTTACTTAGACTAAAATGATGTTTATTTATGTTTATGTATGTGTTTGTTTATTTAACTTCATTCATTTAAATTGTTCATGAATTTATTCATATACATTGTTCACGAACTCATTCATTCATTTTTTTTTTCACAATCACATTTGTTCATTTTGTTCGTTTATTACTATTGACAAACAAAGATGAATGAACATGACCATCCTTTTTCACCATATGAACAAACGAACACGGCCAATGCTTATTTGTATTCGGTTAAAACCTAAATGAACGAACACAAACAAAGCTCTTTCATGTTCGATCGATTCATTTACAGCCCTAACTACTCCTATTATTAGGGGCAAATTATATTATAATTGAAAAGAGATGCAATAGCCTATCTAGTAGCGTTGACACCCAATTTTATGTAGGCATATATTTCAGTTTTAGGTTTAAGATAATTAACCAAAATCAGTTTAGGAGCATTTATTTTTTTTAGGTTTAATTATTCCATATATATTGTTACTTGGCAAGGATCTTAAACAAGTTTCATCTTAAAAAGAATGCAGTTCCCAATTAAGCTATGTTATATAATGAAGACCAATAAGAGTAAAGGCCAACTAAACCAAATTTTTTTGTCAAAACCAACTTCATCACATGGTCTGAAAATCCTGATTAAGCAATATGATTATTAGAAAAGAATTACAAAAAAAAATTGTATACACTAATTTTCTTAGAAACTTAGGGACACTACATAATGATAATATTGTCATGCATCTTCCATGCATTTGCATCAAACCATAGAACATCATTAGTTTTCCACATTACTCTACTAAGGCTTATGTTTTTACATTGATTTTAGGATGGAATCCACAAAAATAATTAATTTTCAGCTAGGGGATGAAAATAGTGCAATACAAGTTTATGTGTACAGAAAATAAGTGTACTACAATGCTAATGATCCTAATCTAGTCAACTACATTTGCATCCTACTTGATAAATAAGTATATAGCTAAATTTGCATTACTATATAAGCATATTTCAACTATTACTGTGTTACTAAATTTCTACGTAAGGTAAAAGGATCTTAGATTTCATGCTAATCCATCATGAAATATACAACTCTACATAACAACTATGTCCTTCATCTCAAAAATAAATATGTATATTCTTTTTTAGGCTATCCTAAAAATAATACTCAGTCCGTTCCAATGTAGATGAAACTTATTGCTTTTTGTGATGTCCTAAAAAGGTTGAAACATGTTCTCTTTTGAAAAATTTTAAACAATCAATTTACCCATTTATCCACATTTAAACTCTCATTACACAAAACCTAATAAAGAATCTCTTTTTAATCTCCACTCAATCTCTCATTGCACCAAAACCCAAAAAAAAAAGAAATTTTTAATCATTATTTAAACCCTCACTACAAAAAAAAAACACAAATTACATACACATTAATTTTTATGTTTAGAGAAACATTTCATGTAAATTAGGATGGAAGGAGTAATACTTTTCCCTTTTTAGTATTGCTCTTCTCTCATCTCTTCGGTCCACCTCTCTCATATCTTCTTTTCAGGGGTAAATTGCATGATTAGACCATAACCTTTAATTATTATTTCACTTTGAACACCAACCTCAAACTTGCATGTTTTGCCTCCTTAACCTCATTAAAACATTTTATTTTACACCTTTATATCACATAAGATGTTAACTATGACAAAAAAAATGCCATGTCAACATAATATTATAAGGAAAATGCTAATTTTAACCCTTGAAAATGTTTACTTTAACAAAGAATTCTTAAAAGTTTGAAATCTAACAAAAAAAAAACTCCTTAAAAGATTATGGCACCATCTAGCCTCCCCATCTCAGCAGCCTCTCTTTCCGGCCAACATTCCCTTACTTCTCCTCTCTATTCTGCCTCCTCTCCATGAAACCCAGTTGGCCGCTCACTTTAGAGAGGGAGAAATTGAATCTTAATTCGGATGAGTAATGGAAAATCACAATAGATTGAACTGTGATGACAAATCATGACAGCCTCGATTTTAATCATCACTTGTCATTGCGATTTCAAAACCTTATTCGGGCCATCACGATTCCTGTCACATTTTCCCGTGTGCCAATTCTCGTTCCCATAGAAATGGAGAGGAAAAGAATGAAAAAGCCGATGTGGGTTGCAGCAGATGGTGCGAGAAAAGGGAACAGGGGCTAAAGATGGATGATGGGGGTGGTTGAAGAGGGACGCGGTTTGAGGAGAAGGTTGGACAAAGAGAATCGGATCTATAAAGGACAGAATAGGGGAAGTCAAAGATAATCAGATTTGTGATACCTGGTGGCAGGGGAGGCCAGAGAGGGACTAGATAGGTTGAGATGAGGAGAGGAGTTTGATGTTAGATTTCAATGTTTTAAAGATTTTTTTGTTAAAAGGAAAGGTTTTCAGGAGCTAAACTTAGCATTTTTTCCCATAAAATTGTGTTACTGTGGAGTTTTCCATTTGAAATAATGAATTTCTTCACCCAAGGGTCCAAAATGAAACATTTTAATAAGGTTAGAGAGGCAAAACATGCAATTTAAAGGTTAGGGTTAAAACTAGAACAATAATTAAAAGTTAGTGGGTAATCGTGCAATTTACCCCTCTTTTCAGACACAATCTCTTCATTTGTTATCCCTAATTTTTTCCATGTGTTTCAATCTCCATGCTTTCCCAAATTCTCCCTGCTTTGATTTATTTTTTCCGACATTGACTCCCTATTTTTTCCTTCCAGTTAGAGCTTTGATTCCTAGCAAACATAGTTCTAAGGATGCCAAGAACTACTATTTTAGTTATGATAAAGATTCGAGCTTCCATGAGAAGAAGAGGGTTAAAGAGAAAGAGAACCACATAGGAGGACTAAAGATTCAAGATTTGAAGATAAGCGGAAGTCAAGGTTTGATAATCTCCAAGAAAAAAGGATGTTGGAAAATGAATTTACCATCTTCGGTGAATGATCAGTGGAATTAAATAAGAAAGATTCAAAATTCTTTTTGGATTTGGACTTATTTCCAGTCCCCATGTCATGGCTTTAACAAGGTCAGAGCAAGCAACAGCATCAACAATGGTGATTCAAGGTTGATTTACAGCAATGATGAAAATCAAAGTTGATTTAGGGGTGAAGATTGATTGGGCGATGGAGCAAATGACAGAGATGGGAATGGAAGAGGTAGAGCAAAAGGCGATACAAAAATGGAAGATGTAGAGACAGAAGCTTCTGGGAAAATGTGGGCAAAACTGAAAAATTGGGAAAAAGAAATGGACGTCTTAAAAATTGTGCCAGGGGAAATGCTGCAATTAAAATGGGAAAATGGAGTATTTGAATTTTAGCTTCTTTTAATCTTCACTTATCAACTAAACCATCTGCATTTCACTAAATAAACAAACTTTAGGACTGAAATAAAATCAGTTATAGAAAAAAAAATATATATCTTAATATGTATGTGTATAATCATAGTTACTTTGTTTGTCAAATTCAACTACTTTTTTGTAATAGATTTCTATGTATGCTTATGACCCTCATTTGAATATAATTGTAGTTAAAATATCTAAAATAAAACATAATAATGATAAACTTGACAATCATATACTCCCTTCATATCAAAAATGATGAAATATATTCATTGTTTAGCCATCCAAAAAATAGTGAATTATTTCCTTTGTTTAGAAAATTTTTAATATCTAATGTATTTTACTTCTCTTATTTAAACTTTCGTTAGCACAAAACCCAAATTTTTTTTTTAATCTGCATTAAAACTCTCTCTATACAAAACTTAAAAAGAAATATTTTTTTCTTAAATCATAATTTAAACTAGAAGAATAATTTTTTTAAAAAAATTAACCTCAAGTATAAAAATGAAAAAAAAAACATTATAAACAACATACAATTTAATCTTCATGTACAGAGGAACGCATCATCTTTTATGGAACAGATGAAGTACTATTTTCTTCACCATTGCTGTAAAATTTGTACCTCTGCCATTACTGGCTAATAACATCATATACTCAGGAATAATTTGTTGCCTTGATTATTTTTTTTTTTTGTCTTTTTATTAGGTCTTTTCTTAGTTGTCTTCATTGCCGGTTTTGGTGTCCATTCTTTTGGTTGTTCCTTTTTATGGCTAGCCTTAAGAAAGATTTCCTCTGTGAACAGTGGCAGAACTAGGATTTTCGGTTCGGGGGGGCGAGCCCGGAGGAGAGTCGCCTAAACCCGGAGGAGAGGGACGGCATCGTGGCGAGGTAAAGCTGGAGATTGGGGGTAATTCGTACTAATTCAAAGATTAGGGTGCAACTCGTACAGGTTGAAACATTTGAAGGACTAATAGTGCATTTGGGCCATGTTAGAATATCTGTTTAAGACTAGAGGGAATAATTACTCATTTGGTCACTTTTTTATTTAGCGCCTACCTTACTACCCCCCATCTTCATATTCTTTCAATATTTCCGGAGGGCAAAAATACATTTCTAGTTCTCTTAAATTAACCAATTAAGTACCTATATTTCAATTTTTTCAAAATTTTCAGGGGGGCAACGGCCCCCTGCCCCTACGTAGGTCCGCCCTGTGAATAGCTAGAGAAACCTTTTGCCCTGTCTAAAAAGCATTTAGAGGAAGGAAATAATGTTTTGGTGGTCCATTCTGCTAATGATCAAAATTTCAGACTCGATTCTCCCTCGTCTATTTCAGTTGTTGATTCATCAAGTAGAAGCAAATAGGTTGCTTCTAGGAATCATGTTTTTATCAATCTGTTGGGTATTTCGGCATTTTGAAGAATAATGTATTAATGAAATATACTGTCTCTAGAATTGTAAGAGTGCTTTTCTACAGGCCCAACCTTCATTCTAAGAAATTATTACAATTGCCAAGAAAAAGATGCCCCTAGCCTTTCCACAATAGGGTCGTTGGCTTGACAATAGTCGAGTGGGTAAATCGAGGAAGATCTCTTTAAGCTCAAGTCATTGCTTGTTCAGTCTGAACAAGACGACCATAAGCTAAAGATGAGCGAAATTAAAGACGGGTTACAGGATATGGAAAGGAGAAAATTTGGACTCTTACAAGAACTAGGTAAAGTTCACAAGGACCTCATCACTTACAAGTTGAAGAGTTCAAGAAGCAGTTGCACGATATGGAGTTATCAATTTTTTAAATTATCAAAAAAAATTTCTCCTTGTAAATTATTGTTCCCATTGGCCAACTATTTTTCAGTAAACCTAAAAGTAATTATTAATAAAAAAAAAGAGAAAAATTCTAAGTCTGAAATAAGAAAATATGATAAGTTAGGACTAAATATGATTTCCCGCTCCCTTTTTTTATAACGCTTCAGATAGATGAAACGTGGTCAGATGAGCAATTAATTTTTTTTTCTAGGAACAAGAAACCTTAATTTGTCTTATGGCTTAATTATGTCATTTAACTTTAAATTTAGCTAATTATTCAGCTAATGATTATTAAGTTGCCCCGACTATGTCACTAATACCACTAAATTCAAGTCGTTGCCAACTACTAATAACACCAATCGGCGAAGAAAGGAATGATGGAAGAGTTCACGTACTGCATAAAAGTTCACTGCTGATGGGGTGACTCACTTTTGATATTATTGATTTAATCGTCAACCAATTTTAGTGGCAGTTTTTCAATCCTGAAAGAAATGAATTGTGCAATTTATTAACAATAATGACGTAATTGGATTGCCTTAGTAATATTTGCGACATATTTGACTAAATTAAAATTGAGTGCCATATTAATTGGGCGAGTTGATGTTTTTCTTTCTTTTTTTCTTTTTTTCAGGTATTTCAACCATTTTTCTGTCATCTTGATCGAAAAGGATCAATAGAAAATAGAAAATCAGAGTTGATCGTTCTTAAAACAAACAAAGACTCTTTTTATTACTAAATTATGTGACGCTTAATGCTTTAACACCTACTAGTATACAAGTCTCACTCATTTTCACTTGGTTTGCCAACTATTTAATATATCATTTAATAAAAGAAAATTTTAATTAAACTTTTATACACATGATCTCTTCACTTTATATATAGGAATATTGGAATACAAACGTATACCTAACGGTATCCTCTTCCAAGAAAAGAGACATTATTCTTTGGTTTTATTTGGAAGACACAACATCGTCTAGAACTTCTTTTTTTCTTCGCTTTTTTTGGTGAGTCGAAATCTGTTATCAACTCCTAATAATTACTAGTAAGATTTTCCAAGTAAAAAGTTCAAAGTTTCCCATGTTATGCATGGATCAGGTGAGGGTGTTCACAGGAAATTTTCAGACTGGCAACAGTGAGGCTACTGGCGAAGAAGAAGAAAAGACTTCGCCGGAGACCAACGCAGCCCACCGAATTTGACTACCGTACACCTACCTACGTATATACCTACTGAATATCTACTTTCTCCGGCCACACAAATCCAGCCAATAATGTTAGGGATGAGGAGGTATTAATATAGACATAGTATTATAGTTTAATTGATTTAAAACTTGTTTGTTTTCATCAAGGAAAAAAAATCAACATAAAAACACAGTGAGAAATTACTGGCTTACCCAAAAGGGATACCTGCCGGCGACGCCCGTGGGAGACGATGGTAAACCTACCAACCCTTGTGATCTTGGCATGGCCATCAAACGGAAAGACATGACTGCTCCCACCTACATACTTTTTTACCTTCATTCCTCTCCACCATCCAGCTCAGAAATGGCGCTAGCTGTTTCACAACGTCAAACGACTGTCGCCGCGCCGAGCGGTGGTGTCTGGGGATTCTAGTTCTGCCCTCCACCAGCAGCATCGACTATTAAAAACCTAACAAAAAAATCTGGAAAATTGTTGATTTTTTAAATCTTGGGTTATTTATGTAACTTTTAATAAACTTTAATAACTACCTACTCCTCTCTCCCATATTCTTTGCACTATTTAATTTTTTTTCTTAATTTGACTTGAATTTATTTATATTAATATTTATTTAAAAAAATTTTAAAAAAAATATATTTAGAAACTATATGTCTTGATTTATCTTTCTTATATAATTTTTTTTTCATTTATAAACTAAAATATTAAAAATAAAAAATTATAAATTAATTATTAAAAAGTAAATAGTACAAAGAATATAGGACTGAAGCAGTATAATTTAGTATTTTCATTTTTTTTATGACTACCACTTCTATCCTTTACCGAATCAGCCACTAATTTTTTTAGAAATTATATTCAAATTAGTTACCGCATTTTGATATTATAAACAATCCGAATCTCAGTCAACTGAAACTCACTCATCTAATATTGATATGTTTCTAATCATTTGCTTTCTAGTATGATAGTTTTTTCTAATCTACCAAAATATCCTACACAGAGACACTTCCTTTTATCAAAAACCCAAATTATTTATAGAAAAAAAAAAGAATATCTTTAGTAACGAATGAATTGAGGATAAAATTGGTCCAATTCCAAACAAAAGGAGGGACGGCTAACGTCTTCAGGCCAGTATCTATAATTTACTTATCGAACTGGTAAGTAAATGGGGAGTCTTTTTCTATCGTCTCCTCCTCCTCCTCACCATCATCATCCCATTTGAAAGGTAATGGGGGGTGAGTTGTTGAATTCCGCAAATTCAACTCCTCTGGTTTATACTTTTCATTTGTTTGAATTATATGTTTATATTTTTTCCTAAAAGAAAGGAAAAGTCAAACTTCCTTAAAACATACCAGAATGCTGTTTCTGTCTGGCCCAGCTAGTGATTGAGCAGTTTAACTCTTGCTTGTCTCTATGTCTAGAGAAAAGTAAGAACCAAAGTGGAAGTTGGAGGTCGAAACAGAGCATCATAACCAAAGTGGAAGTTGGAGGACGAAACAGAGCATCATGTCTGGAGAGGAACACAGGAAAGCCATCCCCCTTCTAACCCCTTACAAGGTGGAAAGCTTCATTCTCTCTCACAGGTCAGCTCCCATATTGCCATCCCAAACTTAAGTTCTCAAATTTTCCTCTTCTTTTCTTTATCATATATATATATATATATATATATATATATATATATATATATTGGTAATTGATTGCTAGCTCCCCATAACTTTTTATGCAAGCGGCTTGGAAGAAAAACTATAATTATGATGTCTTTGAAACTTTTTAATTATTTTTTCTGTGATGGGCTTATGCACAAAATATTGTTAGTGATCAAAATTTTCTTTTTCCTTCTGCGTAGAGACTATATGTCATTTGAAAAGCTATTATCTTTCCATCTTAGGTTAACTTGGAGAATATATCTTGTACAAGGTATTTAAGTTTTATAATTTCTTTGTTTTAAGATTAAAAAATAATTACCTTTTACATAATATACTAAAAAATTGCTTCTTTTTTAATATTGTCTACTTTTAACATATGTTAGAAGTTGGGTTAGGGGGGGGATATATAAAAAAAACATAGACATTTAATTCATTTAAAAAAATCTCTATCAAACCGAGTTTTGTATTTAAATTTGGATAATATGTTGTAATAATATAGGGTAGTGCTCGCGCCCCTTTCAAGATTGAGATCAACTTCGTTGCTCAGCCTCATGCTGTTTTGTATTATTCTCAAAGAACAACAAGAGGAGGCGTCTTGATTGGGGAGGCTTCTGGTATTTCAGAAACTGCTCAAGGGTAATTGTCATCATTTTTCTTAATTAATTTCACAGCTTCCATATTCAATTAAGTTCAAAAATTGAAGAAGTAAGTCCTAACCATTTGACATTGATTGATCCAAGCTAATTGGATTGTTTCGTTGGATGATACGATTTGTGTGTTTGATCAATCAAAATGAAGCTACCCAAACACTCCTGAATTTGGAAACAAGAACAAGCGGAAGCTTGGAAGCCAATTGTAGATGCCGTTCACAAGAAACGAGGAATTTTCTTTTGTCAACTATGGCTCGCCGGCAGAGCTTCTGATAACTGTACAAAAATCCTTACTTTATTAATTGAGTAATTTTAAGATTACATTTGCGAGAAATTATTTATAAGTTGTTATCAGACATTATTTTTATATCAAATAATTATTTGTTCAATTTAAATATTTATTGAAACCTTACACGTTTAAAATTCTGAAAATCACAATTTAAACATTATTTTATTACAAAAACAAGTACTCCTTCCATTTTTGTATTAGCTGATTATTTTACCTTCTTTACCTAAAGTTTGAATTGAATATATTCATATTAATATGTATTAAAAAAATTAAAAATAATGCATTTAAAGTTCCATTTTTATATAAAAAAAATTCATATTTTTATTATAAATTTTGAAAGAAATAAAATCATAAATTAATTACTGTAAATAGCAAAAAGGTCAGTTTTTGTGAAACAGATAGATTATTTTTTTTATTGATCTTTTAAGCTGGATAAAGAAAACAATTCATAAAAATTAATTATTTTTTAAAAGAATGAGATTGACTTTTAAATGGCATTATTGTAAACAAAAAAGACACAAAATTGAAAATAAATGGTAATAAAACGCTTAAATAATTTCCACTAAACGGTACCAAAATTTTACAAGTTGATGCGATAGAACCTTTAACTTATTTACAACATACAAATTTGATCCTTAGGTTTCCAGCCGGATGGCCAACCCCCAATTTCTTGCACAGACAAACCTATAAGATTTAAAGTTCATATTGATGGCAGCACACCCGCTGAGTTCCCACCTCCTTGACGGCTAACAACCACAAAGATAGCAAGAAATGCTGTGGAAGCAGATAATTTTGAATTGGAACTTCATGTGCAAGATTTATAATACGAGTGTTGGTCGTGTAGATAAAAAACTACAACAGGGTATATAGGGTAATATCCTTCTTCTAATTGAATAGTGTAGCTAATTAATGTACAATATTAATAATAGGTTTTGAGTAGAGATTCACGGAGGAAATGGCTATTAGATTGAGCAATTCATGAAAGATGAACTGAATGATAAAACCGATGAATATGGAGGAAGCTGAAAAATTGTTGTCATTTTGCTTTGCGAGTAGTGAAAGCAATTGTTGAAGAGATAGGAGGGGACAAAGTGGGCATGAGGCTTTCTCCCTTTGTAGATTAAAATGATTGCAAAGACTCAAACCTGGAATCTCTAAGTGAATACATGACAAAATCCCTTAGCAAGTTGGGGATTCTTTATTAACACGTGATAGAACCTAGAATGATCACACAATTTGAGAGTGTAAAGATAGAGAAAAGTCTCTTCCCAATGAGAAGGGTATTCAAAGGAAACAAAGTGATTGCTAATGGTGGTGTCGACCTTTTGGCATTTGGCAGATTGTTTCTTGCAAACCCAAACTTGCCGAGGAGATTTGAGCTCGACTTCGTGCTTAATAAGTATGATAGAGACACATTTTATATTTCAGATCCTGTTGTTGTGTTACACAGAGTACCCATTTCTTAATGAAACACAACATGAACCAAACTTCACCATGACGTAGATTGAGCAAGTTTTCTCTTGCCGGGCGAAGGAATTCAAACCAATGAAAGAGCTCCTTGTTTTATAGGGGGGTCTTCTTTCTTGTCAATTTGCCTTGTACGTGGAATGTTAATTTGTACACTTTCTATTGCTGTGAATAATTAATTGCCCTATCCACCATGCATGATCGCTCGATCGAATTGTTCTCTCACCCATGGTGTCATTTAGAGGGATCTTTTTATCGTTAGTGAGAATATTACAATGCATAGAGGAAAAGAATGGAAGACTACTAGCTAGCTAGGTGATTATTAGAAATTTAAAGGAGTTTAAGAGAACAAGAAGAACTGTTTGAAAAAAAAATTAAAAGACGGTAGATGATGGAAGACTAACTTGTTGCAAGGAATGGGAATGATCACTATACATCAATGCTGGACATTTGTTGGATGCATAATTAGTGCACCTAAAACTTGGTAATATTACGGAAAATTCTGAAATGCACCTACATGCTTGTGCACCTATTAGCTGACGTTTGGGTTCAGTTAGTTTTAGATTTAAAAGGAAACTTAAATCAATTAGGATAAATTCATAATTTTTGTGATAATTATCACTAAGTTTCCTTTTATAAATTAGTAAATTTAGTAATTACCATTTAATTCCCGTAATTTTCTCTCTCCCACCAGTAATCTTTTTCTCTCGCTCTTGCTCACTCTCACTCTCCGTCGCTCTCAGTCGCTCTTCTCTTCCGTCGCTCGCTCTCGCTCTCTGTCACCGATCGGTGGCCTACGACGGTACCTGCGATGGGTTGTGAGCAAGACAAAAGGTGCGATTCCGGATTTCAAACATTTTTTGTTGGATTCGTGTGTTGTTTGTTACGATTTGTATTGTTCTGTCTTCTGAGATTGTTTATCATAATCTTGATGTATTATCTGGTGGTGGGTATGTATGATCCCAAGTTAGATTTGTATGTCTATGTGATTGTGTGTATGATCCTAGGAGCGATTTGTTTGTCTACTATTTTGTGTGAGTACTTCTGACTAATAGGATAACACATGTGGTCATGTATGCTCCCATGTTCAAAATGTGTGATATGTATTATTTGGGTTCGATTTGTATAAATATTGTATGCGTGATTTGGGTCTCGGATTTACTGATTTTTTTATTTGTATTGTCTGGTGGTGTTTATGTTTTAAACTGACAACCAATTGTATGAAACTGATATCTGAATGTATGCTACTATCGGAATATATTTTGGTTATGTGAAAAATTGAATGAATAAACTTGTTTTTAAATAATTACCATATTTATCATATTATATTTATTTGTTTCATTATTATTATCTTTTCAAATGAATTCAAATTTAAAATTTTTCCATAGCTAAAAATTTGAATAAGGTTAATACATTCCATAATTATACTCATTAAATATAACTTATATTAAGAAGTAAAAGTTACTATTTATACTTAAAACTAACAGAATTCTAACGGTGTTAATTAGGTGCTTATACACCTAGGTGCATAGTCTCAAGGCTCTAATATTACACTTGTAATAGTGATTAGATGCGTAAATGGCATTTACTTCATAACCACAACTATGTGAGCCATTCCAAGGTGGATCCGGGTTTTTGATAAATGAAGGAACCAAAATAAAAGTACTTTTGTAAGTTATAATTCTTATAAAGTAATTTGACTAATTTTAAACTGGGATCAGAATGTATCCAATTTAAAATTTTAAGAAGAATGGTAAATATTTTAGCATTTTAGGAAACCCCAACCCGTACTAAATGCAACAATTTTACAACCTGATATAAACACATGAAATTGGATCTAAAATAATTTATATATGCAATTAATGAATTCTAGATGAAAAACATTAATGTTTTTCTTTTACTAGTCCGTATAAGAGGTTAATTAAGTATATGTGTGCGTATGTATATCCCATGATTCACTTTTCATAAAACTGTATTATTAAAATTTTTGAATACCCCTAACATTTCATTTTGTTTTTAGTCTTTGTTTACTTAAAAACTAGCTTTAATATCTGACGTTGCCTTTGGAGTAAATTGTAAAGAAAATATGGTTGAATTTCAAATGGGAAGGATATACATACCCAAAAATAACAATAATTTAAATACATGATGTTGCCATGAGGAGCAAATAGTTAGAAATAATAAATAAAGTAATAAAAATTTTAAATAAAATAATAGGTAAAAAAAATTTCAAGGAAATAACACTTCACAAGTAACATGGTAGTAATACGTGTCTTGATATTATATTTGATAGTTCAAATTAAAATACATGATTATACAATTTAATAATCATGTGTTGTCAATTAATTTCATAAGAAATCATGTTCAAATAAACAAAATGTTCTACTAATATTGCTTATTATTATTTTTATATAGTTCGTAGTAACAAATAGAACATGAACTAGGTAAAGAATCATAAAATGTTTAAATTAAGTCTCGCATGCCCAGGTGAATTAGCAAGGGCTTTGCTAGTCCATATCCCCAAACCCAATTCGAGACACCCTAGGCTCTTTTACCTTAAGAACTTTCATCTACAATACAAAGAATTCTAAGTAGTTAAAAAATGTTTAAATTAAGATAATTATGTAAGACAATACAAAAAAAAATTAACAATTAACAAATTCTTAAATATAATTTGTGTTGTAGCATAAATTGAATAAAATTTTATCTTTTCATACTATTTACAAAATTTTAGATTATTGAGTGAAATGTTGCAGTACTAAAACATATACAGAAAGAATAAGAAAAATTAATAAATGGGTAGTATTTTAAGTATTAGTCTAAAGAACATAACCTTGGCCTCCCTAAAACAGTAACTACCAAGGGACATTGACCTTAGGGGTGAAAGTTTGGGTCAACAAGTCGGGTTTAGGTTAAAACCTGATTTTTACAACTCATTTCTAGCCCGAAAATTCCAACAAACCAACCCTAATTGTATAGACAAACCAAACCGATCCTAACCTGACAATTTCTTATTTGGGTCGAGTTTGAGCGGGTTTGGGCATTTCATTGGATCTTTTCCTCCCCCTTACTGCTCCTCTTCTTCACCACTACTCCCTTCTCGCACACCATACCCGAGGTCGGATCCCTCCATCTCCAAGCTTATTTGCTGCGCCATCGCATATTTGCCACAAAATTCACTGTGAGGAGATAAAGTGATGGTCGAAAGGAGGGTAACGACCAAGGGAGGAGGTGAGCTAGTGAAGGCCAATAAAGGGAGATGAGACAAGCGAGAAAAGCGGTCGAGAGAAGAAAAAGACCTAAGGCGATAGAGGGAAGGAAACGAGGCAGTGAGTTGACTCAGGTAAAAGAGAGAGAGGTGAGAGAGGGAGACTAAAGCAGACAATGATGACCAGACAGATATGATCAAAAGAGGCAAACGGGGCGGGTGGATGAGGTTGAAAAAACAGAAGCAACAGCCAACAATGAACAAAACTTAGTGTTTGAAGTGTGAGATAGCTAAGTAGGTTGGGATAGTCTAAGAGAAGATTAGGTTGGGTTATGTTATTGTTATGTAATGGGCTAAAAGTTAGATATGATGGGTTGTGAAGTAGTAGGTTGGGCTAAGGATGGGAGATAATCCCTAAGCATATATAAAATCAAGTTAAATCAGGTCAACCCGACCCAACCTGTTTTTTTAGATCTTGCAAGCGAATTGAATTGAGTTGGCCCGAATTTACATTTCTCAACTTTGTAACCCGACCCAAACCCAAAAATTAGAGGCAGGTTCAGATTTGGATTCGGGTTTCAGATTAAGGCTTACACCCCTAATTGACCTCGACTACGACTCTCCTGAACTACTAATTCTTTCTCTTACAACCTCCAGGTTTTAAGAAATAGGTAGGTCTCACCTCTCAATGCATTGCTTAGAAATGTTTTTGAGTATCACTACTAAAATTTTGAAGTTTACCAACGCGCGTTTCCAACGACTGTGCATTGGTAATTTAAAATTTCCAACGCATAGCCATTAGTAAATTATACATTGGAATCGATTTACCAACGAGCAAAATTTAAGCCATTGGCAATTACCAATGTGTACGCGTTGATAATGAGCACATTGGTAATTACCAACAGTCATGTATCAAATTTTTTTTCCAACGGGCAAAAAACTTACCAGTAATTACCAACGTGCAATCGCATTGGTATTTACCAACATGCAGACGCGTTGGTAGTATTTTCAACGTATAAAACCGTTGGTAAATAATTTTAAATTTTTAAAAAATTAAAACAGTTTCCACGAGGAGCCGTTGGAAATTGAAATTCTTTAAAAGAAAAAAATAATTATTTGGAAATTTCTAATTAAATTTTACTAAATTAATGTATAAATAAATATAAATAAATACTATGAAAACTAAAATATAATTAGTAAAATTATATTTACTAAAAATATGTCATATTTAATAAATGTTATTATGACTAAAAATTATAATAAGTATAATTATAAAACAAAGATTTTATTGGTACCACAAAATTTAGAAAAATTCAAAAAAAAACTAAAAAATGAAAAATTGTACAAAATTGTTAAAATATTTCCGAAACTCAAAGTGCAAAAAAATTCACAAAGTTTGGTAAAAAGCAATAAAAATTTTATAATTCATAAAATTTAAAAAATTAACACAATTAAAAATATCACAACAATTAACAAAAAATTTACAAAATTAAAACCAAATATACAATAGAGAACCGAATCTACCAAATCAAACAACAAGACCTACAATCAATTAACCAAATCTATTAAATCAAAATGAGACAACCAAATCTACAAGTTCATACACCAAAATCGCAACTAAAAGTACAAAATCAAATATGAAATTATTCAAAAAATTGAAATTGAATTTAGTTAAGAGGGGAGGAGACATATATGGGTTACAAAATCAAAATTGAAATCAGCGAAGATCAGAGGAGACCGATCGCAGCGTCGCGGCCAAACTGTGGTCGGCTAGGCTGCGTCGAGCAAGAAGGCGAGGTGATCAGGCGTCCGTGAGGCCGGAGAGGGGCGGAGGTGCTGGCGAGGCGGAGAGGCGTTGGCGAGGCCTTAGAGGGGCGGACGCATTGGGGAGGAGGCTTGGTCGAGGACGAACGAAGTAGAACGGCAGAGAGAGATCCGCGACCAGGGAGGAAAGACGACACGTTGGGAAAACGTCAGAGGGAGGAGATAAAGAGGTGGCATGGCTAGGCGATGCGAACTGGGGACGAACGGGATGATCGACGGTCATAGAAGGAAAGGCAGCTGGAGAACGGAACAGAGGGAAGAGAGGGTGAGATCGTGAGAGGCGAAGTAGAGAGGGTGAGAGGTGGATGAGAGGCAACAAGGGTTATGGGTTAAAGGAAGAGTTGAGATAGGTTAAGGTATTTAAATGGGTTAGATTAGGGTTTTGGGTTTTCGGTTTTGTTTGGGTTTTTTTGGTTTTTTGGGCTTCTACATGTAAATAATAGATGAGCTTTTAATATAAGATATATAAATTCACATTATATTGTTATTATTATATTTAAAGTATATATTCTTTTATATAATACAATATCTTGTTATTATTATTATTATTATTATTATTATTATTATTATATATTTAACTGTTATCAACACGCCAGTGCATTGGGAATTACTAATGCGCTAACGCGTTGGTAATTTGACGGTTGGAAAATAGCTAATTTAGCAACGTGTTGGACCATTAGTGAATTACCAATGCGTTTGGCCATTGGTAATGTTTAATTTTTTTTATCAACAGTCTAACACATTAACCGGCAAATTACCAATGTGCAACCTGTTGGTAATTTGGCCATTAGAAAATTTGATTTTTTTAGTAGTGTATTAAAGGAATATAGCTGCACTGAGACATTCAGATGGTAGGTTTTTAGCATAAGATAAATCAAATGTAAAATTAAATATGATTCGCTTATCATGCCCTCTACCAATAAAGATGACAAAAATTACTCTATTGCCCCTATTCTCTCCGAACCAACTCACCCAAAACTTGTCCATACCTATAAAGCCTTGGGGAGGTTGCGAATATATGAATTCTACCTTATCCCACCTTTCATCAATTAGTCTATTTATCTCTAAAACTTGACTTTTATCCTAAATAAAGTTAGGGTTTAGGGTATATTTTCCTATGTTACTTTATTTTTTAAAAATTTTAAGTTATTATTTATTTGTAAAGGTAACCCTTACTTGCCTGTACTATCTTCAAACTCAAACATACCCTTAACAGAAAAAGGTTAAAGAGGGTACTTGTTGAACTCTACCCAAGCATACCAACTCCCTCTTACAATTAGTATATTCTTCATGAATTTGTATAGGACAACATTAAATTAAGTTTTAAAGAAAATTACAAAGACAATGAATATATTTTAAATATATAAGGTTTATAATGAATGACTAAAGTGACATTCACTAAGTTTGTTGTATGAAGATAAAGTGTAAAATGAAGACCGGAAAAGCTTGAATGATAAATAAACTTATATATTTGAGGGTTCACTGTAGACAAGTCTGATTTTTATAATTTTATAGACTTAGAGTGAAATTTCAACAACCAAATCCCACATCTCCATAGGATATTTTCTTGAAATCGAGTGAATTTAAATATCAAAGCCATGTAAAAATCATAGCACAATATTTTGCAAAAGTAACCCAAGCTCATCCTGTTTTAAAAATCATAGACAAAAATTTCTACCTACCTCATCAAGGCCTCCTCCCTCCCTGTACAAACGCAAATAGTATATATATATATATATATATGGAAATCAAGAAGATGGGATGAGCAAAGAACTTAAAAAACAAAATTATAATAAACAAAAATCTAGACACTAGTTAAGAAAATAACTTGTTAGGGTAAATTAATAAAACACCAAACAAAAAGTATCGAAGAGAATGAATAGAAAAACTTTTATTTTTGCAATTGTCAAATGAATTTGAGTTCTCATTATATAGTGTGTTATAATTTAGGTAATAATAGAATTAATCTTTCCTATTAAAATGTAATATTTATGATACTAAGAAAAGAATGCTATTAAAACATAACTCAATTTGAGATTTAATCATTACTAAGATAGAAACACAGATCATATTCCATGTTAACAATTCAAATTTAACTATTAATGTATAGTAAAAACGTATATATATCAATGTATAGGAAATCAATATGGGGTTGAATTCAGTAGCATGATTTTCTTAATTTTAGATTAATTTAATTATAAAGAGTAGTAAAAGAAAGGTGTATATATATGAAATTTGGTCAAAATTATGAGGAACCAATTAAGGTGTAGTTTTGGTCTAAAGTTTTAATTTAGAGCTAATTATAAGATTAATTAACTAATTTTGAAGTGACATTTAATTGGGCTACTAATCAACTTGAATTATGGTCGAATAAATCCCTTTATTTATGTACATTTTAAATATAAATTTAATTATTTTCTATAGACACTAAAAAAATGGTATTCTAGTTAAATTTTACTATAGAAAGTGAAAGTTAGAAATTTGAATTTTAATTCTTACCAAATGGGCGATATAAAAACTCTAAATCAATGTAAAGGATAGACGAAAAATTCTAACTACCTTTCAGATGTATAAAAGTTAAAATCTGCTAAATTTGGAAAGAAAATTTCTCAAACCTTATAGATTGTTGAAAAATGAATTAATTCCTTTGATTTTTTAGAGGGTTGGAATTAAATATTGATTGATGCAAATTTAATTTTTCCAAAGATTTGTATTAAATAATTACCATTAGTTTTGAAAATAAATGAAAATAATGTAAATGGTAAACCGGGATTTTTAACTATTTTTTTTACTAAATTTAAAATTTCTTCTAAAGTTTAGTACTATATATATTTTGTCCCATAGGTTTCGAAAGCTTTGCTTGCACTCTTACCACCACCTTGACCTTTTTAAAATTATCAAGATAAACTTTTCAAGTTTGATAGTTAACAATTAATACCTATAAAAAAAACACATTTGTAAATGCAACAGTGTCTCTCTCACTAATTGACTTGGGAAATAAATGGGGTATCTATAAGTTTTCAGACTTGGGGGTAAAGTTGCAACTAAAACATAAAATTTGGTGTAACCTATTATTTACCCTTTTCCCTATGATACAGTGTTTTCTTGCTACCTATGTGCAAACTAGTTTGTGCAAGAACCATTTCATTAATTCATTAAAATTTAATTAACATCGTCAATACATCTGCCCACTAAGTGAAGGCCATTTTCGGGAAAATATTTTATTTGCATTTTTTAAATATACAAATAAAAAGAAAAAATGCCACATGTCAAATTTTGGTACCACCACATCGGCAAGATTAAGGAAAAGGTTGTTCTATCCTTTCATATATTCGTGCTTTATATATTAACTAGTTTATATACCCAGCGTTGCTTTGGGATTTCAAGTTAAATTAAGTATAAAAAAATATTATATATTTAAATGTTTGATAAATATCATTAAGAAACTTATTCTCATTAAAATAATAATTAAAAAGTACTATAAAATACTGGAAATTATTGTTAAAAATATAAATATAAAAAGTGCTACTTTATTTGCTCAAAAATCTTTAAAGCAATTGATTTTATGGGAAGACTTAACTATTTCTTTTCAAATATTAATGATTTATTTGAAATTTTTATCAAAGTTTTAATTAATTCTGCAACTTTTAAAATAATATGTGAAAATGGAAATTTTACAAAAAAAGCGTGTGGATGAAAATGAAAATTTCTAGAGTTTAGGGACTAACAAACAATAAACATCTTATATCTATAATCTATAAACTCTTATCCTTGTCTTGGCTTTCACATTCTGATCCCTATATGCCACAATAGCATAGTTTGACAGATGTCCCAACAGGTAGCTTGTCCTAGCTTCGTAAATATTCTATCTTCATCTTCCATGTTCGTTATAACAACATTATTGTACACAAGCTTTCAAGATGTTATCTCTCACCCTGAATTTCGACACTTATCAACTATAAAGAGTCTAAAAATTGTTAAATGATAAGAAAATATAATGTTCATACCAGCCTTTCTAAAATATTAGGAAACCTTTGACGCCCTATAGGTAAACATATATATACCGAGTATGTTAACCTCCAGGCCATTAGCGGCATTGCCCTAATCACTAGATTGATAAAAATTAGAATATATTTAACGCTAAATTTAGGGTGATATCCATCAATTTTACCCAATAATTAATGAAAATTTTAAATTTAAAAATCTTGATTTAATTTATTTATCTTAAAGATGATAACGTATATATCTGGTTGACTTATCCAATTCAAATAAAATTGATATATATGATAACCTCTAATTGCCTTATCCCATAGTTTTCTTAATAAAATTGGTATTAGATAATTTTATATTTAAATTTTCATATAAAGTATTATTCGTATAATCATTTCAAACAAAAAAAAAATACCAGTGTATGGATAGACTGGCCATGGCTCAGAAGATGACAGCAAAGCCATTGTCCAAGGTAACCTAATACACCAGTCACAAGTATCTTCATTTTACTTTCAACTTTCCTATAACACAAAGTGAATATGGACTACTTGTCTACTTTCTTTTGTTTTTCTTTTTTTTCAGTGAGAATAGAGGCTAATATTATCGTAATGGAGATACACAAAAGCTACATGAATGCCCCTAGCAACCAGCTAGAGATAAACAATAAGAAGGTTTCCTATAGCAGAAACCAAACGGGCATTTAAGTGCCCATGTACTAGCGCTCCATGTGTGTCGCTCTAGGTGGCCCCTAGAGCACACTTTGACAGATACTGGCCTGTGGGGTAATACTGATTTAGTCAAGGGTGGAAGAATAGTCCACTTTGTGTTCGCTGCGTCCCCCCTTGGGATAATATTTCCCTACAAAGTTAAGGGCTGTCTGCTTGTCAAATGCTTCCCCATTCTTTTGTTGTGCAGTACTGAAACCACTAAACTTAACGTAGTAAGCATTCTTGATTCATATATTTTGGTCCTAGCTAAGCTTCATTGTTTTCTCCAAGTTTCAACCCCTCAGTCAATGTCTCAGGCGGAATGCTCATGCACTTTCGTTGGCGTCTGAAAAAGTGTATATTTTACATCCTGTTGCACAACTTCACTGTCCCTTATGTCTGATTTTCTTGTATAATTCAGGTTAATCCTTGACAAGTGTTTAAAGATCACAATGTTTCAAATGAATTATACAGCTTGTGGAAAACATCTCTTCCTGCTGCGTTTAGGATTGACATACTGCCACGCCAAAAAGCTGGAAGGATCTCTACTCATTTTTCTTGTATACATTAATCAACCAAATGAAGAAAGGGTTAAGAAACATACCTAAGCTTTGCCACCTTTAGGTCATGTTTAATGTGGAGAATGGGAATGTGGATGGATGAAAAATGTTTTATCTAATGGTTGACTTGTAGCGTTTGTATGCAAGGGCAGCCGTTGGCTAAAAAAGAACAGGGAAAGAAATGCGGATAACTGGATAAGGTGATGCCTTGGTTATCTTTTCCTGAATAATGTGTACTTGGGACGAAGGTGTTGCATGCAACATGTGTATATTGTTCCATAGCAGTTCCCGGTTCCAGATTTTGTAGTGTTTTTTCATGTTCTGGCTACGGTGCACTTGGACCTGTCTACGGATTGTTGTACATGTTCATTGCTGAAACTAATCATACATCTTTTTTCATTTGACGGTAACCCTCCATGTTCTATATTCACCAATTGTAAGTGATGAATGTTTTACTCTACGTCTGCAGCGGGTAGCTGGCATTTGAGTTATTCCTTGTCTTTACATTTACATATGGGACTTTCAAGAGCTGGAACTGGTGGATATAGATGTAGTGTCACTGTTTTCCGAGTTTTATTCTTGCCGAAGGTTTGCAATGTAAATAATAACAGTAGAAATTCGGGTTCACTAATAGTGGGTAGCAGCAACTTGATGGTGCGTACAAACATTAGAAGCAAGCAAGAAAGATGTGAATATTAATGAAAATGACAGCCGGATCTAATGTCTACAATCTCTGCAAGATGGACAGGAAGATTTGATTTAGAAGCGCTAAATGAATCTGATGATCATCAGCAGTTAATTGCCATTAGCAGGGCGCATATCCAAAGTAGACTGCGCTGTTGGCAGAGGGGTCATGCTAGATCGCCGGCAAGCAGTTGGTGGGAGAGGAGCATTTGGAGTTCTTGGTGACAGATTCACCATTTCTAGTGCCTGCCTTCTCAGCTCCAAGGGATAATCAGCTACACACCCAATCCTCGGTCCCGCTCCAGTTGACCACTTTTTGAGCGACAGCTGATGTCCTAACTGATAACATTTTGCTGCCTTCTTGGAGTTGATTCTTTGTAATATTGCGGTTTCAGGCACCTCCGCCCTTGGGCTTCGAAGACCGCCCGATAAAGTCCTATTGTAAGTACCTCTTGATTCCGGTTGTTTAGTTTTGGATGATTCCATAGATGGAACACTCTCTTCTTTGGAAATCTCAGGTTCACTTGCCCTTGTGACTAAGGAAATTTTTATTGTGCCTTCATTTCCAGAGGGGATTCCATTATCATAGCTATTAGAATCATCTGTCGGTTTGCGTATCTGAAGTCAATGGGTTTGAAACATTAATTGATTAATCATGCCTCACCTCAGAATACGCAGCACTGCAAATAGAGAAAATTATGACAAAATGCATACCACGACTTCTTCCGGGTTCACTCCATTGTCCTTGAGAAAAGACTTAAATCTCGAGAGACTCTCATCTGTTGGACGGTAGTGCCCGCTATATGCTGATACAGACTGAAAATCAAGAACACCAGTAAGTAGTATACTACCAGGCACAGGACTAGTCATCTGAAATGATGAAACAGAGAGCCTTGCAGATGTCAAGTCCTCAGCTAACAATACCTTCAAAATACCATTTTGTACTTCAAGCCTTCCAGCCGCTAAAGTGGCTCCTCCAGCCAAGAAGCTAGAATGATGGAACTTTCCTTTCTCTTTCTGCAAGTCATAAAGAACGGATGGTTATCTGGCGTGTCGACCAGAAACACTCGAACAGTGGACTCTTGGTTTACTCAAATTTCTTACGATGCCAGCATAGAGCTTTTTGGAGGTGCTCATAACAAATATCCATTTGGCCCCAGGCAATACTGTGGTTGTATCGAGCAAGCTTTGAAATTGCTTGTGAACTATCCTCCCCTGATCTACAATGTACTCGAAATTCTCCCTCTCTTGCTGATTTCCCAGCGCAGGAAAATATGAAAAAAAACATAAATTATCAGAATCCTAAGAAACCATGCATGACAGAGCCAACGAGAATTGTGCTAGCAAAAAAAGGCATCCCATATTATAGTAACAGCAAGCGATCACTAAAATTATGAGTAAATTACATAAATGATGCCTAACCTTTAATATTCTGTTTTGGTTCTAAACATATTAAAAAGTTTTATTTTGGTCATAAATCTATTAAAAATATTTCATTTTGGTCTTCATTGGATGAAATATGTTAACTTAAAATATTCTTCTAATAAACAATTAAACAATTTTTAGATCATAATTTAAACTATCCGGTAACTATTTTACAATAAATTTAATCTGTATAATAATTTTTTGTATAGAAAATTCAAATCATTTTTTTATTTTTTTAAATTGAATTTATTTTATTTAGGAAGAAAAAACTACTAATTTAAATTGTCTATTTGCTATAAAAAAAATATTAAATTGTTTAAATTTACTTGAAGATAGTTACCAAATATTTAAATTAGAATTTCAAAAGTTTATGTTAGACAGTTATTTTGAGTTAATGAATTTCATCTGGTTACTGATGAGAGACCAAAATAAAACAATTTTAATAGATTTAAGACCAAAACAGAATATTCAATAGGTTAGGGACTAAAATAAAACAAAAATTAAAGGTTAGAGACTATTTATGAAATTTTCTCCTAGAATCATACATACTGGTCCAAGATACTTGACGCAATGTTGTGTAAGCTTAGATCTTGGGCATTCTTTGAGATCAATATCTTTCCCACCCCCTATATCCAACCTGCTCGGTAACAGAAGAAAGAATTAGCAACAGAAGCTGAAATAATAGGACCAGTATTTATATCTAGCTCTTCATATAAACCACTGCAAAGACAACCTCAAATACTTATATGGAATCAAATATCATAAGAGACAAGACGCAATTCTTACCAGTAGAAAAAGGGTTCACCATCATCTGCCTTGCACCAGTCGTCGTAGTAAAAATGCAAATTATGACCATACCTATGCCGTGGATCAATCTGCAATCCAAAAAAAATCACATTCTCAAGTCAATCAACAAAATAATAACCAGCACCAACATGAAAAATGTATGTCTTATAAAACCGGAAAGGCAGAAACAGTAAAGCAAAGCGGTCAAGTTATGAGAGCTGTTACAGCTTCAATCCAGTGTTGAAAAGCCAATATCTGGGCTTTGGCTTCTTTTGACAACCCCTTCCCCACCTGCAAAGTGAGTCAAAATTTGGACCAAACTTGTCAATTTAACAAAACTAATAGAAAAAGAGTTGGTCCCCATGGAAACAAAAGATGAGAAGCACAAACAGGACAAGAAAATCTGTTATTACGGACCCATCTGAGAAATGAAGTCAATATGATCACCAAATTGTCACAGAGATGAGAAAAAAAACACAGGATCAGCGTCTATACCCTGGAAGCATTAAAACTGACTCGACTCCACCTACAAGGAGCAGATTCATGTTTCAGATCGAAGAAGGAGATTGTACTGAGGTTCAGCCTAACGTAATCTATGGCCTGCCACCTTATCCAAACAAACAAATTAATTATTAGATTTCTACCAAAGCGGTAAGAATAAAATAAATTAAAATTACCTTTCTTTTCTAAAAAAAGAAATGAAGTCAGCACAGAGACATACCAGAGCACTTCAGCAACGACTACGGAGTCTGCTAACATGCGCCGGGTACGATGTCCCCTGTACGCCTTCTGCAACCTCGTCGCCGCATTGAAGGCGCTAGGCGTCAAATCCTCCTCCGCCGGTTGAATGTCCGCCCCCACGACGGAGCAGTTATCAAGCATTTGGGACCTGGAGATGATCGCCGGAAAATCGGGATTCAGTTCGGAGCCCGGGAAGGTGTTCCCGTGGAGGTCCGGCGAGGGGATTGAGATTCAGTACAAGGGAAAATGCACTTCCATGGCGGCACTTGGGAAATGATTTGGACGGGTACCAGAATTCCGAAATCCCTGAGAAGATGCTTCGATAGAGAGAGGACGTGAAAGAAGCTCAAGTGAGTCACTCACTCCAGGGTTCAGCTTCTGGAAATGAATGGCTGGCACTGGCAGCTTATTTATAGTGAAAATACTTGGTGGGGACACCCAGCCATTAACTTTATATTTGCATTTTTGGTTGCATAGCAACGGGCACGCGCTGGAGTTGTGCTGGAAACACACTCGATCACTTGCTGGTACTGTTCAGCGAGTATTTATTTATTTTCGTTTATTAAATTAAATGAAGGATAAAATTTTGTTAGTTTATTTAAACAAACAAAAAAACAGTAACAAGTTTATATTTGTTCGTTTATATTACCGAACAATGTGATTATCATTTATTTATGTTCTTTTCATTTATTTGTCGTTGTTCGTTTGTTTATTATTATTATTATTATTATTATTATTTATGTCTATATAAATTATCCACATGTGATTCCTATCCCCATTTAAGTTCAAAATTTCGTTGGCTCCTTAGACTGATCTAATGTTTGCTTATTTATGTGTTTGTTTTGTTTAAGTCTATTTGTTTATATTTATTTAAATTGCTCATGAACTTATTTGTTTATTTTTTATCAGAATCACATCGTTCATTTGGTTTGTTTGTTGCTGGTGATGAACAAAGACAAATGAACATGACTACCCTTTTTTGTCAAATGAATAAACAAACACAAATATAGTTTGTTCGTGTTCATATTCGTCTTCAGTTAAAACCTAAATAAATGAATACAAACATAGCTTATTTATATTCATTCAATTTATTTAAAGCCCTAAGTGCTCATATTGCTAAGGGGAAATTATATTGTAACCGAAAAAAGACGCAACAACCAATCTAGTAGTGTTGACACCCAATTGTGTCTAGGTATCTATTTTGGTTTTAGGTTTAAGATAACCAAAATTAACTTAGGAGTATTTTATTTTTAGGTTTAATTATTTTGTATATATTATTACTTCACAAGGATCTTAAACTCGTTTCATCTTCAAAAGAAGGCAGGTCCTAATTAAGCTATATCATGTAATAATGACAAATAAAAGTCAAGGCCAACTAAACAAAATTGGGTTTTATTTAACATAACTCATCTTTGGTCATAGACAGTTACATGTTTTTTTATCAAGAGCAACTTCATCATATGGTCTAAAAATCTCGATTAAGCAATCTGATTATTAGAAACTATTACATTAAAACCATTATATATACATATATTATTCATACAAACTTAGGGCCACTGTAGAATGATAACATTGTCATGCATCTTCCAGCATGCATTCGCATCAAATACAGAGCATTCCACATTACTCTACTAATTCTTATGTTTCTACCTTGATTTCAGGATGGAATCCACAAAAATAATTAACCTTAAGCTAGGGGATGAAAATAGTGTAATACAGGTTCGTGTATACAATAAATGGGTGCACTACAATGCTGACGATTCCAATCTAATCAACTACAATTGCATCTTACTTGATAAACAAGTATATAGCTAAATTTACATTACTATATATTCATATTTCAACTGTCACTTTGTTACTAAATTTTTACGCAAGGTTATAGAGTCTTAGATTTCATCTTTGATAAATATGTATTGATTTCTAATTCTATTACTTCCTCTATTTAAAGTTCTCTGCTTTATTTTAATATTTTGACTAACATTTGACTTGAATTTATTTATATTATTGTTTGGTAAATTTTAAAAAAAAATTATATTTAAAGAATTATAAGTCTTATAATTTCTAAAAAATGCCCACGGGCATGGGTAACTGAAATGACACACCCATGTCCAACTTGATCTGTTGTCATCTTTGATAAAAATGTATTGATTTCTAATTCTTTGACTCTCACTTTCTTAAGGGCCTTGCTCCATTTTAGTTTTTTTTACTTAAATTTGATTTGAATTTATTTATATTATCATTTAATAATTTTTGTAAAAAATGAATTATATTTAAAAATTATAAGTGTTATAGTTTCTAAGTTTATATAAAAAATTGAAATTAAACAAAAAAAAATACTTAAGACAATTGTGTAGTACTTGTTTATCAAAATCTCATTTGACTCACTTTAATATACTCTATATAATGCTATATATAAGGCCGATTCAAATACCTTTCAAATCCCAAAAAAATAAGTATTTATTCTCCTTCCTTGCATATAAATATTTCCTAATCCTTATTCATTTTATAAATACTTCTGATCACAAAACCACTCCTATAGTCTTGAATGGAACAAAAAAGGGTGGGGCATTGAAGTACCAAAGGCGAATCTTGACTTTACAAGTTTGATTACGACCTGATCAATAAATAATGACTTTTGCCGCTAGACGAGACAGATTGAAGAATGGCGAGTGCCCACAGGTTGCAAAAAACTTGCCCAGCTTTCAACATAAAGACGATATTATTTTTAAAGGCTAACTAAACCTATTTGGTTCAGGTTCTAGTTCTACGTTCATAGTAATTTTTTTATTTTTTACAGTTTTACCATTTTTGTTTATTTAACTATGGCAGTAAACGATGGCAGTCGAGTGGGTAAAATCCACCACCCGTGGATAACCGGCCATGACAAATTGGTAAACAGGCAAAAATACCCGCAACGGGACGGACATGGACACCAATTTATACCCGTCTCAGGGGCATGGACAGGTGGCAGGTAAAGGATATCCACCACAGATAAACCCGCTCCGTCTACCCGTGACACCCACTAAGGCTTAAAATACCTATACTACCCTTAAAACTAATAACAATACCCTAAGTCACCTAACTTGTTGCGGCGTTGCCTTTCTTCTCTCCTTCACCCATCTGAGACTAAACCCGTCTTTGTCTCTCCTATTCTTCAACATCTAAACTCAATCCCGCATACCATGCCTTAAGCCGTCCAAATTCAAGGTTACATCGTCTCACTTCCCGTCACGGCGTATCGATTTCAACCTTCTCATTCTCGAATCGATGCCTCATTTCTTCTTAGCTCAAGTCCAGCATTCTCAATTGTCGGACTGAGATCTAAATTCATAATCTCGACTTCAACGAGCGCAAAAACTACCTTAAGGGTGTAGTCACCAAGATCATCCACAATCCCGGTTGCGGCACTCCTTTCGCACATGTTGTCTTCCGCCACCCCTTCCGTTACCAGAAGCAGAAAGAGCTTTTCGTTGCTGCTGAGGGTATGTATATTGGTAAGTTTGTGTATTGCGGAAAGAAGGCTACCCTCGTGGTTGGGAACGTGCTTCCTTTCAGATCTATTCCTGAGGGTGCTGTTGTTTGCAACGTCAAGCACCACGTCGGAGACTGTGGTGTTTTTACTCGGAGCTCCGGCGATTATGCTATCGTTATCAGCCATAACCCTGATAACGATACAACGAGGTATCTGTGTTGATGTTGCTACTAATTTATGATGGAGCTCTGTTAGGGTTCTTCTCTCACATTTTCAATTGGGTATTTTTTTGTCTATATTATTTGCTTCATCTTCTGGATTGTAAGTCTTATTGCATAAGATTCTATTTTCCATGAATTTCTTATCTGAAGTAAATTGATCCTGTGATAAAGGTGTATGGAAGAATGGTTTTAGCATATAGTAGTTAAGAAAGATTATTCTTGTTTTTGTGGATTTAAGGCTTCTTGTGTAATGTATGATGAATGGCTGTTCTGTTTCCTCAATGGTTGATATGATTCACCCAAAGACTGATTAATGTTACATGGGTTATTCGGGGGTACCGATTACCCGTGGCTTATGGGCACGGTTACCATTTTTAATCCACTGGTGGATATCCATGAAGTGGCGGGTAGAAAAAAATACCACAAATATGGATAGTGAGTAAAGGTTATCAGCGCCCGATCCGCCCCATTGTCATCCTTAATTTAACTAGCCATTTTCTTCACGTGGATCTTGTCACTGGCGCCAGATCGAACGCATTAGCCTTCGTCATTCTCCCAAGCTGACCAAATAAAACGACAAGAGAGATGGAATGAGGTCGGAATTGAGATCAGAGACTAGCTCTGCCGTTGTCTTGTTCCCACGGGCCACCCCTGCAGCTTGTAGGTCTCACTTTTGGGTAAGTTTTTTACTGTGTTTTTTAAGTTGATTTTTCTTTTTTACAAAATTAAAAGGTGCCATGCATTCAATATGTAAAAAAGAAATTTCTGTTTTTTTGGCATTTAAAAAATATTCAAACCAATATTTAATGGTATTTATGTGAGAAATGGTGGAACCAGAGCCAAATTTTAAATATGTCGGATTTAAATTTTGAACCCAACTATGTCCTTTTACTACTTTTCTAGGGTGGTCATGTCAAAGTTGAGTTTTAAATCAATTAAGCTACTGGTATTACTAGATTTATTTATTTTTTATCACCGACTCAATCACTTTTCATGTGCCGGTATTAACATGCCTTAATGCCTTCAATTAATATTATATGATAAACTCACTTTTAGAGGTAATAATGTGAATCGGTCGGAAGAATAAACGATTCTGTGACTGTGGGCAGACGTATAAGTTGTGTCGAGGAATGTAAGGAATATAACAAATGTTGTTCATTCATACACATTTATTGTTTTATAAATAATATTATTTTATTTATTAAAAAATATTATTTCATCCATCTAAAGTTAATGTTCAATAAAATGTTGTTCATTTCATAAAAAAATGTGTCATAAAAAATGTTGCTTCATTAATACAAATTTGATATTTCATACAATGTTATTTATTTCGTAAGAAATGCTGTTTGTAAATGATATTGTTCACTTGTTCTATTCGTTAATAAATGTTATTTCATTTATACAAAGTTGATGTTCCATAAAATATTATTCATTTCATAAAAAAATATTATCGTAAAAAATATTGTTCCATTCATACAAATTTTATATTCTATAAAATGTTGTTCATTTTATAAGAAATGCAATTAATGATATTATTCCATTCATTAAAAATGTTATTCCATTCATAAAATTTGTTGTTCTGTAAGATACTATTCAATGCGTAAAATTCTGTTTTAAACCTGTTGATAGTCTTGTAAATACAATTTTTTAATCTTATTAAATTTTTATCAATTTTCTTTTTTAATGCCTTAAAAATGAAAAAATTTAAAGATATAGTAACAGCGAATCTAGCGGACAGGTTAAGTGGGTGAGAGTGACTAATAACACTAGGTGTATGACCGTAAATATAGGCAATTTCAGATGATGAAATTCGGAAAAGCAACCAAATTTGAACAAATTCCAAATAATGGCTTTTCACACCATAATTCCACTTTATTCAATACAGTAAACTACTACCATGAATTAATGTTGCGAGATAAAAGTTTATAAAAAACTTTCTCAACCTTAACTCCAATCTCACCTGGAAGTGTAAATCAGATGTCGATCTCACAAAGAATTGTATGGTAAAAAATTCCATCAAATACAAAGTACGATGACCTCAATTTAGCTAGGTTAAACAAACCGTGGAAAATAAGAAATAAGAAACTAAACTATCAAAATTGTAGATTACCCAACCACCAAACCAAACAAATATAACAACTATCCTAAATACATATTTACAAAGTTTCTAACGAATTCAAACGAAATGGGCTGCTACATAAACATAACTTTGACACAAGTACTTACCTAATCCAAATCATACTTCCTAAAAGTTGCATGCCAAAAAACTCTACAGTATCAACCATTCTCTCTCAAAACAGGGCCAATTAGCTCATTAGAACCCCATTAGACATTTTCATACTAACCAGTTTCTCTAGAAACCATTAAGCTCAAGTTCTCCTCTAAGGCCTTGTAAGAATGATAGTTCTCTTGAATCTACCCATTACCCATGCTTTATTAGCCATTTTCCAACCTTGAAAACCTCTCTCAAGCATTTCCTAAGTCTAGCAAGTTGTTCAACATAGGTGACCCACAAATGAAGAATACATTCAAGCATAAACAAAAAGAGCCAACAAATCATAGAAAATAATCAATGAGTTATATATTTACAAGCATCAAATTATCCCAAATGGTTCACAACATTCATAGAAACAACAAATCTATACATGTTTATAAGAATCTCAAACTAAAGAAAAAGAAGAGTTAAGGTTAGAAAAACCAAATCCAAGTAGAAATTCTTGTTGTAAAAGAGCTCTCACTCTAATTCAAGCAAGAATCTCCATTAAATCAATTTCTTAGCTCCATAATTCATGAAAACCCTAAAAAAACTAGTCAAAAAATGAGTTTGGAGGGTTTGGGCTCGAAAGGGATCCTGTCGTACAACTTTTTGCCGAGGCTTTTTATAAACATAGTAAGCCTCGATGATGCGGCGCCAGTCTAGACGACATGAATACTCTTCAGTATTTTTGACCATAACTTTGTGCACATGTGTCCAATTAAGGCAAGTCAACAGTTCACAAGAAGCTAAGAAGAAGGACTGCAACTTTTATTGTTTCACCTAAGTTTGAGTTTGCCAAAAGGAGATCAAAAAATAACTTGAAAGTTACCACTCTTCTGCTCCAATTGTTTTCACTTGTAAAAACATAAGAATAACGTTAGAAATACCTTGACTCTAGCAATTATTGTCATAAAGTACATCAAATGAATGTAAAATGATAGATAGGTCATGCACTTAACACTCAGCAACCATGTTCCACTCTCAGGTAACATACATAACACTGTACATTCATTTTCAATATTACTTTCTCCAAAATATATCTTCTAAAATTAAAATAAATTTACCTTTTTTCACTCACAGCGTTACAAGAAATGGAATTGTAATAAGATTCACTCCTCATTAGAAAGATGTAGTTAATGATTAACGCTCTTGCACAAATTAAAAATCAAGACCTTTATACCATGACCAATTACAGACGCGTTCATAGCGCCTGTGAGTATCCACGCTCAGATTTCTGAAAATTAAATCCATACAACAAATTAATACATACCTCCTCATTCCCGACTGTAAATAGCTGTATTTGTATGGAGAAGCTGAGAAAGTACGTATGTACGTTGGTCGGTGTACGGTATAGTCAAATTCGGTGTGCTGCGTTGGTATCTCCAGAAGAGTCTTTCCTCTGTCTTATTCTTCTTCTTCACTCTTGCCAGTCTGAAAATTTCTTGTGAACTTCCTCACGTTATCCGTGGATTAGCGTGGGAGACTGAACTTTTTACTTGGAAAATCTTACTGGTATTTATTAGGAGTTGACAAGAAATTTCAACTCACCAAAAAAAGGGATAGAAAATAAAAAAATTCTAGACGCGTTGTGTCTTCCAAATAAAACCAAAGGACAAGACTGTCTCGTTTCTTGGAAGTTGATATCAAAATCAAAGTGACTCCGTTCTTGGAAGTTGATATCGTATAGTACACGTTTATATTCGACTATTCCCATATAAAATGAAGAGATGCCATGCATATAAAAGTTGGTAAAATTAGAATAACATATTAAATAGTTGTCAAACCAAAGTAATTTTTGTTGGGTGATTAGAATCATTATACAAGAATACAGGATTAGGAGATAGTACATATATTTAAGAGGTAGAAGGGGATGCCAACTTATTTGAGACCTTAAAAGACTACCAAACCAGTATAAATGACATTATATATGAAAAGTCAATAAGGTGGGAGTTCCCGACCTCACCTTTCCCTTGTGTTTCTTTATCACTCTACCAAGTAGCTAAAGACGACAAACCAAATAAAATTAACTGAGACTTGTATAATAGTGGGTCTTAAAATCATTAAGTATCACATAGTTTTGTAACAAAAGAGAGTCTTTGTTTGTTTTAAAAACGATCAAATTTGATGAATCTCTATTTTCTATTGATCCTTTTCCAACAAGATGATAGCAAAATACATGGTAGAAATACAAAAAAAAAAAACACTAATGTTTGTCCTTTGGCCAAATTATGCCACTCAATTTTAATTAGTCAAGTATGCCACCAGTATTACTAAGGTAATCCAAATACATCATTATTGTTAATAAGTTGCATGATTCACTTATCTTAGGATTCAGAGACTGTAATTGAAAATTTGTTGGGAATTAAATCGAGATTATTAACATTGAGTTGTCGATGAGCAGTGAGTTTGAAGCAATTTATGGGGTAAATTACCAAAGCTCCCATGTGGTTTAATCTAATTTACACTTTATCTCTTCTATTTTAAAAAACCTACACTTTACCCCCTACTCCTTATAGTGTCCGATAAAAACTTCTGAAACCCTAAATTAAACTGTTTGATAATCATATTCAAGTAATTTCAAGATTTTCTTTATTTTTTCATAGCTAACCAACCTTAAAAAAATACTGATATGTATTTACAAGAAGAAAATTACATTTACAGAAAGAAAAAATTGATAATTTAAAATGTTTATTAACTATAAAAAAAATAATGGAGATACCGACATTACTAGAATATAACTATCATACAACTTAAATTATAGTTTTAAAATTTATTATTGAACAATATAAAAAAATTAAAGACAAAGTGTAAGTTTTTAAAACTAAGAGGGACAAATTATTGGTTATTGTAAATTTCACGGTAATTGTAACTTTCCCTAAATTGGTGTTATATTGGTAGTTGACAACCACTTGAATTTTGGCCTGAATTGGGACAATGTGATAATCAATCTTTCAATTTAACATAGCATTTATTAACTTCAGTGGTGTTTTGTTCCTAGAAAAAAAAAAAAACATTGCTCCTCTGAGCAAGTTTCATCTATCTGGAGCGACATATAAAAGGGAGAGGGAAATCATATGTAGTCCGAAACTTATCATTTTTTCTTATTTCAGTCTTAAATTTTTTTTCTTTTTAAAATTAGTTCTAAAACTTTACTAAGATGTTAACAGTTTTTATGTTTATTAAAAGACAGTTGGTGAATAGGAATAATAATTTATAAAGATAAAAATTAATAATTTAAATATTTCATTAACTACTAAAAAATTTTTGTAAAATTTAAATTTACTGTATGATAGTTAATGAATATTCTAAATTAGATCAACATTTATTAGAAAATAAGGGAACACTTTTTTTCCCACCCATTTATAACATTTTTTTGTGTAAAAGTTATGTTTGACACTAAAAAGGACCACCCTTATTTCAAATAAGGTGACAATTAATTCTTCTTGTAACTACATAATTAATAGTTTTTTTGTTTAACTTCTTATTAAACTTTAGCAACATATTTAGGTAATTAAGTTATTTCTTATCAATTTACTCTTACTACTCAATCATTAATTAACACTTTGTGTACAAATAAGTTTCAATTTCAAAATCTCAAATTAATTCTTGCCGAAATTCTTAGCTACCATTTAAAAGGAAATTATTCTTTTAACAAAGGAATGAATATTTCCATAATTAAAATTTAATTATTTAATTATTTTCATTCATTTTTTCTAATACAATGAAAGGCCATTGAAGGAAATAGGGAATTTATTTTCATTCGATTACGCTATACATAGTTATCTAATATACAAAGTAGGATTTTTTTAAGATAGTATTTTTTTTTTTTACCTTTTCCTTATATGATAACCTATACAACGTGTCTTTTTTATTTGGACAAGCAATAAATAGTCAAATATTTTTATTATGTCCAAATTGCCCTTCAACTAACATTTTTTTTTATTTTTTTTGAAAAATGGAAGCAATTTAATTTCATGCTAAAGATAGAAATATTCAATCCCATGCTAATTTGATCTTAGAACTATTATTACACCCATTCGATCATCCTAGGAGGGAAATTTTCTTTATAGAAAAGGGAAATAATTTCAAATTGAAGATGCCAACAAAAAACTATTGTGAAGCAAAGTAAATTTTTAAAAATATAATAACACAAATTTTCAATTTTTTTAAACTAATGCATTATTGAGGAAAATTTTAATCCATTAAAACAAGGCCTTCCTTACCACGATGAAACATATTTTAATTGGAAAGTCAAAAAATCATACATTTTCTTGAAAACCTAATAAATCGAGTTTTTTCCTATAGTTGGGCAGCTAAAAATCTTTATTTTCAAAATTGTGTATTTGAAAACTTATTTACTGAAATAGGTAATATTGATAGGGACCACATTTCTTCATTAGAGATTGAAAAAGCACATTACCACAATACTTTTTCCTTCATTACAAAATAAACAAGCTTTATTGGATACTCAGACCTATATCAATATATCCAACCCCAAAGAAAGAAGAAAAGTGTTTTACTATAATTACTATACCAAAAGACTAAACAATGATTTAAGTATGATACCAATGTATAAATATTAGATCCCAAAATTATGACTTCACAATAAAAAAAGAGTCAATCCATGATAAATGTTGAAACATAAACATGAGTTTAGTCCTTGTTTAATTGACATGGGTTCAAAGATCCCTTGAATAGCATAAACTTGAGAATAAGCCATTGATAATATTAAATTAAACTACCCATTCTCTTTTTTAGAAAAAAACATGTAAAGAGTTTATCGCTAACCATTTTCTTAAAATAAAATAATTATTAAAATACTTTTATTTCAAAATGTTTTGGTTCGTGTGGCAATGTCAGATATTTAAACTAGTGGTTTCATTTTTCTTATGAGGTTCAAGTTATATTATTTTGATTTTGGTTGGTTTAGGTAAACTGGATTTTCAACATTATGTTATGCTAGACTAAGCTTATTTATGTTTAAGTCAATACAAGTAAGGTTATTTTCTCATGGAATTGAGAATTTTAAATAAGTTATCCCAGTTTCACCTAAGCTCAAGTACCCATTAGATTTTTATCATGGTCATAACTTTTTTTTGTGAATTTCACAATAATATTTATATATAACATATTTTTTCAAATTTTTTTTTTACTATTTGTTCTAATTTTTATATATCATGGTGAGAGATGGAAAAAGTATCATTTAGGAAGCTTTTTCAATATATGGGTTTATATCGTTCCTGATAATTTATATTATTTAGGCAGGTGGATAGAATAAAAACATTTCTTTACCCAATAGCATGCTTTCATACTATGCATGAAAATTACACGATTTGGTTTGGGTGGTGGAGAACGTACAACTCTAATGGTTTATAGATAGGCTAAGTTAGAGATGTGTTCATGATTCGTGACTAGACTAGCCTCAACCACTCAATTTAACTAGGTATAGATCAATGAAGGACCAAAGTACACAATCAGGGGACAAGCTTGCCTTGAGTTGTGCCCAGGCTAGACTTAACCTTGGGTTGTGCCAAATTTAGACTTGACCTTGGGTCGGGTAAAGTTGGATTCTAGATTAACAAACTTGCCCTAATGTTAATTAACCAGTGAATAACAAAAGTTTTATCATTTATTTTTGTGGTATTTATATGACATATATGTACAATTTATTTTCAATTGTAAAATGCTCACCATGTTGAATTGTATTCTTATTAATTATTATAGTACTTTTCATTCCAAATTTTTTTGTTCTAGTGGAAGTGCCAAGTTGCACAACCTGGTACAGGTGGTGGAGAAAATATGAATATAGTGTTTTATAGGTAGTTTAAGTTAGAGATGTGTTGTTGGTTAGGCTAACTCCAACCCCTGCTTAGTTTATATTTTCACCCTGGTTGATGATAAAATTCATCGGCAAATTAAAATTGGAATTAGCCCAATTGGTATGGTCATTTGATTTGTTAACTTAATAAATAATTAAAAAGAAAATCGCTTCTTCCTTGAATTGAAGAGTTCGTTCCTAACCGTTAGGAAGAAGACAAAAAAAGGTCAAAGTGCTCAATCTGACTGGCATGAGTTGATGAGGGAGGGACCCTAGATTAACTGACACAATCACAGGATGGGCTTGGCCTTAGGTAAAGCCCAAGCTAGGCTTGACCTTGAGCCGATTAAAGTCCCTAAACTGCAGAAACTTGGTGCAGTGTTAATAAACCATTACATAATGAAAGGTTTGTAATTTTGTTTCAAAATTTTAAATACATTTTCTTGTGATAACTATATGTCATATCATGTCATGGTTTATTTTTAATTGTGCAATACTTACCATGTTGAATTATATTTTTACTTATTATTACACAATTTTTCTATTTTAATTTTTTTGTTTCTCATGGCAATGCTAGGTATTTAAACTAGTTTACTATAATAACAAATCTTCATTAAACTAAGTATCTCATATTCCATATATTAAAATTTTTTCATTTTAATCTCTCATTAGATCGAATCCATCAACTCAAGTAAATTTCTGATATAAAATTGTAAAAATTTTAATTCAAATATTTGATAATCATCTTTCAATAAATATAAATTATTTAATATTTTTTTGAAAATCAATAAACAAAATTAAATTTGCACTTTTTTCTGAGAAGGAAAAATTGTTGATTTATAATTTTTGTATAGAAAATTTTGAATTTAAATATCAAATTTTTGAGTATAAAAATTATAGTTTATTTTCTAAATTGAAGATTACATCCTTTTTAGGACCAATAAAGTGAAATAAAAAGGTTAAGGTGGACAAATGTTCTATCATTAACGTAATATCATTTTTTTTTACTGCTCAGAACTTTAGAAAAGAAAGTTGTGATGAAAGAAACTAGTCTTTGCATCAAAGTTATATAAAAGTTCATGTTTTTAACCACCTACCCCCATAAATTATATACACACTAATTTTGTGCTAAGAGAGTGAGAGTTACCATAAATCTACAGTACGGGTTGAGCCGCAAAATGAATGTCACCTGGCCTGCCCCACCCATAAGAACATGCCCATAAAAAATGCTATATGATTAGATTGATGCCTAAGATATGGTGATATGAGGTTTTGATCGTTAAACTTTTTTTAATGACAATTGACCCCTTAATTTGCAGCAAAAGTTCTGGCCGGAAGTCTGGAGTACCGGGCCTAATCTAGGAACAAGCCAGTAACAGAGAAACGGTAGAATTCTGAAATACGAGATATCATACTTTTATTTTTTGGTCATCAAACTTTTATATTTGACAGTTAACCCCCTTAATTTACATGTCTTTTTGGTCTTCATCTGCAGACATTGTGTCCTCCCAATTGGGCCCCTAAACAACGAATTTTCATAGCAATACGCGACCTATTCATCTAGTGTTAGACTATGGATGAAATGGCTATGATCAGATAAGAACTAAATAAATATTTTAGCGATGCAATTATATTGAACCATTAAAAAATTTGAGAGGTGTATGAATTGCTATTATACATCATACTTAAAAAATTATAACAAAAGAAATTCTTATCTTATTTGGCTCAACTCTTTTGAGTGAACTCACTTGTCATGTCTATGTTACAAAGTTACCACTAAAAGGTAAAATAGACAAAGTACGGAAACCAATAAATCATTCAAATTTCAATGGGAAAAAGCACTAGCGTACAGCACATTCCCCAAGTTCCTTATTCCTCTGCTTTAAAAAAAGAAAGAACAAAAAAGAAAAAGAAAACTAAAAAAGTGGGACGAATTGGGAAGAAGTTGAATAATTTGGCGCATGGAAGTAAAAAGGGCCTGCCCAGGCCCAGGCCCTTTTCTCTGATCTCTCACAATCCCATCGACACCCGAAAAACCCTAGCTACGTATATATTAAGCCGCCCTGTTTTCGTGGTCGTGGAGTTGCAGTCTCTAGCTTCCTCCATTCCGTTCGAATCTGTCGTTGATCTGGTACTGATCTTCTACCTTCCTTTTGCATTTGTTTTCTTGCGAAATCTCTTTTGGTGCATTGATAAGAGTTTCGGATTTGTTCTGTAGTAGTTTGGAGAGACGATGAAGGTTATCGCTGCGTATTTGTTGGCCGTGTTGGGAGGCAACACAAGCCCTTCCGCTTCCGATCTCCACAAGATTCTTAGCGCCGGTACGTGTTCTTGTAAACCCTTTTCCATTTGTTTCAGTGGGGTGGTAATATTTTACAGGGCATGTGTTTGAGGCTTGGTGGTTTCAGTAATCTTTTCATTTTGGGCTTCTGTGCTCTATTGCATGTTTCTCTGACTTTAGTTTTATGTTATGCTTGCTGGGGATTTTTAGAATTTGTTGCTAGTGTTGTTTTATTCGCCTCTGAGCAATTGACCAGTTTCAAGTTTGGACTAGTAAAAGAGCAATGTGGCTTCTAGAGTTCTTCTTTTACTGCTAGAATTTTGGTTCTGAGAGTTTTGTTTGCTCCCTTTTGATATAGTCTTGGCTTTGGATTATGATTTTATATGCTTTGGGGTACTTTTTGGAAGTGATCTCTACTTAGTTTTCATGGGCTTAGCATGATGGAAAGAGTACATTAGGAAGATGTTGTATGAATATGGAAAAGGGATACATTCTGAAGGGACATGTGTTATGGGATGAAGGGAGTTCCTTATTTTGTTGGTTCATGTTGTCTTTGATTTTGCCAAAGACAGTCAGTCCAAGCTAAGTTGATCTTGTCAAAGTCAAGCCAGTCTGAGCTAAGTTCTTATTTGAATTCGCAGTTGGGGCCGAAGCTGATGATGAGAGGATTGAACTTCTCCTGTCAGAAATTAAGGGTAAAGACATAACAGAGCTTATTGCATCTGGGAGGGAGAAGTTGGCTTCTGTACCGTCTGGTGGTGGTGTTGCTGTAGCAGCTGCTCCGGTTGCAGCTGGTGGTGGCGCTGCTGCTCCAGCTGCTGCGGAGACAAAGAAAGAGGAGAAAGAGGAGGAGAAGGAGGAATCTGATGATGTAAGTGACCATTGTTGCATGTCATTGCTTGCATTCAATTTCATGGTTCAAATGAAACCCTGCTAGAATGCTGCCATACATTAGCTAATGCTTGGTTTCTTTGTTCGATAATGTGCAGGATATGGGCTTCGGCCTCTTCGACTAAGGTTTTTTTTTTTGTTTCGTCGGTATGGTTGGCAGTGCTCGTGCATTCAACCTGATGATAGAGATTTTGGTGTTTCGTTTATCCAGTTTTGTGAGTTAGACTTTGATGGGTGAGCCATCTCGGTCGTATGTGGGGAAATATTTTTGTTTCTGAGATTATAGTATTAATTTATGCTATCTAAACAACTTAGTAGAAGTAACATGTCTTGTCTGTGAGCAAAAGAATCGTCATTGTTATTGATTTTTAATGATCTCCCAAAAGATATTTGTTTTGGCAAGCAGCATCAAGAAATCAAAATGCGTGACTTGGTTCCCAAATGAACTGCAAGTGAACAGGAATGATTTTAATCCAAATACGTGCAGCTATATGTATCTTTTGGCCCATTTACAAGAACTGTGATGCTATCTAAATTTAGTTGTTTGATTCACTTCCATTAACCGTCTCTCATGGCAATTTTTGCCTAAGTAACAAGGAGTTAGGTTTTGTTATGTCGTGATGCTGAGAATGGTATCATCCTACACGTATGAACATCCAAGGGGTAACGAGGAACACAAGCAAAAAATCCCAGGATTCAACATGCTCTGAGATTAGTAGTTTGACAGGGTAGAAACTTCAATGCCTAGAAATTTGCGTTTAGTACGTCACTATCTATTTGGCAAAGTCTCACGAGACTATTAAAACTTAAATATATAAACCATTCGTTATTATTCATTCACAAAGAGAAACTCCAGGAAAAAAATCCTCGGCATGAGCAACATGGCCTTTTACAAGTTCCTTCAACGGCATGAGAAGGGAAGCCTTCAGATCTTCGAAGCAAAGGAGAGACCCTCCTTTGTCAGCAGTTCCAAATTATCGACTGCAGGCTGAACCTTGGCAACTTTGGCAATAGCCTTGTTCTCATCTGGACTGCCTCCTTCCAGAAACGCCCCACAGATCTTGCCATCCTTGATCCAGTATGATCCGAACTTTGGCTTTTCCGAAGACGGATCATTGTCCCCGAAAAGTACTGTCTCGCCAACATTGTCCCCATAGAACTGCCACGAGAGATTGAAAGAACGGGAGTAGAAGAATGGCAAGTACTCGTATGCATCAATTTGTTTGCCTTCTTCACTTGCCTTGATGGCCTGCATTACATTATAAACACATTTACAAGTTGCATTGTAAGAAACAATCTGAATGCAACGTATGTAATTGAAGTCTTTCAAAAGCTGAGAAGAGAGAACAAAAATATAATATCATATCAACTCGACAAGAGCAATACCTTCACCGCTTGCTCAGCAGACTTGCGGGCATGGTCAACATGCTCAACTCTTCTGATATCGTTATACAGTTTCATTGGGAAGGTGACCACATCACCCACTGCATATACATCAGGGATGCTAGTTTTGAAGAACTCATCTGTCTGCAATGAAATATGCATTCCTCTCAGTATGCAGAAGAAGCTTAACTGTCTCAAGAACACTTGAAATTTGTAACAAAATGGATGTATAATACAAATTTTTTAGTTTCTGTGACACAAAAAATGTATAATGAATGACTGGCATAAACTTAAGGTTGAAAGCTTGTTCCAGCTGAAGTTTTATGCTAGTCAGACCTGTCTGGTGGTATGAACATACACAACAAAACTCACCTTAATTCCACCCTTCTCCTCTTCAACCTGTCCTTTGAATAATGAAATGAGAGGCTTTGCGCCAACACCTACAACCACAATGTCAGCTTCCAGCACCCTGCCATCCTTAAGTTTCACTTCCTTAACCTGGATATCGACAAGTTGGCATAATTTTAATCAACATCTGAAAATTAATACGACAAATGCCAACAGAAAATAAGACAAATACTAGCCTCTCCATTTGAATCAGAAGTGAATCCAACTGCAACTGTTCCTTTAATGATTTTAACTCCTTTGTTGGCATAGTAACCCTCGTAGAAAGCAGCAATGTCAGCAGTGAAAAGACGAGGCACTGCAATAAAACAAAATAAAGAAAATGTTATATTAGCTTCCGCACAAGTTCATCCATCACCATCCACATTTCACGAGCAGCACTAGAACAACCAGGTCATTGATCTCTACTTTCTTTTTTTTGAATGGATCATTGATCTCTACTTACTGCACCATGGTTCTGGGTACACCATGCTAACATCAAAATTGTTGATTCTCAAGGCAGCACTAAGCTCAAGACCAATGTAGCCTCCTCCGACTACAACAGCCTTCCCATTTTTCTTTGCTTGGATTGCTTCAACCAACTTATCTGCATCATCAATTTCTCTCAAGTAAAAAATGTTTTTAGCATCAGCTCCTTCAACACCAAAATCTGTCAACCTAAATACCTACAGAGGCATATGGTCATTCACAGGACAAAAAGCAGGATATGAATGCCCTGCACGCAGGTTACAAAAATGTGATACTTACAGTGGATCCAGTTGCAATTATTAAGATTTGATACTTAAAGGTTTCTCCACCAGCACTGATCAAAGTCTTGGAAGCAAGATCTGCCTTCACGATTTCAGTGCTAAGTATCAATTCAATACCTTCAAGCATCAGAAAAACCAAAGTAAGTTCACAGATAACAGATCTTCATGGAAGGAACTTGATAAGCATTGCATTACAGGCATAGATGCAATCATTTTCATATCATTTAAAGTGATGAGAGAGGGGGCGGGGGGGTTCTACTGACAAGGGGCTAACCTTTCTCTTGGTACCACTCCGGAAGCAACCTCTCTCCACCACTACCAACGCAGACATGAAAGCCTGGAAGTCTTGCTGTTCCTGCAAGAACAAATCAAGCAAATTGACGTAAGTAACTCAGAGCTGGATTAGCTTATATTGCATCAGGTTTTCAATGAGAAGCAAATACTAAAGACTTACCTTCAGGAAAGAGGTAGGCCTTGCTAAGGGCAGGACGTTCATAAGGAGCCACCTATACACAATAAAAATGACTTAATTGAGGGCCATATAAGTAAAAATCAATTTCTCATGGCAGCTCAAAAGACAAAGTGGTAAGGGTCTGACAACAAATTATGCAGTACTAATATAACCTTTCATGGTTTCCATAACATTAGCTATAAGAGGTAGAGCCATATCCCATCATCTATTTTAAAGAGGTAGCTGGTGGCAGTGACTAAGATTCATAACCTCATTTATAGTTAAGAAATGAGATCACAAAGATGCTAGTGACAGAAAGATGATAAATGCAGTAGAAATATGATTTTCCTTCTATTTCTATCTGTATAACTATGAAAAAAAAAACATAAGTGATCCAGCACATTGACCAAGCTATGATAGAAAGGACTTTCAACTGCAGTTGCAAGCTCGAAATTTGCCAGCTTAAAAGAATGGAAATTCATGAGTCCCCCACACATTTACTTGAAAGTGTGGGATAGCAATGAGATCTTAACCAGATGATGCCTCAAAAGGAAAAAGAAAGCATAAAAGTTCAAATTATTCACAGCATACCGCTTCTTTTGAAATGATAGCCAGCTCACCCGGCAAAACCCCTTGTTTTCCAAACTCCCTGGCAGCATATCCCTGGAAGCACAACAAACGGGAGAAATCGGGATACAAAACTAAGAAGTCACAAATCATCAATCCTGTTACCAACTTAATGCAGGGAAACCTCGTAAAGGAATCCAATGAAATTGGTGATCATAAACTTTTGCCAGCAATGTGCATACAGCTCCTCCAAAAATGGGCCGAGTACATGAAAAGTGCAAAACAAAACTGCCTTGTCGTGCATTGATCTATCAGACACAAAATGCGACTACAGGAAACTGATTCGTCAAATATGCACGGTACATGTGAACGGGAAAGATATAGAGAACAGCGTGGGAAAGAGGAACCATACCTAAATCAATAAGTGATAAAAATAAAGATATCTTTTACATTGCCAACAAACTATACCGTTTGCGATATTCAAAAACGGAGGAAAGTACCAAACAAACGCTTCCAACCGAAAGGAAAATGTAACCATCAAATACAGGGAACACTATTTTAAGTGCCCATGAGTCACAATCTATCACCAGAAAGACTAAGAGGCAGCTTTTTCCCAGTTAATTCTCGCTGGTACAATCTTGTCGAGTTAAGATTGAGAGAACAGGAAATCATAAGGACCATATGCTTTCAGAAATTTCATACTAAACACCAACGATTCGATCTCCAGAAGGAAATTAAAAGTCATACCGAAATATAGGGAAAAAAAATAGAAGCATCGAGCATAACTAGTAGATCTAGATATCCGAAAATAACCAAAATTCCAAATCTCGAGTAAAAACAAGAGAGAAATGGAAGAAAACGCGCGTGAAGCGATCAATAACTCACTGCAGCGACGCCGCCTCCAAGGATCACGTATTTGAAACTCTTCTCAGCCATGGACGATCGAAGCAGAAGGATTGAATCAACAATGGACCAGTGAATAAAGGAAACTTTTCTCCGTGCTATTCCTTTTTTAAAGAATTATTCTGGAATTTGCTCGGCGATTGGTCGGCTATTTATAGGGAGACTTCTCTCCTTATTGGATCATGCCACGTGGTGACACACAAGCCGTTCATAGGAGCTGACTGTGCCCGCGCCACGACAGCTGATGATCCTTTACGAAGCCAAATTTCGACTCTTTGAAATGATGACGGTGGGCTTATCAAGTACGGCTGGGTGCAGGTGCAGCTTTCTTTCACATTATGAGTTGGACGCCTCTCCCAAATTTATGGGTAATAAGTATTACCAAGTCGCTGTATGCTAATAGTTTTTCGTTGTGATCTCAGTTATTTAACATGGTTACATTACTCTGATTTGCACCACTGCTAGACCTATGGGGCATGAGCAAATATTGTTAGTTAGAGAACCATAAAATAGCCCTTGTATGTTAAAGGATATGCTACAAAAGGTACTTCATATAAATGTGAATTGCCTGCTAAAAGAAAAACAAAAAATTCAAACTTGTTTATTTTGGGTAAAACGCAACATATAACCATCTATGTGGGGACTCATCACAAAAACAAAAACAAAAAAACTGTAGATCTATGGCTTGTTATCTATGACTTGTCATACAATTAAAGTTTAAATTTCAATAATTTTATTGTTAACTCATTTAGGTTTAATAAATGCTCATTAATATGTTAAGAGTACCGATTCAGGTCCATTTCATGAGTTGCTTTTGTGACCTGCTTGAGTTGTCACATCAAAACAACCTGAAGCTAATCATATTTTCAATCTTGTTATGGTTAAAAGGGCAACATATTTAACTAGAACATTGAAGAGAATGAGGTAACCCTGCCTTTTCCAATCACCTAATCCTACTAGCTCGACACCTAATGAACCAAATCTATTTTTGACCGAATTTATGAGCCCATTCTCATATCAAATTGTGCATGAATTAAAGTCATCTTTTGAAGTTTTGACGTGGTTATCACCTTTGTGCATAGATTCAAGTTGCTGGAGTGTGAGAATGCCAAATTTGTACTTGTCAAGTGGAAGATGAGCGTCACTAGGATTTGGGGCAATGGGCGGGGTGATAGCATGAGACCTGAGCTCATTGAAAACAAAACTAGAGTGGCATCATCAAGGAGTGGTATAGAAACACAAATTCTTTAGAAAATAGACTCATACTCATTTAGCAATCAACTGAGTGGGTTAAGCACAACTCATTCAATTCACGAATTACACATTTCCATTAACATAAAACTCCAAAAAAAATGGGTCTTAACTAATTCATTTAAAAGTTTTTAAATTTGCTTCCTTAGTAATTGCTTCACATGTTATCCTTGACGAGCACCAGAATAAACTGGAAGAAAATGATATCATTAGTTTAATGTTTAGTTACATTCTTTTTGCAGCGAAAAAGGCGTGAAATATTGCAGCAATTTAATTGGCAGATGGATCATTGATACACAAAATGAGCAACGTAGGGGAACGCCACCGTTGAAATGTGAACGCGATTTTATTCCGTTCCACTTCATTCTCTCCTTCCCGGCATTGAGTGCCTAGTTCATCCCTGAAACTCGATAAGGAAATTGATTAATAATAATAATAATAATTCCTAACCATATAAATGATACTACGTTTGACTGACCAACGTAACGAAGACAGAGAGGGAAACAAAACGAAGGCCTTTTTTCTTTTGTTGCTTAATTGTTTTCGTAGGAACATAATCGTCTGTGTGCTGCAGAGTGTTCGATTGGGTCTGAATGGAATCATAATTTCGTTAATTACTTGTAGGCTCATGCACAGCGATTCTTGAGGACCATAAACGTAATGTTTTCGAAATAAAGTAAAGTGCCAGACAGCCAGGGAGTTGAATTCATCTCACCAATTAAGAATGGGCATGCGAAAATAGGAGGAGGAAAAAAAAAAAGAGAAAAGACCGAATTGATGACTGTTCAGTCGAAGAGTCTAAAGCCTTTAAGTTTAAACTGACTAGTTCATGTTTATTTATATAATTATGTATCTTGGGTCGGATAATAGTGAAAAGTGTCTGGGTATTTGATACAGATTTTTCGTGAAATTATTCCAAAGTAATTGTTAATGATTATTTACTCAATCTATGTATCAATTTAAACCTTATGATTTAGGGAATTTGAAACCATTTTTTTAATTTTTTTTTGAAATATTTGGCTCATTTTATTAGCTTTTTTTTTATTGTGCAATGAAAAAAAATCATAAAATTTCACTACTTTTTTTTTTTTAAAGAAAAATATGGTTTAGGTAATTATAAACTAAATTAATTGCTAAGATTTGACATAGCATATGTTATAGGCGAGGGAGAAAAAAAACAGAAATAAGCACTAATAATAGCCTATTTGTTTTGCGTCGAAGAGTTATATTAAAAATGATTATTTTGCATGCATTGATTATTTATCCAATTTGTATGCCAACATAAAATCCAAGGACTAATGGTGACAATTTGCCATAAAGTAGGTTTAATTATGGTTATTAAAATCCCGGCTTAAGTATTAGAAACTTACGTTGCTAGGACTTTAGTTCAAGTCTTAATATAAACTTATACGCAGATAGAAATTAACGGGTAGAATCCTGACTTTAATTTTAGAAAATTAGAAGTTTTATGAATTTACGTTTCCATATTATTATGTCAATTTTGCTGAAATTAGGCTAAAAAATGATAGTAAGCAATTATTTTATTACCCAATTTAATCTTTGTACAATCAAACTCAAACTCAACTCATTTAGAGTTAAAATAAAAAAAATTAAAGATAACTAAAAAAACACAAATAATCTATTATTTTTTTCCCTTAAGCTCTCGAAGTCGCTTAATTACTCTCATTCACTATAACTTTAATAATCCTAGTTATCAAGTTTATGTATATGTGGATGTAGATGAAGAAAATGTAAATAATGATACAAATATTTATATAAATGAGTTTAACCTATTAAATGATAAAACTATAAAAGAAGAAAACGAATATATAAATTTAGAAGATCATAATATTGATATTGTCATTGGTCATAATGTTTCATGTGTTTCATTAGATAATTGATATGTTTTTAACTTTTCATTATGAATTGTGAATTTGAAAACTTTTTTTTTTGTATTATATGTTCATGCCATGACATTTTTTTAGTATTAAAGTATTACTAAGTGAAAAGATTATATTATATGAACTTCTTTAGATAATTTAGATGATTATATTTTTTTTAAATTTTTCTAAATTTTTTTTTTGTAGAATCTTACAAGCAAATTTTTTTTAATTTAAATCAATTGACTTATTTTTACTTTTATATCTTTTTTGCTTGAAACCAAATTCATTTGAAAGCCAATATAAAATGTAAATGCAATAACCCATTTGAAAGTAAATTTTCATGATGTTATTAAATACTTAAGAATTTTTCTTTTTTAATGGTTTAAACTATAAAAATTCATACAAATTTAGAAAGATTATAAAAATTATATTTTTTAATGGATTATTACAGCTACATAATATTGACTTTTAATTAAAATTAGTTCCAGATAAAAAAGATATAAGAATAAAAATAAGTCATTTCCAAGTTAATTGACTTAAGTTAAAATGAACTAAGTGTACGACTCTACAACTTTTTACAATTTTACAACGGCAAAATCGTAATCTAAGTTGCATAATTTTTCTATTTTTGGTCACTGCTCATTCTCTTGCGCTCAAGCTTTCACTCTCATATGCCGCTCTTGCTCCTAGTTTTACAACTTTTTTATTTATTTAAATTTTAAAAAGTGACTCTTTCTTACTTTTGCTCTTGCTCTCTGCTCACTCTTTCAAGATCGTTTATGTAACTTAGATCCTAACCACTTGGCTTTTAGAATAAGTCACCCAATTTTGGAAAGTTTGAGGGTTCTTGTGCACCGAGTCTGAGTTCAGAGACTAACTTGTGCAAGTACGGCAAGTTTTGGGGCCAGTGACTCACTCTGGCCTTGATCATTTTCCAAAGCAGAAAGATCAACTCGGTAAAGATTTAGGACCATCGGCACCGAGCAACAAACAAGAGATCTGGAACGGATTTGTAACATAAATAAATATTTGGGACTTTAGGGGCAATTTCCCAACTTTTGTGGTTCGAGTTTTCCCTGTCCTTCAGTGTTCAACAAACGTAAAAATGTCTGATCGGCAGAAGCTGATGGCCTCGAGCTCTGGTGAAGACGACGATTTAGTCGTTCTCGTGTGTACAGATCCAACTCCGACGAGAACTCATGTTTCGAACGAAGAAACCCGAATTTCAACCAGCGAGATTTCGTCTTGGGATTTTCCAAACATTCTTTGTTTCCAAACGCTCAAAATCGAAGTCGATCGCTCCAGGCAATTATACTTATTGTTGAACTCTCTGATTGAACATTTTCTATATTGCTAGCTGCTACATGTGTGAACTGTTCGACTCATCATTCGCAGGCTCATCGAACAATCTTCCTACTTCCGAGGTCTCTTTGCTAGAAGCTTCAGGCGAGTTGGTCTTGAGCTACTTTTTTTCAGTTGTTTGTTTATATCGTTACTTCTTGTCACAGCATATGAATCAATAAATCAACTGAGCCTTAATCTTAATCTCAACTAGTGGGTCGGCTATATGAATCCTGTCTTTCCATTTCACTCATTTTGGAGATGTTTCCTAATTCTTGTACCAACTCTTTTTTCCTTTTTCTGTAGCGAGTCGTACCTGGACCGTGTTTCAATAGAATGGAATGTCGAGACATTTCTAAATGTTCTGAAGTGCATGTATGGCTGCCCCTTTGATATAAATTCTAAGAATTTCCTCAATCTTTTTGAGGTAAAGCATATTTTCATTTTATTGTTTTAGCTTCTGTCTGGCATGGCAATTATAAGCAATGCAGACTAGGTGGAAACAATTTTTCTACACCTTTATTTTTCTGAAGGAGCAGAACGTTTGCTTTATGGTTTAGAATTTGAATCATAACCCACAAAATACCATCTGTGGCATAATTGTATATGTTGTCCTCATTGATAGGTGTGATCTGAAATAACCCTTAATGCAAATATATAATTTTTACCTTTATTGTTTTCATGTGAGTGAGGCTAAGGGGTATAGGGATCTGAACCTTTCAGGCTTTGTGTTTAACATCCACTGGTTTAACATTAAGGTGGAACCTTGGTTCTTTAAAATCAAATGTTGAGTATCCAGAAGGTGCATCGAGTATAAAAAAATAGAGAATTCAGCAGTACAGAAATAGCTGCTGGTTTCATGGGTCAGCAGTCTTTGGTTGATGAAGAAACAAATAAGTTTTGGTTCTCTCTAAGTCTTTCCTAATTGATTTTAAAATGCCAATATAATGTTTTCCTCAATTGTAGAATTCTATGTTACTCTAACATAGAGGTCTTGTGTTGTACCAAAGGCATCACTTTATTTTGGAGTGGAGAAGCTTCTGTTGCTTTGCCAATCTTGGTTCTCTGAGGTGTCATCATCGGCAGATCCTGAGTTGCTTGACATGCAATTAGATGATTTTATTTGTATATGGAATTTTGGCATAGAGCACGGTAAGGACCAAATATTTTAGAGAGGGGTAGAAATTGCCAAAGTTGGAATCATGCTAGTATTGAAACTGTTATTCAGGCATTATATTCCATGAATATTCTTATATTCTGATAGATATATTCGTTATATTGCAGCTAATGATGTTTTACAAGGACGATGTGCCAGCTATCTTGCAAGAAATTTTGTATGTGGTTAACTTAGTCACCTATTGAGAAACTATCAAAATAATCAGCTGTTGGCTTCAAATTTTTGGATTTTCCTTTGCTACATAATTATTTCAGAGCCTTGGTTTACTTGGATTCTCATATTTGATAGGCAAGTGTATTCTGCCTTGCTATAAATTGTTGTTAATTGGGAAAAAGTGCTCCCTTTGAGTGTGATGAGTGGATTCTTGTGCCCATGAATGGTATTTTGGTTAGTCTTTTTCTGCCATATTCTCACTTATTTTCAGCAATCTAAGAGTTTTCTTTTAAAAAAAGAGGGAAAGTTAAGGGATCTATTAACTCATCAAATTACAATGAACATGTTGTACAATCTAGACAGGAAATGCTCATCAAGAATCTAGATACATATAACTGTATACAAATGTTTAGGTGGAAAAGGCGAAAAAGAGATCAGAGGTTAAAAATCTTTATTTAATGTTAACTTTCGTGATTTTTTATTTTGACCACATATGGTCTTGTGTCGTGAATATGTTTCTTCTACAGGCTTACTAATGTCATGAGGCTCTCCTATCAGAATTCAAAAATCCTTTTCTGACTTGTACCTGTAGAAATCAATCCCCGTCTAAACTTCTTACTGTTTTTGTACAAAAAATAATTTAGCAAATGTATAATTTTACGTTCAGTTCTCTGTGTTCTGGGGAGTTTTCTCATGGTACTGTGTATCATTGGTATATGGTGCTTGGGATTACCATTTTCAAGTTTCAACTGTCCAAGGAACTAAGGAACTTGCTGCACATTCTGGTTTTCTTGTTTCCAATGAATATAGTTAGAAACTTTTCATGTAGAGTATCAGGCAGGAGTCCTGCTAAAAGTAAATGGTGATCAGGTGAGAGAATCGTCAAAGTTATGCCTAATTTGTGAATAAAAAATTGCATATTAACTTCTAAAATTTATGTTTTAATTTTTTTTTAATCTGAACTACCATGACTCAGTTGTGTATCTAAGTGGAGCATATTCATTGTAGTTTCATTTTATTTTGTTAATTAAAGATAGTTAACTGTGGTTTCTGTTTTTCAGATGAGAGCGATGTCTACTAGATATTTTGGAGATTTGCCATATGATCTATTATTGCTCTCTGTAAAGCATTCAAATTTGACAATAGAGAGGTTGGGAAATTGCATTTCTGAATTCTAATTGCTGAATTAGTTTGACTATTTCATTTTATGACTTCTTAATTCGAAGTTTTGAAGTTTCCCAAACTTTTACAGTGAGATATATCTGGCACAAGCTGTATTAATCTGGTTTGAGGCTAACAAAGTTGCATTTGGGGATTCTCATAAAGAAAATGTTTATCATGAAATTCTAAAGGAGGTAGGTGGATATTTTGCATCGTGTATCCTCTTGAACTTGGGTTCTTGTTATCCCTTCCTCTTACTTCATCTGAATAAGTCGTTTTCTTCCAATATAAATGTAAGGTTATGTTTGCAAAATTTTTGAAAAGTACATGTCTACTTAGGTTTAATAGAAAATACTCTTCCCTGTTTTAGAGTAAGACCTTCTCTTACTCCTACAAAAATGGGAAACTTTTTAGGCCATTTTGACCAAAAGCAGAAGAATGAACTATTGTTGTTGTTGTTGTTGCTGTTTCAAAGAAAAGATATACAGTCCAATTTACAATCATAATCACCTTCACCATACTACACATTAATCCCAGTGTCAGCAAAATGAAAGTGGCAATGGTTGCAATGCAGCATTTAAATTGTATTTCACATTTGAAACTCTTAGCAGCAATTAAATATATTGTTAAGCTTTCAGACCATAGAATACAGGGGGAACAGATAACCACGTGCTACAAAAGTTATTATCTGCAATGAGTTTACTAACAGCTTTAACAAAAAATAGTCTATTCCTGGACAGCATAATCGTTTTGTGACACAAAAGGTTTTTTTTTTATATGTATACCCGACATTATCCAATGAAATTCATTTTTGTAAGGCGTTATTCAGGCGCTTCTATCAAACTTGATGGATCTGATTGCACTTCGCCAAAAATTTTAGGAATCATTATTTTGATGGTCAATAAAGCTATAGCAGTTGATTGACAAATGTCTTGGATTCTGCAAGGGGATAAAATGTATCCATGTGAGAATCTTGCATATATGACAGTGATTCATGAAACTTGAATCACCAGCAACAAATGTTGATGTGCTGGTGCATGATGTTGCTCCTAGACTAAGGTTTATTCACTAGTCCCTAATTCCTAGAATTGATGAAGACGGGGGATACTACTGACCTGAGTTTTTAATGCACCTTAAGAAATATTGCATACCAAAAAATAAGGAATTATACAATTAAGACTCTAGCAACTCTAACTTTGTCTTATGCTTGTGAATCTCCATTTTTTCTGTTCCTTCCTGAAGTAATTTGTTCTCATCTTGAACAGGTCCAATTTAACCTTTTGCCATTGTGGTTTACGTTAGGTATACTCATCTCTTGTATTTACAGTACAAAAGGGTGTGTGTGTGCGCGTGTTTGCTCACCCGTTCTTTCTAATTTATCTATTCCAGGTAAAACCCAGGGAAGTGGCAACTTGATTTATGAAGAAATGGGAGCTACCCAAGTAGCTATGGATAATGTTCTAGCACATGGTGGATTGAGCTACCCAAGGATCCGATTGTCAGAGTACTTAAAGGTAATTTCTCTCTGCTAGCTTTATGGCCATCAAATGACTTGGGAGTTCTTCTTAAGATTTCACCTGGTAAATTTCCCAGAATTCACTTGAGACGGGCACCAGGAGAATTTCACTGAGAGCTGTTTGTTGTTATTAAATGTCATTGTCTCCTCTGTTACCTCATATTACTCCGTTACTGACATAACTTTTGGTTTGTGTCTTCTTAATTTTTCTAAATGTATATTCTACTGCTGGAGATGTTCCCAGGTTTTCCAGGGCTCGTAGCTTTCTTACAGATTCTGTTCCTTTCTCCTTCTCTGCCCCTTCCCACCTTTTTTCTTTATTTCCACCCCTTGAGAAGCAACAGCAATTTCTTAAAAGTCGATAGGGACAATTAAAAGTATCGCCAAGAGAAAAATCCATTGGCTCTGAAAATTTTTAGCCCACTTAAAAAATGGATCTCATTTTCCTTTTTGGAATGTCACTTTGACATTCTGGTACATGAGTAGAGCACAGAAACTTCATTTCAAGTGGGATAGTGGCTGTCTGGCTTGCAATTGTCATCTTTTGGAAGTAATTGAGATTCCTCAGTGTAAGACTTAGGGGACAGAGATCAGAATCTACTTGATTGTTAGAACCAGACAAACAATATGTATTTTCATTCTGAGTTCCACATTCCATCCACTGTTTTTTTTAGAAGACAATACAACAACCCAACACATGAAAAAGGAACTCATAATTGTTAAGAAGTTCAATTCCTCATGCTTTACAGCCTTGAAAATAAAATCTTTAGCCTGGATCAAGGCAGATTCGGTTTACAGTTTCAGCAACTGTGATTTCTATATACACATGGTGGTTGGATGGCAAATATCCTGAAGTTCAGAGAGCAATTTCTGATTTGCTTCCTCGTACAGAAAGTGGACCTTGCTGGTTGTCTGCAAATAACATCAATAACATTGCTAGAATCAGTTGTTTGTCGTGCACATGGTACGGATGACACTTTGGGAAAGAGAATCAAACAATCTATTAGCAGCCTTCAACGTGGAATCTTGCCAGAATTTCCACCAATTTTGTCTTTTGAAGCAATGAGAGAGCTGGATATCTCGAAGTGTCTGAATCTAGATCTTGAAGCTTCAATTGAGTTATTTTCCAAGTCATTTCCTTTTTTAAGGACAGTGAAGGCTGCTCATCTCTTGAACTTTGAGCTTCATACTTTCTTTTCTTTAATTCAGAAGTTTCCTATGCTCTGTAATGTTGACCTTAGCATTGATTTAAGTCCGCTTATACCAGCATATGTGTCAGTTATCTCCTCGAGTCAAGTTAATCTATCAAGACCAAAACGGCCGTTCATTGTTGCTGATAGATTCTCATTGCTGATGCGCTCTCCTGATGTGGATGCACCACTAGCAAACATCACAAAGCTGACACTGGAGGGTCGAGATGATTTTGATGGTATTACATTTTCCCCTTTCTAACCAACTCCTCTTTTCTTACAAAGTTATCAAAACATATCAGCAGCAGAAATATGCAAGTATGTAACTCTGGCGTAGCCTTAGCATTTTCTCCTGAATTTGCTGTTGTGCCAGTTTGGGTTTGTGTTTTATGGTACTTTTTTTTTTTTTTTTGCAAACCGCAAATTGTACCTTTTTTCTTTTGGATATCAATGGGTACACCTTTATGCAGTTGCCTTTCATTGGTCAACAGGGTATTGTTACTGGGAGTTTCTTTGACTAGGGCGCAATTAGACGCTTTCCTCATATCATTAATCATGCTTCCATTTGCCTTCTTGTCATGATGCTATATTGCAACAATAGTTCTTCATAGTCTTTATTGCGTTATAGTAGTTCTTCTAACCTTACTACAGCCTTTCTTTTTCAGATTCAGATCTACAGCACTTGTCAAAGCTCAGTTGCTCCTTGCAGTATTTGAATCTTAATGGGTGTACATCTGTTTCGGATATTGGTATAGCAAATCTTATACATTGCTGTAGAAAACTAGACTCAATTTTAGTTTGTTACACATCGTTTGGGCACAAATCAGTTGGTGCTATCTTCTTGGGTAAGCATGGAAGTGGTGCTTCTCTGACTGAGTTCTTGGGGGATAAAAACTGGGATTCCTTGGCATCTAATCTTCAAATGCTCCATATACGTGGTTGCAAAGGTGAAATTTATTCTCTATTGGATATTTATGTCTGAGTTTTGGCTGCTCTAGTATGTTTTCAGTACTTCAATCTTTATATGTTGTACTATATGAGGGCATTGTAGATCAGTTAAGTTTGTACTTAAGAACCAAACTAAACTTGGTAGTTTTTATTCTCAGATTGACAAAGTCCAATGTTCAAATTTCCCCTGCCCATATATACACAAAACAGAAATGTGCGGCTCTGCTTTCCTCCGTCCTTACCATGAAAGCATTGCTGTTCCATTTAGTGTAGTGAGATGCTTAATTGCTTAAATGCATTTATTTGGTCTGAAGGTGTTGATGAAGCATATCTTCAGAAGCTTTTATCTCAAACACAAATGCTGAAGAGCCTGTCCTTGGGGGACACGCACCTTGTTGATGATGCTCTATATAATTTCTCTGGATCTTGCTTGGAGATGCTTGATGTTTCTAACACAGCGGTTAGTCAATAAATCTGTGAAAATGGCTCCGTTTCCAGAGATGGATTTGTTATAGTTGGCATGCATAAATATTTTCCTGCCCAAATTTATCTACCATTATACTTTTCAAGCATTATGTATACATGCAAACAAATTGAGTGTAGTGGAAATCAGATTGTTGTGTTGCCTGATGAAGCATTTGTTAGTTGATAGTAATAAAAATCAGAATATAATGGATAAGGTTAAAAGTAGTGCTTGCTGAGGTGAAAACTAGTGAAGGCACCTTATTTGGTTGGGGCATATCACTGTAGGCCAATAGAAGTGCTAGTGTGGCTTCTGATGTCCTTTGATTTGATAGTCTGTAAGAAGTGAGGTTTGAGTTCATTATGCACTATGGGACATCAAGCATCAGCATGCAGTGCACTATGATACGTGCATGTACTAACCAGATATGTTTAACTTGAAATTGCCATGAAATTTCAGATCTCTGCTGCTGCTTTAAGCGATATCGTCCATAGAAATCCGTGCTTAAAATGGTTGAATGCAAGGGGCTGTAAATATTTGTTTCAGCTGGAAAAGGTCACAGCAGTGACAAAATCTTCTCCATATCCCTGTGAAGAGTTGTGGATCCACTTGGGCAAGCAATGCAGGTTGGAAGAAATTTCAGTTGGATGGGGGTTTACTTACTTCTCTCTTGAAGCTCTTAAACCTGCAGCCACATTGTTAGAGGCTATAACAGTGGGGCTGGGTGGATCGTTAGCCGAAAATGCACTAGAATTACTGCCAACCACTTGTCCTTTGCTGAAGTCACTAACTCTTCATTTCCAGGTAATCTGCCACAAATTTTGGCATAATTCTGAATACACTGGTGCTTTCCACTGTATCATACCTTCTTTTCAGTCCGCATGTTTAGAGATCCATATATTAAAGCATGGAATTTATTTGTTCATTTGTTTGTTTTTACCCCCTCTTTTTCTGATGAAGCATAGAGTTCGTTCGAGTTAATTATAAGTTTTAATGTTTGGAATAAAAAAATAAAGTCAGAATAAAGTTTAGTGACCTTTTTCCCCTCCTCAAGTGATGAAGCGCTTCCATGTGAATGCCTAGGACATGCGAAACAGAGGGGAGCAAAAAGTTGGTTCAAGCTAAATAGTATAGGACTGCGTGCATCAATTAATGAAAGGGGGAAAAAAGAAGAAGAAAACCTGGCCTTAGTCCGAACTAGTGGGTTTGCTACTTGAATCATATATTTGCATTGGTATACTCTGTGATATTGCTTTTTGTTTGAGTGTTCTGGATTCTTTGAAACAACATTGGTTAGCTACTCTTATGTTTTGTGTTAGCAGAGTATCTTCCATTCCAGATCTTGATGTCAGGAGAGAGAGTTTTCATCCTGTAAATGATTATGTTGGCATACTCTTGACTCTTTTTCAAGAAAATTTGTTCTTATAAAGAATGTTCTGAGATCTTAAGGGGGTAGCTTTATAAACGAGTAGGACATGATGACTGGTCTCTGATTGTTACCCTGCTATGATAGCTGATTTTTATCTTAAGGGGGGTCTGTTGTTAAATTGTTATTAGTTGAAGTGTTCAACATGTCTTCTTGATGACTGTCTACTACTTCTATATCAATAAAAACAATTCAGTGTTCTAATGTTTTCTATTCATTTTTATTAGTTCATACATAGCATTTTCGTACTTCTTTGGACCAAATCCTAGCATTATATTTGGCTCAAGTATGCACTTTTTTGTAGGTAATATCAGATGTCATCATGATGAATATAGTAAAGTCTTTGAGAAACTTGGAAAGGTTGGCATTGTGCTACTGTCTGGGTGACATATCCATATCAAGTTTCATGATATTTATGCCTAATCTGCGGAAACTGAAGCTTGAAAGGGTGACACCTTGGATGTCCAACAATGATTTGGTTATTCTTACACAAAATTGTAGAAACGTGGTTGATCTTTCATTGCTTGGATGTTCACTTCTTACTTCAGGTAACTGGGCAGTGTTTACAAAGCTGATTAATGACTCAAAAACTTTTGTTTGTGTGAAATTTGTATCTTTTGCTCCTTTCTTGTGTTTTTTACCTCCTTATGCGAGATAGCTTTGAATTCTCCTGTTAAAGCATCAATCCCGAAACCAGTTGGCTATGGGTGGAGAGGCCTCACCACAATATAAAGCACAAATTGACCCCTTGACTTAACTACCGCATAATATCTCTCAAACATCAACATCAACTACCTGCTGGTGAAACTTATAGTATTTACATGGCTTTTGTTTTTATGTGGAATTGGTTTCTTTATTTCGTTTGGTACATCAGATGGTGGACTACCCTGAATTGGTTTCCTTCTATTGAATTAGAGGCTCCTTTGTAGTCTCATTTGACTGTAGATCTTATTTATTCCCTTTCAAGTAGCGGAGAATGTGACTGAATTTTCCCACCGATTTTCTTTTGCCTCTCCCAGATTCTCAGCAGATCATCTCCCAGGGTTGGCCAGGCTTAATTTCCTTGCATCTTGAGGTTCATTCTGATAGTTTCTCCTGAATTTTTTTTTTATCACTTTTTAGTTTTCTACATCTAGTCAGTTTATGATGTGCAGTTGATTGTGCATGAATTTTGTTTTTCGAGTAATAAACTTTCCTTCCCTTCCCATTCTCATTTTCGTACGAGCTAGCAGTATCTGATGCCAGATGATGTCTAATAGTGTTTATGAATCTCATCTTCTATTTATAACTAAAAGATGTTCACACATAACCATGGTGTCCTGATGATCTAATGTTAAAAGAATTTCTCATCTAATTCATGCAGATAATTGCTGTGGGAATCAATATTTGATTAGTAACTTATCAAAATATGCATAAAGTTATTGCATCTAGAATAAGTTTTCCCTGGCTTTGATAAGTACCATAAGCCCTTGGACCTGTAAAAGCCTTGCAAGATTCAGGTTGGTCTCTGTAGCTCTTTTACCATTATTTGGTTAATATATCGCCATCTGACTTGTATTTTGGGAAAAAATTGCCCTGCACTTTTGTTTGAGGAAAATATAATCCTCTCTCAGGACATCTGCCATAGAATACGTATATTCACCCAATTTTAGAGCTGATATAAGCATTAATCTACGCCATTTATTGCCATTCAGTGACCTTAATAGTAGCCACATGTTACTACTTGATTATGATTATTGCTATTCAGTGATCTTTCATTGATCTAGGATGAATGGGGATATATAATTCATGTCACAGATCCTGCGTAGTTTGGACTAATGCTTACATGATTTACTAATTGTGTTAGGATGAACAATACATTAATATCCTCTCACAAAAGTTTGAGGGCTTTTTTTTTCCAGAGTCAAAGCAGGACATGGACCCAATAAAATTTTAAGGGCTCAAGTGGTTAGAATGTTCAAGTTTGAGGGATTTGCTGGGTCTAATACTACCATGAACAAGCCTTTTGCTTTACTTTTTACCTAGTGGAAGTGAACTTTCTAGGGTATAGTCAAGTGCACTTTTGAATGGCTTTTTCTATCTCTTGTTGCCTAGTGTTTGTATGTAAGTAGAATTTATTCAAGTGCATACGGAATCACTTGGGCATAAAATTTTTTAAAAATTTGTCTTGCTTCTTCATAAATTCTATTGTTGTTGTTGTTGTTGTTGTATCACAGGAGTGTGGAGAAGTGACTAAAAATGGGTTATATTCTCTTACCAATTGCTCGGCACTAGAGGATCTTGTCCTACGCCATAACGTGAGTTTCTTTAGCTGCTATCTTCAATTTGCAGTTTCTATAAAGTAGAGATGGACAATTAGTGTCTTGAAACAAATATAGAGAAAACTTGACTCTTTATACCTAAACAAGAAAAAGTCCAAAAGATCTTAAACTTGAGTTGACCGGACACCTTAAAAATTCTGCATTCAAAATGACCCATCACCATATTTCTGCCACTTTGAATGGCTGAAACCACCCTCAACAAATGCTCATGCCTTGTGTTCATTCTCTCTCTCTCTCTCTCTCTCTTTTTGGTGAGGGTGGATATTCCTTGTTTTTGAAGGTTATATTAGATATGCTCTTCATTGGAGCCATTATGTTGTGACGGTTTCTTCTTGGATCACCCGGTGGTTGTTTTTGTGAATTTCCTTGGATTCATGTGGAAGCTCTTATTATTTTCCTTGTTTTCTTAAGGGACTCTTTGTCATAGCTCATATTTTTGTTTCCATATCTTTTATTTATCTTAGGCAGTTAAGGACATCTTCTATCAATATGAAATTGTGGAGAATATCAGTAGAACAGAAATAACTAGAACATGTTTATGCTAGTAATGTCTGATCACTCCTTCAGAAGTGTATTAAGTTACATTAGTGGAAGTTATCGATCTTGAATACTTAAACTGCTGTGTTTGATTTCATTTAGTTTGTTTTGCTTTAGACCTTGTTCCCACTCCATGCTGCATCCTTATCTATGGGAATTGCAAAGATGATGCCTGAATGTTTGGGAAATTCTTCCAGCAGAGCTGTCATATTCACATCAGCTGCATTTTATTCTTTCAGGGTCCTGGGCTACCGAGAAACTTTATCCCCGATTTTGCTTCGAGGGTAATCTGATTGGTGATAGTGTAACAGCTCAGTGATACATACATCCATCTTCCCTACAATTTTTTTTTCACTGATGATCCCTAGTCTTTTCTTCCAGTTACATAAAGGTTTTCTGAGATTTGATTATTTCTCTAAGCAAGAGTTGCATGAAATTTTTTTTGATGTTCTTGAAGTTCTATATGTCTAATTTTTATGACAAGAACTGTGTATATTTCACGACTAATTTAGGAACTGTTTCTTCACAAACGATTTTAGAATCATGGTACTCAATAAATTATGATTTATTTATAGGCATTTGACGAGGAGAATTTTGATCAGAGTATATGGTATTACATAGACGGTTTGTTCTTCATTTCCAGCAGTTTTCCTTGATATGCCACTCACTGTGATTGCAGATGCCATTGCTTCGACAAATATCAATTGACTTGTGTGATGCAGGTGATGGGGACTTCGACATTCCTGATGTAAGTTATAGCAAGTCGAATTTTATCCTGCATATGTTTGTGCAATATTGTCTACCACATCATAAGAAAGCAATCTCAGAGATAAACAAAAAGAATTGGAGGTCCAGACATTGAAACTGAAAATGCCTGTTACCATGTTTTGAGTTCTTAAGGTCATTCCATGACTTGAGCTTTAATCCCGACTAGTTCACATAGTTAAATACCTGCAAAATCAGCAGACCTTGCATTCTAATTGTACATTGCTTTGGTTACTTGGTGTTACTGAAACATTTATGCAATTTTTTTCCCAGTGTACTGACAGTTTCATACTAAGAACAGTGAAGATAGCCAGATGCAAGACTCGAGAACAGAATCCGAGTTTTACATGCGTGGGAGCTCGCAGAGGCTCAGTGCATAAGGAGACTCTGGTCCTTGTATGGAGAAACACAACTCTTGTGAGAGCAGTTGTGAAGGAAAGAATATAGGATTTGACAAGTTCCCGTGAGGTCATTGTTGCTATAAAGGGGAAAAAGAAGTCATGTTTGTGAAAATATGGCATGTATGATGCCTTTATTTCAGAAAAAGGAAATTTACATCCGGATATATATGAGACCATTTAAGTCAAATTAAGCTTTTAGTTATAAATTAGATGAACTCCTCTGAAGTAATATGTTGCACTGAAAATGGAACAATAGTGTATGTGTCAATACCAAATGCGATATGTGAACACAAAACGCCCTTTTCTTCTTTAAATTTACTGGTAAAATACTTGTAAATGCTTACTTTTTTCCGTTTTGATGATTAGAAACAAATACGTTGGATTTGTTCCATGCTAATCTTTAATTTTGAAAATGACGAGTGCATTGTTATCTTACTTTGTTGGGTCAAAATAAAATTTGTTAAAATTGTGTATAATTTTCAAATATTTTAAGTGTTATTTCAAAAATTATTTTTCAAGTTTATTGAGAAAACTTATTTTTGAAGAGAAGTTAATAGGTTATTAAAATATATTAGTGTTTGAATTAAATTTGATTTCTAAATGATTAGTTTTTCTAAGTTGTTTCATGTTTAATCCATCAAAGAAATAGTTTAATATGTCTCTTTCACAACTTAAGTCTGCCCAGTTTCTAAGTTTGTGTTTTAACTCGTTAAACAGCTCTAATTTGAAATCTGGAGCTCCTGGTTTACTTTTGACATATTAAATAACATGTTAAACTCTGAGTTTAAGCTGCTAACTATAATACGAGAAAACTTTGGTTCAGATTTCTTGATTGATGCGATTTCAATCAAAATTTGAAATATATTTCGTACGAATCAAAGGACACCATTTGGACAGTCTAGTAGAGTATTTAATGGCCTTTCTCTAGCCCTTTTTGGCTATTGAAGGATGAAATATTGTTTAATGTGTTAAACTCAAAACTTAACATGAAACATATAGGATTTTTTGTACACAAAAACAGGGCACGGTTTCTAGTTTTTAAAGAGGCTTTCCAAGTGTCTCCAGTAGAGATCCAACAGTCTTCTAGTTTCTAAAAGAGTATAAATATATCAAGAAATATTTTGGGAAGAACTCTTGGCAATTGAAAAAGAGAATTTATCATCAAAGAGCTCAAATTTGAGAATTGTTAAGAACTTGTGTTTTTATTTATTTATCTAGTTTTGAGTGCTTCCATTGTTCTTACTACCTTGGGAACACGAAATTTCTAAGTTTTTCTTAAGTCCTTAAGTTATTTCCTTGTTAGGAAGGGAGAATTAGAGAAGTTTCTAGTTAACCTTTAACAAAACTAGTAAATGGTGATGGTAGAGAGAGCTACCAAAAGAGTGTGTGCTCTTCTATATTCTTGATATTTATAGTGAAGAAGAAAATTTTTAAGTGGTGATTTTAAGGAGAGGAATAGGCTCTTAAGAGGAGATATCAAACCTCTATAAAGATTTTTGTATGCAAGTTTCTCTCCTTCTTTTTGCTTGATTATTGCTTGGTGATTTGTGTTCTTACTTTGGTTAAAGTTGTTTGTTTTCAAAAACTCTTCAAAAACGGGTTTTCAAAGCAAAGTTTAGGATTATTGCGGTAGTCATTTTCTAATTAGAATAGGTTTATTTGAGTTCCTTAATTTGCATTTTTGTTTAAAAACTTAAAAACTCATTTTCAGTAATTTTTGGAGTTCAACCAATTTACTCATTCTTGGTTGCACTTGGACCAATAAAATATATATATACAAGAAAAGGATATTAAACTAACTTCTAAAAACCGTAAAGCACTCCTATTCAAACTATAGGCCAAAACAGTGTGATTCTGGTTTTGCCCTTGCTTATCTCCATGCGCTGCTAGCCTTTTTTTTTTTTTTTTTTTTTTTTGCTTCTTCCAACTGATGGTTAAACCCCTCTTTTGGTCCCTCACTTCTGCCATAATGCTCCCCCATTATTGCTTTATGTCGCAAACTTTTGGTATTTAATATATTTAATAAAAGCATGTCTTTTTATTTTATTCTGGTTATGGTTCTAATTGATTCAGCTTTAATTTATTTTTTATTTTTATTTTTATTATTTTAATGGTTAAATTGCAAAATTAATTAACATAAATTAAGCACAATTTTGTGTTTCAATCATACTATTTTGTTATTCATGATTGCATTTTGTAGTATAAATTGTTCTCTATGGTTTAATAAAATAATTTGTTACATAATTGTTAAAATTGAAAGTAAATTTTTCTAAATAAATTTCTCATTGATATTAAAAATTAGAATTTAAGTTAATAAAAGAGGGAAATTTTTAGTGAACTATTTTGAATGAAAAAATTATATATTTTTTTGAAAATACATATGATGTTATATTTGTATTTACTTAATTTCAATTATTATTCAGGTTAGTTCGACTTTAATTATTTTTTTCATATTTTTTAATTATTTATTATTTAAATTTTTTGTATTGAATTTATTGTAAAAAATAACTACTACATCGTGCTAGCAAATATACCTTATATATCCTAATTAGTAAAAGATTAAGAGGAATTTGTATTTGCTCAAAACCTGACGGGATTCGAACACCGGCCGTGTCCGCGACGAGTGCTCCTGGAGGCTCGGATGTGAGAAACATTTATTTTTCCGTAAAAACACTTCATATGATTTTTTTTTTCAAAATTTTTCTTCATAGCATATCAATTATTAAATGAGTAAATAATAAGTCTTAAATGATCAAACAGCCGAAGCCTAAGTGCTTTTGATGTAATTAAATTATTCGCTCGTTTCTAGTCTTGCACTGATGACGATGAGTTGGGATTCGCTGGTCGTGGCAGCGGGCCAGAGCTATGGCGGAGCCAAGAACTGTAATCTGCGTTGGCGACGTCCATGGCTACCTCCCCAAGCTCCTTAATCTTTGGTCCAATCTCCAATCCGCAATCGACACAGAATCATTCGACACCGCCACCGTCATCTTCCTCGGCGACTACTGCGACCGCGGCCCGAACACGCGTGAGGTGATAGACTTCTTGATCTCTTTGCCGGCCAAGCACCCGAATCAGAAGCACGTTTATCTCGCGGGAAACCACGACCTCGCCTTCGCGGCGTTCCTCGGGCTCCTCCCGCCGGGGTTCGATGCTCAGGAGACTTGGAAGGAGTACGAGGAGAACGAGGAGAGAGAAGGGTGGTACAAAGGAGATGGATTCGAGACGATGCATCTACAAGGAAGGAGATGGGCTGGTCGTATTATGGTGAGGTTTAATACGGCAAAGGGTACTGAGTATAAGGGTTCGATTTATGATGCTGGCCCAACCTTTGAATCTTATGGAGTTCCTCATGGATCTGCGGGTATGCTATTAATTTCGCTCCTCTCAGCTTGTCGGCTTTGTTATGTGTTTTTTGTTCAAGTGTCATGATTCATGGAATCATAGCTATATATAAATGGCATGGACATGGTTGCGTTAGTGACTTCGTGTTTTGTAGCGCCTATCTTATCTTTCAGTTGGAATTGAAACTGGAACTGAGATTATGTTTCTTTCTGCTGGATGTAATCTGCTTGATTGAAAAGTAATAGATTATAAAGTTGACACTCTTTTGTTCTGATGGCCTGTTATGTTGCATCTTCACATACAAATTTGCCCCTCAAGTTGAAGGGAAAATATTATATTACCGAGTGTTAGCAATAAAAAAATCAACATGCTAACAAATGAATGTTGTGGAGATGAGGATGTGGTGGATGAGTAGGCACACGCTAAGGGATATGATTAGAAATGAACATATTGGAAGCATGGTAAAAATAGCCCTAGTTGAGGATAAAATGAGGGAGGGCTGTCTTATATGGTTTGTGTATGTTCAAAGTAGACCAATAGATGTGTGCCAATGTGTAAGAGTGATTGGATATATCTAGACGAGGGTAACAAAACAAGAGAGACCTAAACTTGGGCATACTTACTACAAAAGGATCTTGTCTTGTTAGACTATCAGAGGAGCTTGCTGCCAACGAGCTGAATGGAGACACAGGATCATGTAATCGACTCCAATTTGTTGGGATTAACCTGGGGTCATTTTGTGGTAGTGATAGCCATTGATATACTGCTCTTACTCTAGCTAATGGTCATTGAGTGGCTCTCGTATTTCAATTTTTCTCTTCATGTCAATGTTGCAGAGTTGATGAAGGCTGTTCCAGAGGACCACAAGAAATTTCTCTCAGACATGGTTTGGATCCATGAAGAGGTATCTATTTTGTCATTTGCTATTTGTGTCATTCTCTGATGCAGAACGTCAAAAATATATATATATAGATATTTTTAATTGTTCAAAACCATTGTTCAGTTTGGGTCTATAACCTTTTTTATCATGAAATATTGAACTGTGATAATAAATTCACCGAGTTTTGTTGTATCTCCAGGATAATGTCTCTGTGGAGATTGAGGAAGGATTTAAGGTTTGCAAATTAATTGCTGTACATGCTGGTTTAGAGAAAGGGAAAGATGTTGAGCAGCAGATTAAGTTTTTGAAAGCTAGACAAGCTAGGGTACCCAAGCTGGAAGCTCTCAGTGGGAGGAAGAATGTATGGGATCTTCCACAGGTGATGATTCACTGTCTATATAATAACAGCTCTTAACAATCATTTCTGAAAATATCTTGCCCAGCTTCTGGTTTTCTTTTGTTTGATTCCCTAGCATGGAAAAAATGGCAGTATTTATTGACTGAAACCCAGTGTTCATCTTCATGTTATGAAGTCCAGAAATGCTGATTGGTCATAAATGACTTGCAGGAGCTGAACGATACGATTTTGGTGAGCGGACACCATGGGAAACTTCATGTTGATGGCCTTAGGTTGGTCATTGATGAAGGAGGAGGATATGAGAATAAACCCGTGGCTGCAATCGTGCTTCCCTCGAAGAAGATCATTCGTGACACTGATAATTTTTGTTCATAGTTTCAAGATCCAGGGTCAGTGTTATGCTTTCTCAATGCATCACAAATATAAGCTCTGCACGAACTCCTGTTGTGGCTAATTTTACAGAATAACAAGTGATCTTGAAGGCCTCTGATTAGAAAGTCCTTGGTGGTAACTCAAATAACTGTCGTATCATTCAACACGTGCTTGAAAACACTGTATAAACGGTAAAGATGTATGAGAGTTAAGACATCATTGGTCTTTGTATGATCATGTTTCTAATGGCACTTTGTCGGCATGTCTTGTCAACATTTGGTTGAAAGAAATCATTTGAGGATTGCAATGCTTTGTGGATGACTTGTAGCCCATGAAAGTGTTGTGATTCTTGATGACATCTTCCGACTTGAAACGCCGAGCCATGAAATTAACTTCTGAGGCTCAAAGCATACTAGCTTAAGATTGTTTTGCTTTTTTTGCTCTTTTTGTTAAAAGAAGAGCTTTTTAGTTGATATACACGCTTTTTTATTGGTCAAATAACAGACTTCTGTTGTCAGATAATGAAATTCAGGCAGGAGCACATTAGGTTGGTTTTGAAGTAATTGTAATGTTTCAGATTTCCTTTTTGTCAACTGTTCAAATGCTGAGTATTGAAATGAACGAGCGCCAGAATTGGGGGACGTTGGTTGTAAGAAATTTTACAAGTCCATAGACAGAGGCATAAGACAGAAAATAGTTCCAAGACTTGTAGCTTTCTTGATGTTATTGGAACGGAACACATTTGGGACCTTACCTGACCTGAGCTGAGGGTGGAGAGCCTGAATTGCCAGAGAGAAAGGAAAGGAGATGAATCAACTTGACGTAAAGATTGCCATCGAAACAGCTGTCGAATTGAGACAATCAAACAATTTCCGATCAAACACCTTGCACCTGGGAACTCAGCATGCAAGCAGATCAAAGCGACAAACACCTTAACGGCCCACAGTTTTGTTGTCACCTTCTTCACCTTTCTTTTTCTTCTCTGGCGTTTTTAAGTGCCTTGATTCTAACAACGGCCTAAAGCTCTTTTTGCCTCTCGAACTTTGTTAACTTAGACTTTTTACTCTTGAAATTTGACTCGGATTCACTCAACCCTTAAACTTTACAAATTGGTACCTTTCACCCCATCTGCTCACTTAAATGAAGTATGTGATGGCATGTGACTCACTTCCGTTACATTATTGACTCTTTAGGGTATATGAGGATTGAAACATAGACAAAAGGAAAGATGAAGGCTATTTAAACAATTGTCACTTTAACTCACATTTTTCTTCCCACTTAACTCTGAACCCGTTTCGTTTCTTCTTCCACTCTGAAGAATGAAAAAAGTTTTGGTTTTAGATGAGATGGACTAACAATTGATACCCATTTCATTTATTCCTTCGTCGGAACTCATGCTTAGCGTTCCCAGATTCGATTAAGTAGCTATAATCTCTTCTTGATGAATCTCTAGAGTAATCTAATCGACCTTAGAATTTCTTTACCTAATTATCTTGCTTAGAGTAATTCAATCCAAAGCAGTTGAGCTGCACATGGAAGAGAAGCCAATAATGCTCGCTCAATTACTCTCGCTTTGATACATATCGCCCGGGAACCAGAGTAACTCCATAGGGGCTCAAGGACGGCACAGAATGGTTCAATCGAGGAGGAGAAAAGGGTGGGATTGGGTGCTTGGACCTAGGTTGCTTTAGAGAGAGAAGTTCCCAGTTTGGGCATTCGAATTGAGGATCAGGGATACCACTTTGATTGTAATCAAGCTCGAATTCTTTGTCTATTCCCTTCGAACATGCCTTGCAGAGAAGATCCTTGGTATGCTGGAGGGTATGCTACTTCTTGTCTTGCCACCTTTTTGGATAAATTTGGACAATTGTTTAAATAGCTCTTTTTTTTTTATCTTCGTTTCAACCCTACTAACTCAAAGAGTCAAATATATAACGGAAGTGAGTCATGTGCCATCACATGCTTCATTTAAGTGGGTTAAGGGGTGAAAGGTATCAATTCATAAAATTCAAGAGCCGAGTGAACTCAAGTTAAAGCTCAAATGGTAAAGGCCTAAAGGGTCCGAATTGACAAAATTTAAGGGCAAGAGGGGCTTTAGGCCTTCTAACAACTGACTTGGAACAACCCAATTTATTTGAGGTCCATCAATTAACAACCCAATCAGTTTGTTTAACAAAGCGTTATAGGCTCCAAATTAACCAACTTGAGGACAATTGTGAATATAAAAATTTCTGGTTGAAAGTCACCCAACCAATTGGTGATACTTGTACAGGTGGGCAACGTTAAAGAAGAATCTTGTAAAAGCTGATAATATGGAAAAGCCAAAAGAAGTTAGAACAGATCTTTTAAAATTAGTGAGATGATCCTCTTTCTCACGCCGGTGCCAGATCATATTTGCTACGTTCATGCAATGGAAAGGGCAAAAGAGAATATAATTAAATTTTCATTAGCATAGGTATTAGTATTATATTAGTAGTATAATAGTAGTTTAACGGTCACGGCCATAACGGTTAGTCCACGTCAAAAGATTCTTCAAGATACCTTTACAGACGTCTCTCATGCTGTTCAAGATTTTTCCCATACCAATAAGAATTTCTTTCTTTTTTTTAAAAAAAATGTCTGCCTTTTCTTTTTCATGGTAGAAAAATAAAAAAGGAAAAGAATATATTTTTTGTGAAAATAGGCTCCGCCACAAACATGTTATTTTACTGCTGGAAAATTATGTTTAGACAGGAAAAAATACAAACAATATTATAATTGTTAAATTAGAAAACTAATTATATAGGCGATTCACCTAAATTCACATAGTAATTAAATAAGGGGTAAACTTGAAATGTAAAGATGGTTCACCTAGACTCTTTAAGTTTGGTCTGAAACCATTTGAAAAAATAGTGTAAGATATAGGGTGAAGATCTGGGGTTTAAATCTGCCCTCCACTTATTTTTTTTATAATGTCAATATTACTGATTTGATAGCTTTTTTAAGTTCTGGAAAACACAAGCATATCCCTCATCTCTACCCTATACAGTACCTTCTATTGTTGTGAACTTATAAAGATGGCTTTGCGTGCAAAGAAAAATAACTTGTGAAGTTTAATAGCACTGTCTATATGATTGTTTTTTAAATTTTTAACGAAAGGAACTTAAATCCTATTCATTTGAAAATGACGTATTTTTGTACAAAAAAAATAAAAATGATCAATTTTATATTCCTCAATATGAAATTCCTTTATTGAAAAGGAGAATAAAAATTATCCAGAAGAATGAAGGTATTTTGGAGACCGAGGTGGGTGTGGGACTGACACAGTAGATCACGAATCAATTGCTCATGCTGGCATCAGGTAAAAAGATCCGGTCTTTATTTTTAGATAAACCTAAAATTGAAAACTTTTACGTGATTTTTCAGTGAAAGGTGAAAAAAGACATTTAGTTTTAAAATTTTCACCTTTTTTATTTAAGTTCTAAAATTTTATAAATTTTTATTTGAGTCTTAAAACTTTTAAAACATATAAATAGCTAGTCATAAACCGTTAGCCAATTATTATGAGGTTAACTTTTGGACTAATTATTTACATGTTTTGTAAATTTTAGGACTTAAATAGAAAATTTACAAAAAATTTATGACTGAAAGTGATCTTTTTCCCTCTAACTTGAAAAAAAAAATTAGAATGGTTTCTTATAATTTTTTAATTTTAATTTGAGAGTTTTTTTTGTTTATAATTCTTTATGTTTTCAAGTTTAGAAAAGAAGAAAGCTAAAAAAATGCATGTTTTTTTGCAAAATTAAAAATTAAAAATGCTTTTTAAATATCTTAAATGATAATAAAAGTTTCAAAGAACAAAAGATACCTTCATTTAAATATGTTTAGTTATTATAAAATCATTGCTATCAAACTCATATAGAAATAAGACGCTTACTAATGGGTTTGAAAATTTTTCAAAAGAATAAATGAAACAAACGCCAACGGAACAAACGCCAGGAAAATGAAACTTTTAGTACTAAAATTTTTGAAACTTTTATATTTTAGTCCTATAATTTTGAGAATTTCTATTTAAATCCTAAAACTTTACTGATTTCTATTTGAGTCTTAAAACTTATAAAATGTGTAAATAGTTAGTCATAAAGCTAACTCCAAACCAGGTGGCTAATAATTTAAGATTAATTATTTATAAGTTTTGAAAGTTTTAAAATTTAAATAGAAACTTATAAAGTTTTAGACGTTAAATAGAAAAGTGGTCAAAGGCTTAGTACAGTAAATGTGTTCTTCCCCTTGGTGAAAGGGGTCAGACATTTCAAATAAAAAACTTTGGATTATTTAGTAGTATAAGTTTTCATAGACAAATGAAATACTTCCTCTATTCTATATTCTTTGAAACACTCACTTTTTAACAATTAATCTATAATTTTTTATTTTTTATTTTTAGTATATAAATAAAAAAATTATATAAATAATAAATAAAAACCTATAGTTTTCAAATATATTTTTTTTAATTTTTTTTCTAACAATCAATAATATAAATAAATTTAAGTCAAATTATAACCAAAAGTCAACTGTTTTAAACAATATAGGACAGAGGGAGTATTATTTTTTAAAATATATATATAATATTTTTAAAATTATAGATTTATTTTTTATTTCTAAATATAAATTTTATATTTATATGTCAAAATATTGAAAATAAAATTATAAGTTAATTGATGTAAATAACATACCTATTAATTTGGCAGGTATCTAAGTTAGACACTACTGAACACGGGAATCCGGCAACATCAACACGACTGTACTTTAATTACGAACCGTTGGATGGCTCCAACTCGAGATTCCTGGGGCCCACATCGTGAGGGATCTGGTCGATCCCGACCGTTCAGTTGTGACTTCCATTTTTTATATTCGAAATAAACAAAAATGTCATTGTTTGAACGAGTTCTTTTTATTTTCATTTTTTTGATAAATTTTATTTTTCATAAATTTGTTTGTAGCTTGAACATGTCAATTTCCAAAACTGCTGCCCACTTGCACAGAAAAAGCGCTAAAATACGTATTCCAATCGGACATTGATGGTTGTAGAAGAAAAAGTTAAGAAATGTAACTTTACAAACAAGTTTCTCTAAACTCACAAAAAATTGAATACAAAAATATATATGTTTTACTAGAGTTTTTGTAAGAAAATTTTAATACATGTAATATTACGTGGTATTAGTGACGTATTACTGATTTACTGTCTGCATATTAACACTATATCCTATTATCACTTCAGGCGGAAGAAGAGGTGAGATACAATTACCGGGAATTATATGGTATATATTTTTTAACCATAAATTTGTTACGTAAGTGATATAATTGAGTTGGAAGTTGAAACTGTATTGTAAAGAAATCTTTTGTTTTTTATTTTTTTATAAAAGGATATTAATTCCACCAATCGTAAACTATACGGCATCTATAAACTAATAGAGCATACCAGAGCTCAACAAAGATAATCAGCTCTAAGTTTGCTTTTTTACATCTATGAGATACTATAATTTAGACTCTAAGAAATGGAAATAAATAGAATCTCAATAAATGATTTGCTCAACCTTGAACTTGGTCTACAGTACTCTTATGGAGCATTTACACCCAAATACAACTATTTTCAATGTTTGTTCTCATATAAAGGATAAATTGAATGTCTTCATACGCTAAACAGGATTCTAAATTTGCTTGCATGGTCACTATTAAAGATATTGAGTGCTCAGAAAGATGGTGTTACCATTCTTGTTTCTATTGTCACGGTACCATATAATCTGTGGAAGACAAATTTTGATGCACTAAATATCCAAAAAATAATCAGCCTCCAAAACTTTGATAATTATTTCTTCACTCTCAAACCTATGACTCATTTCTCAATACAGACAATATATAATTAACACTGACAAATATATACCACTACAGGTACAAAATCAATCTGGTAGTAGAAGACACAACTGGCATAGTAACCTTCATATGTTTTGGCAAAACTGCTAAGATACTAATTGGCGTACATGCTATCCAATTAATAAATGACACTTACACAAATAAATAAATATATATTGTCTCCCGAGATTGAAAACATAATTAGACTGGAGCATCTCTTCCAACTCTCAATTAATTAGTACATTGTCTTTTCAAGAACCAATAAGAAGTTTTAGAGTCCGCAAAATTTTCAGTCCTTCATTCTCAACCCTCCCAAATCCCAATGAGGAAAATTACTACCTCTAAAACGTCCATCCACTTCAACTTCTTCAGTAGATTCACCTCTTTCAACCACAAACACTTCCTCTGATTCTTATGAGCAAGAGACACTTCTCTACTAAGGGTAAAGAGCAATGAACTAATATGATTTCCTAATGTATTAAAAACATCAACTCTCCAACTTATCTGTTGGGACACAATAGTAGAAACCAGACTCCAACCTATATATATGCACGCTGAAAATGCGTGAATATCTTCAAATATATATATATTTTTTGTATATATGGTATCCATGTCTATGTACTATGCATGTTTCTATATTATATGACTGTTTTATGATGTACAATGCAACCAAACACTTGCTTTTAGAACAACCATAGCGGAGTGTGAGTGTTTTCTAGTTGAGTATATATTTAATCACTTAATTAATTAAGGGAGATAGGTAACATATATGTTCAAGCAAAAAAATAAAACAAAAATCCAAGAAATAGATATTCTTTATTACATCAAACGCATGTATGCTCTGGTATATTGGAAATCAATCATATTTCCTCAACTTTGAAATTTTTAAATGGAGAAACAAATTTTGTGAAAGTTTCTCCTTTAATTAAGTTTAGTGTGATTTAATCCAGATTAATCGGAGTGTGCACAATGTTGCTTGCTAAGTAGGATCTTTCTACGGTGCCTGACCTGATAGCTACCTTGGGACTCGTATCCATCAATTATTCAATGTAGAAAGTTTTTTTTGTACAATTCTATCCTACCGCCATTAGCTATCATTTTTATCTCATTTTCTAATTAAGAACAAATAGGTCACTGTTTAATACTTGTTAAAACTAAAAAGAGCAACTTTGCTTCACTTTAATATGTCATTCTTTTTCTATTTTCACTTTTCCGGTTATATGAACCATTTATTTATGTTATTTTTTTTTGTTTCCCTCTGTCCTATATATTCCGTCATATATGATTAAATCATCAAGGACATTGCTAACACTAATAAAAAAATTTACAAGTAACGAATTAGAAAATAATATTTATACTCAATATGATTAGCATATTCTGGGTAAGACGTCTTAAAGCCTTGTAACATGTTCGCTTTTTTTTTTTTTGGGAAAAACTTTTTAGCGCTAATTTTATATGATGACTATTCACTCGGATCATACATTAATTAGAATTTTATACTTTAAAAAGTAAAAAAAAAAAACTTTTAAAACATTTATTACTAATTTTTATCTTTATTTTGGGTGGTAAAAATATTGAAATTAATTATTTAATTTTTTGTATTTTTTTCAATTTACTGTTGTGTATATAAAATATTAGCATTGAAATAAAAATATTGATTCTATAAATGAATAAGTAAACATTGAAAGAATGTATTTTATATAATCTATTATGAATGCAGCTTAATGATACCCTTCTGGCTAAACTCTCATTCGCTTATTTTTATTTTCATTTTATAGAAATGAAAAGAATACATTGTAAATATATGGTTTCATAAAAAATCGAGATCATGATTCAAATTTTCATGATTTATAAAAACTAATAAATAACCTAAAAATAGTTAAACATCATTTTCAAATATTTTACTATATGTGTGCTATAGCGATAGTCAAAACAATAAAATTATAAGAAGGGGGAAACAAGCTTTGACAAAAATATCAAATTCGCATTTCAAAAACCAACCCAAGAAATAAAATGAATAACTCAAAAAAATAAATGGTTAATAACCGGAAAAGTGAAAATAGAAAAAGAGTGATATATTAAAGTGAAGCAAAGTCGCTCTTTTTAGTTTTTACAAATATTGAATAGTGATCTGTTTGTTCATAATTAGAAGATGAGGTAAAAATGATAGATAGAGTAATATAGTGGTAGTAACATAAAATTGTAAAAAAAAAATCACTATTTTAAATAACTTGTAGATAAGTGTCCTAAAGTAACCACCTGACCAGGCACAGTCGAACGATCATACTAAGTAAAGGAAATATTGCATTTTCTAGAAAAGAAGAAGACTCAAGGTATTGCACCAAAAGAGATTCTTTGATACTTCTTGAGAGGCCTAGAATGGGTCAGATATAAATACGTGGGCTGGAAAGGGTTTGCTACTTACCTGCCGGCCAGCACCGGCAGTGGTTGTATCCTCGGACGCTAACTTGCGGCTCACGGCTGCTTGCCAAAACTTTATTTTAAGTACCGCCGCTTCAGCAGCATCCATGAGCCACCAGCATGTCGCCAAACCATAACCTTATTAATTAAATATGCCGGTGGCCGGTGTGACAAGTGCAACGACATTTTTCTTTTGGGATTTGACGAGGAGTAGGAGCAGCCTCGCAGCCTAGCAACGACTAGTTACTACTTGCTATCCCGTAGCTTGTCTTCTTGTGAAAAATCCTCTTTTTCTTCTTCTACTAATCTTATAATAAATATTAGGCCTGACTAATCCAAATTGACATGCATCGGATCTTATTAGTGGGAAAACGTTTTCATAGCTTATCTTGTTTTATAATGAAAAAATAAGGTTTGCTAAAACTACATATTAAAAAAATCTAATACGACTCAATTCAGATTAATCAAAATTCAAGAAACATTATTGAATATTAAAGGTCTTGAAAAAAAAAACATAATCTTAGTTTACCAATAAAGAAAACCTTGATTCGTTTTTTATTTACTTTTGATATGTAACGTCTCTATTGGTAAGACAATAGAGTTCCGAGAAAAGGATTTTTCCAGAGTTTTAAAACAAAAATCATGAACCCGACAATATGATGATTATGATGATTGTGGGCATTTAGGTTTCAATTACTTCGATCTCGTATATAGAAAAAGTTAACTGAGTAATTTAATCAATTAACTGAGTTTTACTGACTAATTAGAGTCAACTATCTGATATATATCTATATATATATATATGTTTTTTTTTTCTTGTAATAGATTTGGTAATCGACAGCCACATGAGGCGCTGACTAATCCAAATTAATCAAGATGATCTTATGTTTCTGTTTGTTTAGTTGGATGCGAGATCGTTTTAAAACCTCAAAATCTCTCAAAGTAGTTCAGGTATTTACTTATCATTTTCATCACCACCATCTAAACATGTCTTAACTCACGTTTGCTTATTGGGGCATATATATATATGATTGTACTTAAGCAATGATTTTTTATTTTATCGTTATTTAAGCTAATTTTACCATGCCTCTAGTATCATCATTTCTAATTTTATCTCTTAATATTGCTGCCGTCGTAATGTATTAATCCAAAGTCGATGTCATGTGAAAAATATTCCTTGTCATGTGAAAAATATTCCTTTCCCTTTGGAGCATCATTGTCTGTTGGCCACCTAAAACTCACCAAACTCCTAGCTTATCATCTGTTGTCTCACCTTTCAAATCCTTTTCCTTATTCATTAAACATGCACGCAGTCATATTAATCCTCTGCCTGTTTCCAGCTTTATTGGTATAGTTTTTGTCAGACTCATTATAATATACTCTCTTTGTTTTATTTAGTTGACACTATTAAAGTTAGGCTTGAATATATTCATATTTATATGCATTAAAAAAAATTCTTATAAATAATATTTGGAAATTATACTTTTTAAAGTTTCATTTTCAAATAAAAATTTTTTTTTTTAAAAAAATAAAATCATATATTAATTACTATGAATTGTAAAGATAACAACTTTTGTTAGACAGAAGAAGCATATTGTAAGGAGCTATTATTGTACAAGAGATTGTGTTAGGTGTACTATCCACAAGCTAAGCAACCATAGAGTTGGTTGGACTTTGTCCCCCTCTTGAATTCAAAATTTCCAAATTTTAAGATCAATTTTGGTTTAGAAGCTATTTTTCTAGTTCCCCATCAATTGTGCAGATTTTTTAAGAGCCAAACAGACTTAATAAGGGATGTAATTCCTCTTTCATTACTCTTATGATCTTATCCTTAAGTCAAAGAATTCAACTTTCTTGAAAGATTATAGACAACTAAGTCTCATTGGGTGCTAGTACAAAATCATTGTAAAGATTTTGGCCAAGAGATTGAAGTAGGTGATATCCTCTGTAATTAGGGAGGTCCAAATAGGATTTATTAAAGGTAGGCAAATATTGGACGATGCTCTAATTACAAATGAATTGGTTAGTTTGATGAAAAGAATTAAAAAGGAAGTACTATTATTTAAGGTTGATTTTGAATGCGCATACAGTACTGTTAATTGGAAATTTTTGGATTCAATAACGGAGTAGATGAATTTTGGAGCTAAATGGACAAACTAGGTTCGGGTTCGCTTGAAGTCAACAAGCATTTCAATCCTTGTAAATGGATGTCCCACGCACGAATTTAAAATGGAAAGAGGCCTCTAATAAGGAGAACCGTTATCCTCATTCCTTTTTTTGATTGTGGCTAAGGCACTTCATGTGATGATGGAAGAAGCTGAATATAAGAAAGTTTTTGAAGGCATAAATGTAAGTGATGATGGCTGTGTAGTATCGCACCTCCAAGATGTGAATGACACACCTTTTCTGGGTAAGTGGTTGGAATTGAATGGATTAAATTTGATGTGTTTGTTGCAATGTTTTCAGTTGACTTTGGGACTCAAGGTGAATTGCAAAAAAGTAAGTTATATGGCATTGGAGAGTGTAATTCAGTGGCCAAAGTTTTGGCTAGGAAAATGAAATGTTCATTAGAGAAATTGCCTTTTATTTACCTCAGTTTACTTTTGGGAGCAAACATGAAAAGAATCACCTCATGGTAAATGGTGGTGGATAAAATTGAAAATAACTTAAGTATGTGAAAGGCAAACACTATGTAAGTTGGAAGAAAATTGACTTTGATCAAGTCCGTGTTGGAAGTCTACCCCTGTTCTTTTTCTCTTTATTTCGAGCCCCAATTGGAGTGATTAAATACCTTGAGAGAAAGAGAATGCATTTCTTTTGGGGTAGGTCAGGGGAGAGTAGAAAATTAACTTGGGTAGAGTGGAATAAGATTGTGGCAAAAAATGAGGCAGAGGGTTTAAGTGTGGGTAGTTTAAAAGCAAAAAATTTGGGATTGTTGGGGAAGTGGTGATGGAGATTTAAGACAGAGGATAGCTTGTTGTGGGTTAACATAATTAAGGTAATATATGGGGTTAGTGGCAGCTTTGAAGAAAGTTTGGGTAGATCCAAGAGCTCGGGAGTGTGGGAAGAGATTATTAAAGTGGGTTATGATTTAGAGAATTGTGGTGTAGTTTTTTTGGGTTCTTTTGTGTGGAAAATTGGTGAAGGAAACAAAGTAAAATTTTGGGTGGATAGTTAGGTTAGAGTAGGGGTTTTAAAGGACAAATTCTATGGATTATATATGCTTGAGACTGTTAGAAATTGTTTAGTGAAGGAAATGTAGAGGAATGAGGTAGTTAGAGGTGATTGGAGGTGGTGTTAAAGGAGAGATTTGAGGGGGAATAAGATTGGAGAACTTGCATAATTACAACAAATTCTGGGAAAATTAACTCTTCATGTATGTGAACCTGATTGTTGGCAATGAAAGCTGGATCTTGGAGGAAAATTCTTTGTTAAACAATTGACACCCAAGATAGAGGAGTGCTCAAGACAAACTGTGCAAGACCTGCACCCTATTCATTAGAATTCATGGGTGCCAGCCAATGTTGCTATATGTGTGTGAAAAGCTTTGTAATATCATTTATCATCAAAGCTAAATCTCATTTTAAGAGGAATCATACTGGAAAACACGTTGTGCCTGTTATGCCAAAAAAAAATAAATAAAAGAATCGGTCGATTATTGTTTGGTTAGTTGTGTGCAAAGGGGTGGACTTGTGGAATCAAATAAAGTGTTGGTGGCAGCTATACACTGCAGAGTGCTTCAACATCGGAGGTTTGCTAAAACCAATTCAAGTTCTATGCTAGATAAAAAAACTAAGCAATGTGTAGGTGGCTGTTAGATTTGTGATAGTATGGGCACTTTGGAAAAAAAAAACAAAGTAGTTTTTTTTTAGCATTCGATCTCGAATCTACAAGTGCTCTAAAAAATACAAGTCATGCTTTTTTTGGTGGATTACAAGTAGGTGTGACAGGTTAAAATTCTCTTGAGTTGAATGGGTGTGTTGTCCAAAACTTGATGTTAAAAATTGGATTCAAGATGTGCAGGAAGAAGCTTATAGACATGCTCGAAGTGTGAATTATGTATTCTGATTAGCTTTTGGCTAGTCTCCGATTATATACTTGTTTGAATTTATTAATAAAATTTTTGTTTGTTGTAAAAAAAAAAAGTTTTAGGTTCCTAAAAGAAATTTAATCCATTAGTAAAAGCCATATATAAGATATGGATATAAAAAGGTGGCATGGTTATTCCACTTTCATCTATCATCGTAAAATGGTAAGAGATAAAAAAGGCAAAAGGGATAATTTTGCCACTAAAGTTTATGAGAGAGAGTAATTTGTTGTTGAAGTTTATGGGAAAGAGTAATTTGCCATTGAACTTCTTTTTGTAATCAAATTTACCATTAATGTGTTTGTTGTGGATAATTTTACCACTGGGTGTTAAATAGTAGAAATATTTCATTTGTTCAAATAATATTTCATAATACAATTCTTAAATTAATTTTTGAAAGTTTCTCCTTAACCTCTGGCCGCCCAAACATTTCACAATAGACACATGAGTCAAAATTCTATGTTTGACCATATACCCCAACTACTGAGTCTTCTTGTTTTTACCTTCCTCATTATTGCCAAGTAACTCACGGTCGCTATTGCCATCAATTCTTTATTCTAATACTAAAGCGTCTCTAGATTTATTCCTCCAACATCAATTGAACCTTATTTTATCATAGTTTATTCTAAGGAGCATTATCGGATGTGTGAAAAAGTTGATATAGTGCCAGTGGCAGAAATGGCAGGGGGTGGCGAAATATATGAGCCCTATAAAGGGTTACTAATAAAGGTGAGCATTTGATTGATTTAGTTTAAAATCGATCTAAATACAATGATCCAGTGGTTTTTATTTTTATAAAGTGTATCCAAATTGACTGAATTACCTATCATAATAAATTCAAATATTTTGAATTACATTTTAGTTTATTGATTCCTATTTCTAAAACTTAGGTACATAATAAATGAAAAAAAAACATAAGATAAATATTTAAAATTTTACCTCTTGTACCAAAAATTAAAGAAAAATAAACAACATATAGTCTAAATTTAGTAGGAAGTTGCTTTATATATGTAGGGTCAATGTAGATAATGTTAAAATATTTATTTTTATTCAGTTTATTCGATTTTAAGTGTATGATTTAATAACCAACCCAATATGAAACACGAAATTCAGTTTTTGTTTAAATCCTCGAACTAGAAAAATAACTGAACCATTTAACCCAAATATAATCAGCCTCTTTGAATTTTTCAATTTTATTTGAATAATTCTAACCTCTAGTTGTTAGAGCAAAAAATAATATTAAAAATAATAAATTTAGAAACTTAAGAGTCAGGATATTAAGTAAAGAAAGCTTGAAATTGAAAATTCTATTTTTTCATTTTTTTAACGTTTTTCACATTTTACCAGAGAAGAAGAAGAAAAAGTTATATTTTTTTTTATGTCCTAGACTAGGCTTGGTTGATTTCTGAAATATCTAGTTATAATACCCATCTACCACAAGTCATTCATAAATTCTAGTGCGTTTAACGAACTCCAAATGAAAATGACGTCAGGTTGGAATGGTTGAGAAATATTAAGCGTGAAGAGAAGAGTTCGAATCCAGCGGTCCCACATTTTGTTTTCATGCTCTCTCTCTCTCTCTCTCTCTCATCTTTTTCTCCCTTGTGTGGCTTTCCCCTCCATTTTCCCTAATGTTTTCCTGTTTCCGTTTTTTTTTTTTTTTCAGATTTATTTTTTTTTCCTAGTGTGTGGTTTTTTCATTTTTATTTATTTTAGCTATTTGGTTTCATTTTTTTTAAAAGAAAGCTTTTTTTTACTAGTTTTTAAGGAACAATAGTTTTTTTACTAGTTTTTTAGGAAAAATCTTAATCATTTTCTCGAACAAACACGACAAACAAACAACTAATACTAACAAAAAAACAAACATGAAACAATATTAGAATAGATAACTATTAATATTTCTTTCATTTCGTAAAGGTTGGCCCAACTTTTAATTTTTTTTAAAATAAAGTTTAACTTAAATATATTCATATTAATTTATATTTTAAATAGATTTTAAAAAATATATTTATAAACTAGAGCCTTTAAGTTATCATTTTTCATATAAAATATTTATATTTCTATAAGAAATTTTAAAATAAAAAAATTATGAATTAATAGCCGTGAATAGTACAGGAAACAAACTTTACAAGATAGAGGGAATAAAAGAACAAATAACTACTATTAAAAGAATAACTAATTTTTCTAGAAAAACATTCATGAATTGATTAAAAAAACAAAGAAATGCTAGTAAAAGAATATAAATTTGAGTCAAAAGAACAAATAGAAACTACTAAAAGAATAGGAAGGTGAGCAAAAAAACACAAAAAAAAAATACTAATAAAAAAATAATTTATTTATTTAAACTAGGAAATGGTTAAAAAAATAAAGTAGAGCCAAATGAACAAATATCTCCCAACAAAATAATAATTAGTTTATCTAAACAAATGAGCAAGAACTGATAAAGGATGAAAGCTGATCCAAAAGAAAATAAATAGGAAATGATAAAATGACAACCACGTTTTTCTAAAATAACAAGATAGGAAATGATAAAAGAATAAATAAAAATTAATAAAAGAACATAATTTTTTTTTTTAAAAAAAAGTTATGGCTCAAATATCGGAGAAAAAAAGAGTTGAGTGATTAAAAATTGAACAAGAAAGGAAAATTTGAGGACAGCAATAAAGATTTGCTATATTTGGGAACAGTTTTTGTTATCAGTATTAAAATTTTGGATAAATTATTTAACAGTTGAAATGAAAATGTTAAAATTAAAAACTAAAAGTTACAATTAGATAATTTTTTTTAAACTCTAATGCTAATCGCTTATGCTAATGTCAAGCATGACCAAAGCAGCTGGACATAGAAAAAGAAAAAAAATCAGGAGTAGCAAATCTAACGAAGATCACAATTATTTTAGGACGAATATTGGAGTTAAAAAAAGAACCAAGTGACTAAAAAAGGAATAGGAGAAGAAATTTCAGTGAAAAAAAAAAAAGAAAGAAAGATAAAGCAGCTGAAAATAAAGAAAAAAACAGTAGCAAATCTAACAAAAACTACAAGCAATAGGCTGTAAGATAACCAAAGCTGCTGGTCATAAAATAGAAAAAAGGGAGGTAGCTACGAAAATAAAGGGGGAAAAAAAAAAGAACAGCCAGTTTGGCCGCTCAATTGCGCGAACAGGTGTTAATCTGTTTCTTAACTACTGCCGGCTGACATTGCAATTCGCACCAACAAAAGAAAATTTTACTGGTAGAGCAGAAAGCTAGTTGTGTGCAGTAGTATCGGTGCAGCGCAGTGGCATAATTACCAATCTTCTGAATCTTGGTAGTGCAATAGCAATTTTACTTATTTTGGAGGATGCCTCATCCTTTAGGCGTGGTTCACATGAGAATTATTAAATTTATTTTAGCCAGTATTTTAGAGCATAAGATTTGAATAAGAAATTTGAAATACCGAAGGGGGAGTTTTTGTGATATGTGGGGTTCATTTATCATTGTATGGACATTGGGGTTTTGAAATATTCATTCACGAGAGGGGCAGAGGCATTAGCAGTTTAGCACACCTGATTCAGTAAAGTTTCATGAACAAGTCCTCCCAAACAAATCTTAATCAGTAGTTGGCTGTTGGGTCATTCCCAACGGCTGCTTTTGTATTTTCCCGATATCCTACTCCCTTATTAAAGAAATTTCTGAATTTTCCCTTTTGAAAAATTCTTCCTTATCCATTTTTTTCATTTATTTTTCTTGTCCAACCCCCAATTACTCAACAATAGGAGTATTTTTTTTAATCAATTATCTTCAAAAAAAATTAAAAAATTAATGAACGAACCTGGTTTATGTCTAGAGTTCCAGTTATACCGAAAGTAAAAAACTTTCATTTTATTATGAATTCCTTTTAACTCAACTATTTTTTTTTAATGATCGCGAATATAGAAAAAAGTAAATAAAAGAGACCAACATCACTTATTTTCAATAGCAAGATACGCATAGGCCAGTTAAAGAATACAAGAATATTTACGAATGAAGACTAGAGATTTTTTCTTGCCGTAAACATCAAGTTCAAGTCTTTTTGTTTTTTTTAAGGAAAATATCATTAGAATCAGTTTTAATTTGTCTCCAAATAATTATCCCATAATAAAATACAGAAAGACCTGGTATATAAATTTTGGTTCACGAAATAGAGGAGGCTCTAGTCTCTGTCCTTCCAATATCCCCACTTTAATAAAAGCCAGCCTTGTTTATAACCACTTCCATTTCAACAGAGCAAGAGAGAGAAAGTGAGGACAAAGCTATCATTCCAAAGCACGAAAGGAAAGAAAAGGCGTAGGGGGGTAGGAAAAAGGTAGCGAAACAGAGCAAATTCCAGGGAGGAACAAGGGTTTGTCTTTGGTTTTCTGGAGGAACAGAGAAGATGTCGATAGAGCAGCAGCAGCAGCAGCAGCAGCAGACCCAGTTGCTGGTGCAGAATTCAGGAAGTCTGAGCTTCAGCAGCCATTTGTCTAAGGAAGATGAGGAGATTCATCGTTCGGCCCTTGCTACTTTCAGGGCCAAGGAAGAAGAGATTGAGAGGAAGAGGACGGAGGTCAGAGAGAAGGTTCAGGCTCAGCTCGGTCGCGTTGAGGAGGAAACCAAACGCTTGGCAACGATTCGTGAGGTCTGTTCAAACTTCCAACTCAAAAAAAGGGAAAAATCCAAACTTTTTCTTTTCCTTGCCTGTTTTTGTTTCTGGGTTCATGGAAAGAAGTAAAACTCCCCGCTTTTACCCTTTGTTTTGCTTTATTGTAAGCTAAGATTTGGTTGTGTTTTTATTTTTTTTTCCATGTTTTCGAGACTTTTTCTCCTTCAGCAAGTTCATTTCAGATTTGGGTCAGTTTATTGGTCTGTCTGTGTGAAATGGGGCGAAATTGAGGTTTAAACGGAGACAAAACTCAAGATCTGTGTTAGATGGGCCTCCAATCTGCGAATTTCAGGCTTGGCTTTAGCGTTCTTTTGCTGTAAATTGAATTGGGTTATTTCAGGAATTAAAATGGGGATTTGTTGAAACTTAGACTATATCCTTGTAAAACCGTTTAAGCCCTCAGATTACTGAAATCAGTTCATTCTTGCTAAAAATTTCAAGTCTTGGGGAGGTTAATCAACAGCGTTCCCTTGTAGTTATTATTATTATTATTGTTATTAAATTCTATTTGTCTGGTTTATACTTGTCTATGTTTCTGTTGGTTTGTGGGTGTGGGTGTGGGTGAAGCAGGATTAGATGGCTTCATTGTTTCAAAATCATGTGACTAATTGTAGCATGAATCTTCCAAATGTATGTTTTAGGAGCTTGAAGCCCTTGGAGATCCCATGAGGAAGGAAGTTTCTTTGGTTAGGAAGAGGATTGATGCAATCAACAAAGAATTGAAGCCATTAGGTCACACTTGCCAAAAGAAGGTAAAGCTCGGCGCATACCATTTGCTGCCAATGTCATATAATGAAGTTGTTTGTGATGATCGCTGAGTATGGGTGTCAATATGTTCCAGGAAAGGGAATACAAGGAAGCTCTCGAGGCATTTAACGAGAAGAACAGGGAAAAAGTACAGCTAATCACAAAGCTAATGGAGGTTAGTTTTGTATGTGAAGCTTAATTGGAACTCGAGGCATTCTAGGATTGTAAATTCCTTAGTTTTTGTTGCTGACTCTTGTTTCTGTTTTTGCTTTGCCTTGTTGAACGAACAGCTGGTGAGTGAAAGTGAGAAAATGAGGATGAAGAAGCTGGAGGAGCTGAGTAAGACCATTGAATCCATACAATGATATAACATTAGTTCTGTTAACTAATTAGGTCTTGGTGTGATGTATTTAATGTTAATCTGGGTATTTATTATAAATATGGGTTGTTTCTGGTTTTTTGGTTTGGCTTACTGTAAGGTTTGTTGCTTGTCGTTTCTTTAGCATTTGGTGGACAGTAGCTGATTTAGGAGGGGAAATACCCTGCAAACATGTTTGTAACTAAATGCACACCTCCAACTGCATTCTCTTCTCCTCAGTGACACTTTTTTCTCTCTGGAAATGAAAAGAAGATGTGTCATATGGAAATGAGAAGCCGTCGTAGTGTGCGGCTTGTTTGTTATGGCCCCAGGGGTGGGGTTGCTCTCTAATATCTCCTGAAGTATGGTAGTTCCTTGATGTCTTGAGGTAAAGGAGGTCTGACTATATAGTACTAACATCACAGGATTTGGATTGTTGTTTGTCATGAAAATGAGTAATAGCCTGTGCCGAGTGGTTGCTGTCTTGGTCCTCTGGTTTGGTGCAACCCTTTGGTTATTGTCTTGTCGAAGGTTGGACCATTTGGGAGTCGAACTTAGGATCTGATTAGCGAGGATTTGAACCTCGAGTAGGATGTGCCAGAAGCAATGCAATTTGCTTTGATAGATGGTACTAGAGATTCCTCTTTGGGAAGGATTAACGAACGTTTCATTTTGTTTTGTTTCTTTATGGTATTATGTTTGGGCCTTACGGTCGTGTGGTCATCCTAACCGTTCATTGCGGATGGGCGGATGGACCGGTGTAGTGCCTTGCTACAGCGTTCGTGATTGGTAGGTTAAAGATACTTTTTCTTGACAATTTAAAGGATTGTTTCTCTGTAGAAAGATTAGTGCAATTACGTGATTAAGTTAGGTTTGGGGTTTGCCATACAAGATCGATCTAACAACAGGATGACAAGTACAGCGAACATTTGGGGAATCATTAATGGCGTTAAATAAGTTGTAGGCTTGTAGCAGGTAAATCGCGTTGTCGCATTTATTGGAACTGGAAACGACCGTTAGAAATTAGAACGACCAAAAGTTCTACGGAAGGCCTCGATGTTGAACAAATTTACAAATAACAATATTATTATTGCCAAATGACTGGGTAGAATCTTCCATTTATATGTTTCATGTTTCACCCGCAGGATGTCTCGCTTATTATCCAGATGCCGCTTAGTTTCCTCTCCTGTTTCGGATGTGTTTACTCATTCTGAGCCGGCTGCATCTACACATGAGCAGATACATGGGCGTGTTTTTTCGGCGTTTGAAACTTTCTCCTAAAGAGCTTAGAGCCTTGCTCGTTAGTTTGTTGGTTTCCACCTTCCTACAAGCACTACTTTGATCAACATGGACACTAGTATATATGTTTGCTTCACTTAGTTCTGCTGGAGTTGGAGTTGTAGCCCAAGACTCCTCGTCTTCTGTCCTACGCGCTGTATCAGAATGCTCTTGTCAACTGTCTGAAGCCTTCTTTTTATGCTCATGGTGTATATATATAGTCATTGATGATATTATGTCTTTGCCGATCGGCATATTTTAGTTCTTGTAATTTTCTTTACGTAACGAGGACTGGAAAATTCTATGGCTCATAGTACTGTTGCGTGTCATTGTCGAAAGATTTGGCTGGACGTGTTGAACGGTGCATGCCATCATCTAATTGAGGTTCTTCTGACTGATTCTTAATGAAGATATTATGACTACTTTCAAAAGAAAAAATTTACAAATAGCAGTTAATGAATTTATTACTGATGGCTCCTTCAATGTTTCTACGCTGAGATTCGATCAAGAGGCTGAGATTCATCTTTGGAGTCCTACGCTCTTGACTGGGATTGCTTGACATTGAATTTTGGAGAAACTTACAATTACCTTCTTGAGGTATGCCCTAACTTACAGTTTGACTAATCTATTTTGAAATTGTACATTTTACCTATAATATTTTTATACTATCCAATAACAACTTTTGAAATTGTATTTTGACTATATAATAGTCATATTTCAGTAATTTCAATCTTTCAAATTTTTTTTATAATTAATAAACATTTCAAATTATCATTTTTATTTTCTATAAATGTATTTTCTTCCTTGTAAATGTATATCAGTGTTTTTTAAAAGTCGGTTAACTGTGAAAAAAATATAAAAAAAGTCATGAAATTACTGAAATATTGTTATCATACCGTTTAAATTAATGTTTTAGAAGTTGTCAGACACCGTAAATAAAAGATGGGGTAAAGCGTAGATTTTTAAAAATAAAAGGGATAAAATGTAGGTTAGACCAAACTACGGGGGGTTTTTTGTAGTTTCCCTAAATTTTTAAACTCTCATTTTGGGGCACCTTTTCTTTTAGAGTCTCCTTAGCTCTCCTACGGGAATCATTCACCTTTTGAAGATGATCCTGTAGTGGCTTCTGGCCCTCGAGCACTAGCCCGATTTTTCTTTTTCTCCCTTCATGTGGAACAAAAAAAAATAATAATAATGGACTGTGATTTTGCAATGACTATGACTGTTGCCGATATGATCAGATGATCGTGACAAATTTTGTTTTGGTGCTTTGAAATCAATAGCATTTAGAGAAACTTATTATTGTTGTAGAGTAAATTGCTATTCGTATATTATTGCTGCTGCAATTGATAACAACGATTAAGATGTGTTAAAATGTTGAATATGTGTCAATGAATCAGTGAATTATTAAGTAAGAGAACTATGTATATATGTGAAACTGGACTTGCACTGTATTGTAAGATGCAAAATCTAATTCAGAGCTCTGTGGAATATCGTATTCCAGCTGTGCAATTTGAGTTAAGTTGGCTGTACTGTGTTTGGAAATGAAGAAAATTTGGTCTTTAATTCCATTTATGTATTTTGTTTGTTTGTTTGGTTTTTTTTTATAAAGAAGTTAGTAATTTCAAACCATCAATGTCATGTAGTTGAAATTTAGAAGAGAAACAAATTAGACACACTTTCCTTCTGTAAGATGAGAGGTGAAAAGGGATGTCATTTTGTCGGATAAATCAAACAAATGGAACTACATGCGTTTGGTTTCTTGGGTAATTTCAGAATCGGCATGTAAAAAATTGTAAGCTTAAAAAAAAGGGGGAAAGCAGATGAAATGGGCTTCGGAAATAGGATTCAGCTGAGCCTCCCTCAGCCCAAATTCGGTAGCATATAACATGACAAATTGAGCTAATGGTGTTCAAAGGGGCAGGTTAGGACCGGTCTAGTTTAGGACCGGCTTGGGTTGAACCTGGCACAGCACGGGACCGGCTAGAGCACAGGTAAGGCTGGGGCGAGTATGGGCCTGAAAAAGAAGGAGGTCCCAATAGTCAAAAACGTGCTCCAACGGTTCCTTCAAAAAATTAGTTTAATTACACTTTAGGCTCCTAAAACGGGCTACACTATTTTTTTAACCCCAGAATTATTTTTTTTATCCCCCCAAATAACTATATTCTAAGGATTTTTTAGTAAAAAATTAAAAATAAAAGGCTTATCTCTTATAAATAGAGAGGCTATTTGCATCATTTCTTCACACTAATCTCAAGCTCTCCTCTCCTCATTTAATACATTCTCTTAATTTCCTCAAGCTCTCAAGCTTAATTTCTTACTATTTTCTTAATATTTCCTTCATTACTTTCAAATTTATTCATCTTCTCAATTAATTCTTACACGAATGGCATCGAAAGAAAAGGGAAAGGCCCAAAGCTCTTCATCTTGCACGACGGGGTAGAGGACATTTTTTCATTGCATGTCCCGACCTGTGAGTTGTGGGGTTCATATCCAACAAACCGATGACGATGAACAAATTGACATGACACAATACAAGTTGGGCAATGACAACCAACTTTCCGTCGACGACATCGAAGAGGTGGACGTGACTCTGTCTAACAATTTTGGTGGAGGCGATGGCTCGAAACCCACCCTGATGAGCAACGAACCCGAATTTAAAAGTCAAGGTAAATCGGGGAGGCTCACTACATGGGTTTGGGAGTATTTCGTTCAAGTGTATTAGAACAAGGCGCAATTTGCAAAATGTAAATTTTGCAAGACAAAGCTTGTTCACAAGAAGAACTTTGGCACAGGAATAACCAAACGGCACATGGAACATAGGCATCTGAACCTCTGCCTGGACACAGCTGGTAGCATTGGTGGCCAGACGCAGTTGGGCAGTTCTATCGGTGCATCAGGTATTTTTCAATTTAATCAACAAAAATGTAGGGGAATACATGATAGAATGGATGATGTTGACTGAAAAACCATTCAAACAAGCTGAAGATAGACACATGGAAAAATGGATAAAATCACAATTAAACCCAGCTTTTAAAAAAACATCTAGGACTACTGCCAGGAGAGAAGCATTTAAAATATATGAAGTCGGTAAATCAAACTTACAAGCATGTTTTTCTGCTCTTGATCATTCTGTTTCATTTACTAATGACATATAGACTTCACCCTTAGGATAAAATTATTATTGTGTGACTGCACATTAGATTGATGATAGTTGAGTCATTTAAAAGTGTATTATTACATTTAAGTGGATGGAGGTCAATCATACTGGTTGGAGCATATACCAAGTTATTTCTGAAACTTTAAAAGAATTTTTTTGTTATGACAAGATTTTTAACATAACATTTGATAATGCATCTAATAATGATATCGCGGCTGAGACATTAAAGGAATCATTGGAATCTGTTAGGGACGCTGCATTTTTTCACATATGATGTATTTGTCATATTTTAAACTTGGCTGTTCAAAAAGGCCTTAATGTATTGAGCACCAAAATCACTCCTATTCAGTGGGCAATCTATTATTTAAAGTCAATGCCAAAGTTGCAAAAGAGTTTAAAGCTTATTGTCTCAAAAATGGCCTCCAATTTAGTTGGAAATGTTTTAAACTTAATTGTCCAATATGATGGAACTCAATTTACAAAATGTTGATGGATGTGATTTCATTTGCTGCACATTTGACATGTTTTATAAATGTGAAAGAGAAGAAAACAATTTTGAAACAAGAGATGTGGGATAAGCTTTCAAAAGTAACCGTCGTGCTATGATATTTTTACAATGCCACCATGTTTTGCTCTAGTGTTTACTATCCCACTTCTCATATGGTGTTAATGTATTTTGTTAATATTGTATGGATATTTAAACAATATAAAGACGACAAGTTTTTTAACGGCACGATTAAGGCCATGAAACACAAGTGGATTTCGTATTTCAACGATACATTCCTCATCTATTTACTTGCATCTGCATTCAACCAAACCGTTAGAATCACGGGCATACAACAGCTACTAGATGTCTATTATAGTTTCTTAGATATGACGCAATATCTGTTCTTGCTATAACTGCTACTCTTGAGGAATGTGTGAGTTATGTAAGATTTACACCAACCGACATAAATACAAGATAGGGAGTAGTGCTTTCGATATTGTCGGGGGTTCCTCATCATCGGCTTTAGTAACATTCAATCCTGCTGCACAATTACTCAAACAGCCCTGGTCTACATCCTCCGGTTTTAGTGAAATTGATGCATATGTCAACTTTGTGTAGGAGAATAGTGAGACTAACATTTTGAAATTGTAGAAAGCGAAAAGCAACAAATTTCCAATACTGTCCATCATTGCAAAGGAAGTTCTAGCTGTTCCCGTCTCAACCATTGCTTCCGAATCTACTTTTAGCACGGGAAAACGTGTTATTTTTTAGAAACGAGCAAGGTTGTCACCTGATGCGGTTGAGGTGTATATCTGCAACCGTGATTAGGTTCTTGTAGCCGTAAGGCGGCAAGACCAAAAGAGCTCCACCAATGAAAACGTCGATGAGGTGGACTCTTAGATTTTTATAGTTTGTATCCGATCTGATTATACTGTTGAACACAGATTATAAGTTTTTTTATTTCAATTTTCTAGAACATTTCACTATTTTCGTTGTAAGGCCCATTCCAACTTTTGTGAATACCACTTGGCTTTGAAATTAATAAAATTGATATTGTTGGATGGTGTTTTACTCTTAATAAAAATTACTAATCCTAATTTTTAAGTGAAAATTTATTCTAAAAAATTATTATTATTTTTTTAAAAAAAAAATGGGCCTAGGACCGGCCTAGGCTCAACTCGGCCTAGGACTGGGTTAGGACCGGACCAGGATTGGCACACTAACATCTGGGCTATGCCCGGGCCCTATGAACCTAGGCCAAGGACCGGGCGGTCTGGTCCCAATCCCAGTCCCGGTCCGGGTCGGCCCATCTTGGACCTTTAAATTGAGCTAGTTGGTCGCTATAATTGATGTGGGAAATCGGAAGTATAATTATAAACAAAGAGTTTGTTTATATTTTATAATTGAACAAACTCAGAATGGATAATATTTTTTACTTAATTTAAATGCACAATTTAAATTCACCTTAAATTGCATTTTTCAAATTCAGCTTAACTTATCTATAGTAATCGACTCAGCTGGATTTAGGTTTAGCATTAGAGAAGAGGACAAGAGAGAACGAGATGAAGCGTTTCGAAACGGCAATATTCCAGAGCCAACGCATACCCTCTTCATCAACCTGGCGCATTTCCGAAGTAGCCATTGCCCAAGTGTCCCCCTCCCCTCACTACACAACAACTCTCCCATGCAAAACTCTCCCCCCTCTTTCTTATTTCCCACCCAATTCTCTTTTCATTCATCCAAACACACCTCTATAGTCTATACCCACCAACAGAGGGAAGCATTAATTGGCTCTCTCATCATCAGTCACATAACACATAACATTAAAAATGGCTCCGCCGCGTAGATTTGCGTTTGGGAGGGCCGACGAGGCCACCCACCCCGACTCCATGAGGGCCACCCTCGTCGAATTCCTCTCCACTTTCGTCTTTGTCTTCGCCGGCGAAGGCTCCGTTCTCGCTGTCGGTATGTTTGTATGTAACTTGCAGGACTAATATTGCATGATTATTCAGCTGGCTTAATTACTGGCTGGGTGCAGATAGGATGTACAAGGACTACAGAACGACCCGGCCCAGTACTAACCCAGCTGAGTTGGTGATGGTGGCACTCGCGCATGCGCTGGCTCTTTTCTCGGCCGTCGCGGCCAGCATGAACGTATCTGGAGGTCATGTCAATCCGGCCGTCACATTCGGGGCTCTTATTGGCGCAAGGGTCTCTGTCGTTCGGGCTGTGTACTACTGGATCGCCCAGATTTTGGGGGCTATTGTGGCTTCTCTTTTGTTACGGCTTTCTACTGCTGGAATGGTAAGACGCACGGAAACTTTGTACAATCCTTGAAAATTGAATGGTTTTTTGGTTAACTTTTGGATTGTCTTGTTGGGCTTGTAGAGGCCCATGGGCTTCCATGTGGGATCAGGAGTAGGTGAATTAAACGGTTTGCTGCTGGAAATAGTGCTGACCTTCGGCTTGGTATACACCGTGTATGCAACCGCCATTGATCCGAAAAGGGGGAGCTTGGGGATCATAGCGCCGCTGGCCATTGGTCTAATTGTGGGTGCTAACATCCTGGTTGGAGGCCCGTTTGAAGGGGCGGCCATGAACCCGGCGAGGGCGTTCGGCCCAGCCCTGGTCGGGTGGAGGTGGGACAACCACTGGATATATTGGGTTGGTCCCCTGATCGGAGGGGGCCTAGCGGCTTTCATATACGAGTACATTATCATCCCAACCGAGCCCGTTGCCCACACACACCACCACCAGCCCTTGGCTCCTGAGGATTACTAGATCGGGTCACGGTCGTCTTCGATCAGCAATGTTTGGTTCTGCATGTGATACTTTTATTTTGTATTTCTTAATTTCTTGTGTACGGGGCTTGTTGGTGCATATCATCCATTTCTTGTATGTTTCCGTCGTGTGTTAAAATAAAAAAAGACTGGCATCTCTTTCTTTATGTCGATCGGATCCTTGATTTGTAATAAACATATGGAGATCAAAATTAAATCAATTACAAGTTAAGAATTGAAGAAGGAAATTAATACATATATTGTGTGCATAATGATTAGTGAAGGGGTTTATGGAAGGCAAAGAAGTTATAGTGGTTGGTGGGGTTGGGGCGGGTGGCGTTGAGGTGAGGAGGACAAGGGTAGGTACTCATGGTCATGGTTACATTTTATATGGTTGGAAATTGATTAAATTGCCAATTTTTCAGTTAAATCGTTTGTGAAACGTTTTTTAAACAGCTAATGAATTTGCTTAGACTATCACTTGGAATTTTGTTCTGAACAGTAGCAGAGCCAATGGGGGAGCCAATGGGGGGGGGGGGGGGGGTGTGCATATTACCTCTTTTGTGGACCTCCAATTTTTTAATTATAAAACATAACAATAATTTTTAAGAAATATATATGTAAAATGGTAATAATTTTCTCCATCTCACTAAAATTATACATAAATGCATGTGGTTGATTTGTGTGAGAAATGTAATAAAAGTTTAACATCAAACAAATAATTTTACTCTCTCAATAAAAAATAATTATTTATATTCTAAAAGGTTAGAAATCTAAAGTACAACTTTTTCACTTCTTTTACAAATTTTTGCATTAACTAAGATATGGTTTGTGAGAAATAGAGGAAGTACTTTAGCAAACAAATGATGAGCTTTTTTCTTCTTTATGTTGTTTTGGATCCCAGAAATTCTTATAAGTCCTTTAATATTGAGAACATATGTAGATTGACTGACAATTTTTATCCTTCAGATTTCACTGAACAAGAAAAGATTCATTTGAAGTATTAGCTGCAGTATTATGAGTTTGATATGCCCTACCGTCCACAGTTGAAAAAATGTATCTATAATTGCTGAATTGTGTAGAATGCTAAATGAAATAAGAAAGTAAGAAATTTATTTTTAGGTGAATAAACTGATTTGTCTTATATTGACTCTTCCTGTTTCAACTATAACAACAAAATGAGCATTTTCAGTAATAAAAATTGTGAAAACAATACTTCATAAAGCATCAGTGATAATTTTCTCAAGAATCACTTAATTGTTTATATTGAAAGAAAGATTGCTGAGACCTTTTTAATAGACAAGAAAATAGATGATTTTTATGCTTTCAAAGAAAGGCGTGCCCACTTCGAGATGCACAAGGTATTATGTTTTTATTTGCTATGGGATATTAATTGAACATGTGTACATGTATAATAACATAACTAATTTTTCATTGAGAGGAAAGTGCGTGATTTGATATGGATTTGAAGCTTATAATCACAGATTCATTATATGGATGAAAACTGAGATTTAGTAAATTTTGCTTACTATTTTGGAAGTGTATGACCTATAAACATAACATTTTAATAGATTTTAAGTTATTTTTGTTATTTTCTTTTTACATTATAGAAATATATCTAATTCTTAATTCTCTAACATTTTCAAAATGAAGTCCGATCCCCTCCAACTTAAAATCCTGGCTCCACCCCTGGTTCTAAAGATGCCTTGGGTGAGATTTCCATGAAATAGAAATAATCAACGTTAAAACTGCAAGTAGTTAGTTCTAAAAATTCTGTGATTTTCTAATAATATCATGGGAGAAACAAATAACCTCAGAAAAACTCAGGTAAATTATGCAGGCGTTCCCTAATTGTTTTATTTTCCTAGTCATAACCTTCTTAAAAATTAAGTTCCACTTAACATATTTGAGAGACTTTCTTTTTTGTTTCCTTGTACTTCTCTTCAACTTGTATTTTGGACTTTTAACGCATAAGAAAACAACATTAATCCAACATATATAATTAAATAGTTTTTTTTTGTTTGTACGTAAAAGGGAGGTGAGCTTTTATCAATAATAATAATAATAATAATATGATGATGAAGAGGATGGGGAGGGAGCAGAATTAGGATTTTTGGCTTGGGGACGAATTGTTAAATTGTACAATAAAAAACAACCAAATAATAAAATTAAAATAAATCTCTGAAATTTAAAAGAATACATCAACATGATTAAGTATAATAGAAAAAATTTAAATTCATAATGTAACGCAACACTCCTTCATATATTTGAATTCATCAAGTATCAAATTTAAACTTAAAGTTTCTATAAGAACCTTTTCAATGTAGAAAATCAAAGCTAGTCCCCAAATTCTCTACTACACCCACACATAGCAATTATGAACTTAATTCCTTCTATCTAGAAAGTTGGAGGTTGTGCAAATTCATCCATCCCTCCTTAAATAGCAATTGATAGTTTAAAATTGAAGAGCAGTAAATTATGAACTTAATTTCAGAATAATTGACACGTTGTGCTTCAGAAATTGTGAATTGTCAATTGAGAATTGTAATTGCCTGTTGGGGAGAGTGAGAGAATGATATTGAGATTGAGACAAAAATAATAAATTTGCGAAGAGAAAGTGGTTGCCTAAGGCTGGGAAGTGAGGAGGGCTAGAGGGGCCAATGGGTACTTACAGTGGTGGGTTACGATTACATGACTGGAACTGTTCACATAAAATCTCTTAAAATAAAACTGAATTCTTAATATATAGTAGTGGTTGCTTATAGTATGAAACCAATATTTTTACAATAATATCGTAGGCATACCCTTTGTCTCTAACAGATGCTTTAGGTCCAATTTGTAAACAGTTTGCTAACTTACATTCAGTTCGTTTTAATTTAAGTTAATTGACTTCAAAATGATTGATTTTTATTTTTATGTTATTTTTATCCAAAATTAATTTTAATTAAAAGCTAATATTATATAGTTGCAATAATCCACTAGAAATAAAATTTTTATAATCTTACTAAATTTCTATAAATTTTTCTAGTCTAATGCATTAAAAAAGAAAAAAATCATAAAAATTTAATATCATGAAAATTTACTTTCAAGTTGATTATCGTATCTACATAATATTAGATTTTAAATGAAATTAATTTCAGTAAAAAAAATATAAAAACTAAATAAGTCAATTCATTTTAACTTAAGTCAATTGACTTAAGTTAAAAAGAATTGACCTTTAAATTCTAGCCAAAATGATGACCCACTTTTTTTGCAAAAAAAATTTGTTGGGTTTTCTCGTTAACCGAGTATGTTAGCTTTTGGTTCAAGAAACTTGTGTTGCGGACCCAACTGGCTATGAAATTTATTTGTAATGATCCTTGATTTTTTAGCAAATTATTAGGGATAATCCATTCATAAGAATTACATTGCAAATAGTAAAAAATGTTCGAAGTAGATATTTCTTTTTCGGTCTGTTTCTGGCCCAAAATTTAAGGATTCTTTTCAGTTTTGGGTTAAAAGAAGCAAGTCTAGTTATTGGAGTACCATAAATGAATGAAGGCCCAACTGGCTGTTAAAATATAGGGTGAACTTCACTTTGCCATACCAGATTTGTTTGAAATTATATTTGCCCACTTTAGTTTTCTGAAATTACGATTTTACCTCTCGTTCTCTAACACCGTTTGTGAACAATAAGATAAAGAATGTTTTACACTTAAGTAGAGAAAAGAACTGATATTTTAAAAATAATTTTATTACTTTACTACATATTCATAGTTACTGAATACTTTGAAATAATATCTTTTACAATTTTTTTTTATTTTACGTCAAGATTAGCTTTTCATGCAATTGAATAACGATTGACTAGAGCCTTGTGTTAGAGAATAATGAAGGAAATGTGATTTCTGAAACCACCGAGGAGAAATGTAATTTTGACCAAATCTTAGAAGGATGTATAATTAACCCTAAATTTATCGGCACTAATCATGTCAAAAGAATTCAGATGTGCCTAAATTTGGCAGCTTCCGAAAAAAATCTCAAACATTTAATTTTGGTTGCAAATCCATTCCTACCCTCTCATTTGTTACTTAATGATCCTACAACTTTTCCCTTCATTGAAAAATCGTCCCCAACCTCAGGTTAAACCGAGTTGGTACAAAGCACTATTTACCAAGAGGGAAAACTGGTAATATACACAATCTCTTAAATATCGTAAAATTATAGCACATTTCGAATTAAAGGACCACAATTATAGAACATTTTAAATTAAAATTTAAAATATTAATATCAGATAGCTATATAAGTATTAACAAATTTAAACCATTTTGCAACTATTTTCTAGTAAATTTAAACTTAGGTATAATTTGTTGATAATTCATAAATTATATAAATTATCAGTTTTTTCAATCTATAAATCAGGTTTTTGCACCTACTTGATCTAGTTTGGGGCGAATTTGCAATGGAAATGAAGGGAAAATGTTTCAGGCCATTAAACATTAATGACTGGAAGATTGGGTACAGATTTGCAATCCAAATTAAAAATTTAAGATTTTTAATGCAATTTACACGCCTCAATTTAGTAATTCGATGGTGCAAATTCCTACTCATTTGGTAGGTGAATGGAGTTGATAGGTGTGACTCAGGCAGGCATGTTTGGGTGTGTGATTTATGTTGGATTAGTATCGAGGCACATAAGTTTGGTACCTGCCACATAATTTAGGCTTTTCAAGTTCACTTGACCTACGTCAATCGCTTATTTACACTTGATAACTACTTAATTATTTCATTAATAAATCACATGTAGGATGCAATAAAAATTACCGGTATGAAAGTGAAACACTGAAGGCTGGTTTTCTTAGTTTTCAAAAGCAAAGTTGTGAATTGCACGAGATGCCCAACAACTCAATATTAATGATGTTCACTCTAATTATTAATAGTTGCATATTTCATGATGTGATGTACAAACGTTTCGACTTATGGGAGGGGCATCCTGTAGCTATAGATGTTTTGTGACAAAAAAACAAAACAAAATAAACAAATAAATAAGTCTAAACTTATTCCAAAAGATAAAAATTATCACTTCTTAAAATAACTGAAAGCATTTAATATTTTCTCTCCGTTTTAAATTATCTACTTTTTTGTTCCGCACAACTAGTCTAGTTAGTAAAGTGTAAAGAAAACAACAGTGATGGCCAGAATTCGAGCACTGGTGGCTTCACATTTTTCTCCAACTTCGGCTCCCTACAGTGATGAAATGTAATTGAGGTCTTCCAGCTTTCATACAGCAGCCACTTACCCCATAATTTTCCTAATATACTTTCTAGATTCCTACACTTGTAATGCTTCTAAATAAAAAAAAAATCTTTTCCAAGTAATTTTTTGTGGCCTATCTTTTAATGCTTTTATGTAAAACATAAATGACAACTAGTGGTGAACAACAATATTTTTATACTATTCGTCTTTATTCGCCCCTAATCTTTTATGTAAAATCACAATAAGATTTGTCATCTTAACGGCATAAAAAAGTCAAACGGTCAAAGTAATCGAAAAGTATCAGGCAGTAATATATTTGTTTGTGTGTGTGTGTAAACTTTGTGTGCGTATGCTTCTGGGCGTATACATGCATGCATGCTCAGGGAGTCAGGGACTTATCTTATAAGGGGCGGGGAAGGGCGACCAACCCCTTTAAATTTTTTTAAATTTTTATTAGGCGTGGTTAATGTGATATAAAATTATAATAATATTAAAATTAGGCACTTGTTTGTAAATTTTAAAGTTGACAATGTGCAAGTGTATATTTTATTTTATTTTTTGTAAAAAGTAAAGAAAAACTTATATAAACCCCTTCAAGATTTGGCTTAACCTACACTTATCCCCATCTATTTTTAAAAATCTGTACTTTGCACTAACTCCATATGTTATACTAGTGAAGTCAAATACTTTGATTACCCAATAATGTTTGTAAATCATGCAAATCAAACACAAGGTTCATCTCATGTTACCTCCAATCTAATTTTTCCTAAATATATAATATATTTCTAATAAATTTTTTGCTTTTGAGTAATTTCTATATGTATAAATTTTACTAATAGTTTTTTTAAAATCTATAATATATTTTTATTTTTATAAATTAAGTTTATGTTTTTGTAATATTAATATTAATATTTATTGTTTTAAATAATAAGGAAAATCTTCTTATTAACTTATTATTTAACTTTTCAATTATTTTTAAATAACAAGGAAAATCTTCTTATTAACATTGAATTTATAGAACATACTTATTCTTAACATACCTAATGATTATTATTAATATTGAATTTATAGGACATACTTTACAAATAATGAGGGAGAATCTTAAAAAATCATATTAAATCAACTGTTACATTTTTATTATATAGATCATATTTGTTAACTTTTAGAATAATCGAAAACCTATAACATTTTTATCTAAAAAATACACATTTCTTCTTAAGTTTGAATAGTGTTAGAAGAGTAAGAAGTTACGTTTTTTTTGTCATCAAATGGTTGATGTTTGATTTTGATTTTGATAATTTTGAGCATATGGTTTTAAAGCAATATCGTATTAAATTTTGAGTTATGAATTTTTTAATTCAACTTAATCATTGTAAACTTTCAAATTTCATGAATTTATATGTAATATTATTTATTTTTCCTATTATTGATCATAACTTTATACATGTTAACAACCTACCTTGCCTCCCTAGGCTTTTTTTTTTCTGGCTACACACCTGTGCATGCTTGTGGGAAAAATTTAGTAAACATCTATGACACATAATGAATCAAAACATGATCAAAATGTGCATATACAAATTTAGCATGATTCATTTCTTAACTAACATAGACCCATGAATAAGAGAAAATTTCGTTAATATTTGGCAGTGAGAATTATAAAAATAAAATTACTCATAACCTCTATAGGCTGTGAGGCGCTCACATCTCTTAAAACATCAAATTTTATTTTGGAAAATTACAAAAAAATCCTCTTGTGGTTTAGTCTAATATACACTTTGACATCTCTATTTTCAAAAACCTACACTTTACCTCTGTTTCCTTTATCATATCCGACAACAACTTCTAAAACCCTAATTCAAACTACATGATAATAATGTTTCAATAATTTTAAGAATTTTTATATTTTTTTGCAGTTAACCGATTTTTAAAAGATACTGATATGCATTTATAAAGAGGAAAATGTATTTACAGAAAGAAAAAATTGATAATTTAAAATGTCTATTACTTATAAAAAATATTTGAGATATTTAAATTACTGGAAGAGAATTATCATATAATTTTAGAAGTTGTTATTGAATAATGTAAAAAATATAGCGATAAAGTGTAGCTTTTTCAAAATAAAATGAGCAAACTATATGTTTGGATATGCCTCAGAGGTAATTATAAGTTTCTCATCATTTTACCTCAGAAACTCTTTTTAATACTTCCAAAATCAACAAATCTTTGGCTCTTAATCAATGTCAAGTACCAAATCTTTTTAATTTGAGGGGGGAAAACCCAACAAATGTAAATTGTAAATAAATTGATTGATATAAGGTTAATTTCATTATAACAAAAGTCATATCAAAATGAGTCTATGCTGATGTAGTAGATATAAGAGTTTGAAATGATGAGGAGGAGGAAGAGGAGGAGGAGGAGGAGGAGAGAGGGAAGTGGCAGAACTAGGATTTTTGGCTTTGGGGACGAATTGTCAAATTGTACAATAAAAAATAACCAAATAATAAAATTCAGATAAATCCCTAAAATTTAAAAGAATACATAAATATGATTAAGTATAATTGCAAAAGTTCAAATTCATGACGTAACGTGACCCTCCTTCATATCTCTGAATTCATCAAGTATCAAATCTAAACTAAAAATTTCTACAAGGTCCTTCTCAATGTAGAAAATCAAAGTTAGCCCTCAAATTCTCTCCTACACCCACACACAGCAATTATTAACTTAATTCCTTCTATCTAGAAAGTTGAAGCTTGTGCAAATTTATTCATCCCTGCTTGAATAGCAATTGATAATTTAAAATTGAAGAATAGTAAATTATGAACTTCATTTCATAATAATTGAGACATTGTGCTTCAGAAATTGTCAATTGTCAGTTGAAAATCGTAATTGTCAGTTGGGGAGAATGAGAGAATGATATTGAGATTGAGACAAAAATAACAAATTTTGCAAAGAGAAAGAGGCTTCCTAAGGCTGGGGAGTGAAGAGGACTAGAGTTAGGGGTGAGCAACTAATCGGTTTTAACCGGAAAAATGGAAAAACCAAATTTTTTCGGTTACAGTTATTCGGTTATCGGTTCGGTTTCAGTGATAACCGAAATTATATATCGGTTTTCGGTTCGGTTTTTGGTTTTTAAAGTGCCAAATTCATTGACCGAAAAAACCGAATTTATATAGGTTAACAGACCTACACATTAGCCCATATATCCTTAACCTAGAAGCCCAACCCGCCCTTTTCATAATCTTAGTGCAGGTGCAGCCTACCCTTCTTCCTTTTACTATGCAGCCAGAAGCTCAATCCAACAGCAACTAATACAGACACAGGGGAAAAATGCACAAATTGGGAACCCTAGCAAAGAAAAATTGATTCGTTCGAATGAACCAAGCGTCAGGCGGGGAAGGGAGGGCGATGAGCGTGGCAGCGCAATAAGCGACTGAGCGAGGCAGGGTAGTGAGCGAAGCAATCGTGGCGGGGCAGCGAGGCAGGGCAGGAAGCCAGAAGCCGACAGCTGGCGACAGACTGTCATGCACGACGCATCGATAACAACCAGCGAGTCAGCGACAACAGAGAAAGGTTGTCAAACTTGCCGGAGCTACTACGGCAATAGAAGGAGCATGAGATGGAAGAAAATGTAAGTGAATTTGTTTATTAAATTTATGTGTTTGATTATGATTTTATGAGTAGAAAAGTCAAGATCGATGGAAAATTAATAATAGGTAACCTGAATCCGATTATTGAATAAATGTATGTGTTGTCGTGTTGGTTTCTTGTAGTTGTAGTTATTTAGTAGAGATGAACTCCAAGATTAAAAGCTTTTACTTGAGTACAAATCATAGATCATCACTCTTTTGTTAAGGAAGTGATAATGCTTCTGAAGTTCTGATTACCAGTGGATGGGATAATCTAAGAAGAGAACTTGTAGAGTAACAGATCAATCACTATGCTGATGAAGTCTCATTCAAGATAGGATAAAAACTAAGAGCAATGTGGGTAAAACCAAACCTCAGGAGCCATCCAGAAAGCAGTTCCTTTACAAGACCGGACATGATTTAATTTAGTTGCCTGAGAATAAACATGAAATGCAAAATCACCAAAGGAATCGAGAGTTATTTCTGGAAGAAAGGTTAAAGCACTAGGAATAGAGTAAATACCTTTGCTAACCCAAAAGCAGCTAGTTTAACCAATCCGTTCGCATCTGAATCTGCATTGAATGAGTTTGTTAAAAGAGCTATTCTGGTAAGTTGTAAGCTTGTGGTTTATTTCTCTATCATACTTGTTCCAGTTCATCTTCTAGAGCAAGTGTATTTATTCTTTTTTTTGTTTTTTTTTCGGCTCTATACTGAATATTGGAGTTACTGCTTGGATATGTATCAATGGTGACTACAATAGCTGCTTGCATTTGTGAACCACTCTTTTGTGCTTCGTTATGCTGAATAATTTTGCCATCGAAATGAAACCCATCTCACATAAAGACCATATGCATCAACTGGATTTCCGTGGGCCTAAAAATTTTTCATGTTTCCTTAAGTTATCTTAATTCTACATGCATGCATGAAATTTCTGTCCTGCATAATGCTAATTAGGTCCCTTAGTTATTTTGTATGACTTACATTCAGTAACTTACCAGAATAGCTCTTTTAACATTGGCTGATGCTATGAAATATTTGGAACAGTTTGTAGTTCTGAGCAACTTAAAAATGAGTTTGTAGGGCAGTAAAATATTTGGAACAGTTTGTAGTTCTTGCTGGATATTGTCTGACATATTAATAGTGATAGAAGAGTTATGTTTTCCCTCTTTCCTTAGGTGCATTTCTAGGAGCAATTTATGTTCTTTGTGGGAGTGAATATGAGGCAGCATAAATATTCATGAGCTTATTGTCTCTGTATTTATTGTGCTTTGGTTAAAGTAGAACTCTTGGATCCTTAGTGGGTGATTGGTATAAGATTTAAAAGAGTACATGTATGTTATGTTTGTCACCTTATTTATTGACTTGCTATTCATTCCTCATGTAGTTTGAATGTCAAGGACATAGTGGTGGTGGTGGTGATGTGTTATCTCAGCCCTGTGCCATGAATGACGGAATGATCTCTACCCAACCACAAGCAGCATCAGTAGACTCCGCAGCAACAGCCTCTGCATCAAGTTCGAAACCTGGAAAATGCAAAAGCCGCGACCAAGCGAAGAGGAAGACAATGGCACCAAGGTCAACTGTGTGGCTTCACTTTGAGAAGGTAACAAATGAAAAGGGGGAACATAAAGCTAAATGTAAATACTGTGAGAGGTTGCTAGCAAGTCATCCAAAGGATAATGGCACTAGTTCCCTTAGATCTCATTACAATTCTTGTCTTGCACGTATTGCTTTAGAATCTAAGCAAAGTGAATTGGTATTTACTGCTGGAAATGAAGAATGGGATAAGGGACTAGGGTGTTGGAAGTTTGATCAAGAATCAATAAGAAAAGGTTTAAGTTTCATGATTATTGTGGATGAATTGCCTTTCAAGTTTGTGGAGAATGAAGGTTTTAAACACCTCATGGCTGTTGCTTGTCCTAGATTTCATGTTCCCTCACGACATACAATTGCTAGAGATTGCTTTGAGCAGTATTCAATTGAGAGGAAGAAACTGAAACAATATTTTAAGAATACAAACCAACGGGTTTGCCTCACCACAGATACATGGACTTCTTTACAGAAAGTCAACTACATGTGTCTTACTGCACATTTCATAGATGAAATTTGGAAATCGCATAAGAAGATTTTGAACTTCTGTCCAATAACTGGTCATAGAGGTGAGATCATTGGTAGGGCAGTAGAGAATTGCCTTCTTGATTGGGGTATTGATAGAGTATTTACAATTACAGTAGACAATGTTAGTTCTAACGATGTGGCAATTGAGTTCTTGGAAAAAAAAATCAGCAATTGGGGAACGAGTGTTGTTGGTCGTAAGTACTTGCATATGAAATGTATTGCACATATTATCAATCTTGTTGTTGTTGATGGATTGAAAGAGATGCATGATTCTATGGCTCGTGTTCGAGCTATAGTTAAATTTGTGAAGCAATCTCCGGCAAGATATGTTAATTTCAAAAAATGTATTGAAAGGGAGAAAATTGAGAGCAAGGCTTTGTTGTGCTTAGATGTTAGCACTAGGTGGAATTCCACCTATTTGATGTTGAATGCTGCACAGAAATTTGAGAGAGCCTTTGAGACATATGCTACTGATGATCCTCATTTTGAGCATGAATTAAATGAGTTGACTGGTGGAATACTTACATCTGATGATTGGGAGAATGTGAGAAGATTGGTCACTTTTCTTGAGAATTTTTATGACCTGACTTGTAGGATTTCAGGCTCTTTATATGTTACCTCCAATACATTTTTTCATGAGATTTCTGAAGTTGATGGTCTTTTGTATGAGTGGGGAACTAGTGATGACTTGGAATTTGCTTTTATGGCTAGGAAGATGAGAGAAAAATATGAAAAATATTGGGGTAATGTCGAGAAGATGAATATGTTGATATATGTTGCGGTGATCCTTGATCCACGACATAAGCTGAAGTATGTTGAGTTTGCATTGAATGAGATGTATCAGTCAAAGAAAGATCTAGGAATTAAGTTAGCACAGAAGGCCAAAGATGCTTTGAATGAGTTGTTTAGTTGGTATGAGAAAACGTTGCAACCACAAAATTGTGGTCAGTCAAGTGGAATTAACCAAGCTTCAGCTGTGCCGCAATCTGAAACCCAAAAGAGGAAAGGCCAAATTTCGAAGGAAAGAAAAAAGAAGTTCAGGTCACTCATTGGGAGTGATGAAGGAAAGTCTGATTTGATTAAGTATTTAAATGAGGAGTGTGAATCCGATGAGGATGATTTAGACGTGCTACAGTGGTGGAAATTGAATAGTGGGCGTTTTCCTATCCTTAGTCAAATGGCCCGTGATGTCTTAGCTGTTCCTATCTCCACAGTTGCATCTGAATCTGCATTTAGCACTGGAGGAAGGGTTCTTGATGCATTTAGGAGTTCATTGACTCCTAAGATGGTGCAGGCTCTCATATGTTGTCAGGATTGGCTTAGGAGATCAATGCATCCTGTTGGTGTTGAGGAAGATTTGGAGGAAATTGAAAAATTGGAGGAAGGTATGATTGTAGATATTTAGTAATCTAACATATGATTTTTGTTTAATATACTTGTGATTGTTCTTTTGTTTATATCTTTATTTTTCCCCTCAGATTTGTCAAAAGTGGCATTGGCTAATTCGATCATAGATATTTGAATAAGACATTTGGTTAGTTATTTATGGGAGACCAACACTTATTCCAGGCAAGTATGTTCTTTAGTTGTTAATTAAATTGTTTATAAACCTGAGATGTAGTTTATTTAGAGATTTACTTGTTTTCTATTCAAGCAACTTATCACTTTTCACCTTTCTTTCTTGTAGGCAGTTTGGAATGGGATTGGCTAGTGCATTTCAGCTTGGTTGTTTGTGGCATATTTTATGGAAAAGCAGTACTCTTGTTCTTGTCTTCTTAACTTGGTTATTGGTTTGAAGACAAGAAAGTTAGACTTTTCTATGTGTACTTTGATATGTGTTTTATTTATATTGTACTTTGAAACAATTTATATTCTGTAGCATGATGAATTTATGGAGAATGTGTGTTGTGATGATGTTTTGAATCTTGTGATGTTGCATGATGATTTATGATTTTAGGTTTGAGCCCATGCTCGTTGAGGGAGTCATTATCTATGAAACAACTCTTTACTGTAACTGTAGGGAGTATGTATATATGCTTCAGTTAAAGTTTGGAAACAAGGGTGTTGAAAATTATGCCTACAAGGCATTACATGCTATAAACAATAGCCGTGCTTCAGACTACTACAAAGGCACTAGATGAACCAGTGAAATGCCGAACTGATCCCAGAAAGCTTTTTGAAGCTCCAAAATGGCTTTCCAAAACGCTGAACTATAGATGAAACCAAGATTTTATACGAAATTCGGTTTTTTCAGTTTTAAACCGAAAAACCGAATTTATATTTCGGTTTCGGTTATTTCAGTTTTAGGGGTAGAATCGGTTATTTCGGTTACCAGCGTCTACAACCGAAAACCGAACAAAATCGTTATTTCGGTTTCGGTTATAACCGAAATAACCGAATGATCAGTCCTAGCTAGAGTGACCGAGGGATACTTACGGTGGTGAGTCCAACAACAGCACAACTTGTTGATGTATGAAACCAAATATTTATGAACGAAAATTATTTTTTATATTGAATGAAATTAAGTTTATATTATACAAAAATAGGTTCTTATTACATGAAATTAAACTTTTCACATAAAATCACTCAATATAAAATTGAATTCTTAATATATAGTAGTGGTTGCCTATACTATGAAACCAATATTTTTACAATAATGTTGTAGGCATACCCTTTGTCATTGACAGATGCTTTAGGTCCTATTTGTAGATAGTTTACCAACTTAAATTCCGGCCCGTTTTGGACCCAAAACAACGACCCACTTTTTTCACGAAAAATTGTTGGGTTTTTTCGTTAACGTAGTATGTTAGTTTTTGGTTCAAGAAATTTGAGTTGCGGGCCCAACTGGCTATGAAATTTATTTGTAATGATCCTTGATTTTTTTTAGCAAATTATTAGGGATAATTCATTCATAAGAATTACATTGCAATTAGTAAAAATTGTTCGAAGTATATATTTCTTTTTCGGTCTCTTTCTGGCCCAAAATTAAAGGATACTTTTCAGTTTTGGGTTAAAAGAAGCAATTCTAGTTATTGGAGTGCAAGAAATGAAGAAAGGCCCAACTGGCTGTTAAAATTTAGGGTGAACTTCACTTTGCCATACCAGATTTGTTTATATATACATTTGTCCTTTATTCAATGTATATACAAGATTTTATTAAGAAATTTTCAAAAAAGAAAATGTAATTCATTGAATATTACTCTATGTTGTAAGGTTTGTGAGTCATACAAGATTCATTAGATCATCTTTTAATAACTATTTTAATGATGACATCAACTTTGTGTAAAGGTTATGAGAAGGTCTTGGATAACCTTTCCCGAGCCTTTTCTTGTTGGGAAAATTACCAAAAACCCTACGACATTTAGGCAAACATAAAATTTTATCTCTCATTTTTCAGAAACCTACATCTACCTCTCTGCAAAATTAACACTGTTATTTACCGTTATTTGGAAAAGGAGAAAATATTTGACTTTACCCTCCTAACTTTATTCAGTAGAAACTTTGCCCCCTAATTTCTAATAATCTCAATTGCACTCCTCCACTTGGTATAATTTTCAACATCAAATTAGTCAAACCTCCAGATCAAAGCAAAGACTTTCTAGATTTTCCTTTCTCTGCAAACACCTAGACCCATATTCTCTCTAACCTTCATTTAATTCCTTTTCCCTGTCGCCCACTTCCGGTCCCCCCTCCTAGTGTTCCTTGTAGATTTTCTAACTCGCCGCGACCTTAAGCCTCCAAGTACAAATCATGCCGAGCTCTGGGTCTGACAGTGTCATGTACGCTTCATTAATGGCGATGAAATCCAATTCATTCGATGACAATATGACTGCTTCAAGTTGGTACATCTTCGCTAGGCTCAAACCTGAATCGTCTCAAGTACTATAGCCACTGGGCCAAAGTTAGGCAGATGAGGTCGTGGCAGAGATCATGAACCATGGTCGGTTGCGATGCTGCTCCAGTCATCTAATGATGCCTATTTTAAATCTATAGCTCCTTTTTCATCTTTTCTTCCTAGGGTTTGAGCTCTAATGGTCCTAATTTACAAGTGGAAAAAGGAAAATTGCATATTCTATTTGATAATTATACAATTTAACAAAATCAAAAAGTAATTTTGAAAGAATTTTAAAAGTAAAACAATATGAATGGCTAGAAAAGTTCAAAAATGGAATAAGAAAAAGAAAAGGAAGTTGTATATTCTATTAATCAATTGTACAATATAAGAAAAAAAAATTTAAAATAATTTATCTAAAACATTTGTATTCTTTTTAATTATGTCTTTATGTTCGCTCATAAACTTTGTACCGGAAGTCAATACGTATTTTTGAGAAATGTTTTTAAAAATTTTACTTTTTATTTAATTTTATTTGTTAAGATATGCATTAATGAAATAATAATGGATAGAAAAAAAAATAAATTAACCTTGGTATATAAATCCATTTAAATGTGGACCATAACACAAAGAAAATTAGGCATAACCCAAATGAATTTGCATGTGGGCCATAAGGTTTACAATGCATAGCCCAATAGATGAATGGTTAAAAAAAAACATTAAACTAATGCTCCAAGTCCAAGAATGAAAAGGCGAACAACTTGCCAAAAATGTTTATGAAGGAAGGCCAAGAAGACGATGGTTCACATAAATAAATGAGACAAACGGTGTGCAATGTTGAGGAGAAAAAGGGAGAAAAAACTAAGAATTACACAAAATAGAGTTTGTGGGCTAAAGTATAAGATCATAATACATGAGGACAAAGAAGTGATTTGCTTTTTTAGTAGGCTTATAAATAGTTATCTTTCTCCAAACCCTAAATCAGTCTCACTATCTTCCTCATTCTCTTGCCGTCATTCAAATGTAAGAACATGTATTATCAGCACCAACCAAAGCTACCGGTCCGTCACCTTTTGCCGCCAATTGTTTCCTTGTTTCGGCAGCGGCGTAAGCATTGAAGACAGACATTAATCCACATTTATTTTTTTACAAATGGTTGGGTTTTCCTTATTGGATATATTTCTCCGTAAAGGTTTTGGTAAAAAAGTTAAATAGTTTTTCTAGATTTATTTTCACACCCGGGTTTGGTTTTTTTTTCTTGCATTATGTTAAATTTTTGTGGGTACCATAGCGGCCCCATATGCCTAGCCGCAGGTTATTTTCGTTCACCAGTGGTGGGCCACCGTCAACAACAAGGCAATCCCTAGATTCACAATTTTTTTGTTAATCAGTACCTTTCCATCTTTTTTTAACGGTTTCTAAAAGCTTTCCCTCAGAAGTGTTTGGGTTTTTAGATCCAGGGCGAAACTTTTTAATTTCTTCAACAAACGTTGATTTTTTTCCTACATCCAAGTTTACCTTGTTTCTTTTGTCTCTGTAAATGGCTTAACAAAAAACGTTAGCATATTTTCTAAGATCAATGTTGAGATAAGCTTTTCCATCTAATCTCTGGATTTCTCTTTTTTTTTTTGGCAGATTTGTTAGCCCCCTGGCTTTTGCTTCCGATGTGGCTTGCGTAAAACTAATAAAAAAAGGAAGAACATTTGTGGATTAGAAATAAACATAACGTGTATCGTCTATGATCTAAGCATTTGATCTAAGGCCCGAACTTTCTAATTGTAAAAATGTTTTGTCCTTTGGTTTTCTTTTTCCCTTTTGTATGACTATTTTTTTCCCATATTTCCTTGTTGAACTTTTATCTCATTTACTTTCTTCCTGTGTTATATGTTAACTAGGACATGTTTGGACCTAATGGCTAGGATTCTTAGATGCAGGATGTATGTGGATTATATGATAATGCTCAAATAAGTGTATCATGTCTTTTATTTAGTTCACAAGCTATATGTCAAACTTAATCTATAGATGTTTGTTCCTCGGTAGCTTCCACGTAACATATGCATGCTTCCTTGTTGATTAGTATTAAGGAATTTATGTTACTTAGTTTAAACCTTATAATAACCATTAGGGAATACATTAATTAGCAAAAAGTTTACAATACATAGAGTATGCAACAGAGATAACCCATGACAGAAAGATGATGCATCACATATTCAGATTATAAAATTAGAACTTGTTTGTTTTGCTCCTTGCTGTTGGTGTTTCTCATGGCTGTGAAATACGTTTTTTCCCCCCTGCCATGAATGAATGGTAAAATATTTTAAGTATACTGGAATGGTAGATTATGGTCGGTCACTTTTTTTGCTGCCACGAATCTAATTTGAAATTTGTAGAAAGACCATAGTAAAGGCATAAATTGAAAATAAAAACATAGTAAAATACCAACTGTTATTTAGGAATTTTCTGGTGCAATTTGCTGCTTCAATATTCTGCATGAGTTTGAGATATGTAAGTAAAATCTACAAATAGGAAGGGCAGCGAAGAAATCAAACAATAAAATGAAACTCAAATACTTATGTTGAGATCTGTTATACTTCTTGTTGTAGTTCCTTCTGTTACAAATTGGAAATTTTGTGTGAGTCACAAATATGAGTCAGAACAGCTCTTGGTGGATCAGAGTCAGAACAACTGTTGCACCAACAAATTAACCAGAGATGCTGCTTCTTGAATGTTCTGGGGACTTTGAAGGAGAAAAAAATATTGTTTTTTAGAATGTAAACAGGAAAGTGAAATTGTAATATGATGTGCATTTTATACCAACATGTTATAACTGTAATTAGATCCTGGGCTGGGGTAGTGGATGCGTGAAACAGTTAGCGGACGTGACTTAGAGGCAAAAAAATACTGCACCTTTCAAAATTCTCCTATTTAAAAAGTAACTTTTTTTAATAAAAAAAAGTAGATATAAAAGCTGATAAATAGTTTATGGGTTAAAATAACTGTTTTTTTTTTTACCTGATAAAGAGAGTAATGGGTGTAACGGTTATAGGAAGTTACTGGAGAAAAATGTCAATTTCAAGTAAGTTTTAACTATAAGAAAGTAGATCTAAGGTTAAATGTAAGGTTGACACATCATATTAGTAAGGGTAAAAAAGGAACAATATATATGAAAGTCCAGGTGGCATTATTCTAATTATTGCATGAAAAAAAATAATAGTAGGAAGTACCTATTTTGCCATTCTTCCTACTTTCATATCTATTAATAGATAAGATAAAGACTGTTTTACATTTAAGTAGAGAAAAGAACTGATATTTGAAAAATAATTGTATTACTTTGCTACATATACATAGTTACTGAATACTTTGAAATAATATCTTTCGCAATTTTTTTTATTTTACGTCAAGATTATCTATTCATGCAATTGAATAACGGTTGACTAGAGTCTTGCATTAGAGAATAATGAAGGAAATGTGATTTCTGAAACCACCAAGGAGAAATGTAATTTTGACCAAATCTTAGAAGGAATTTATAATTAACCCTAAATTTATCGGCACTAATCTTGTCAAAAGAATTCAGTTGTGCCGAAATTTGGTAGCTTCCGAAAAAAATCTCACACCTTTAATTCAAATCCATTCCTAACCTCTCATTGAAAAATCCTCCCTAACCTCAGGTTGAACTGAGTTAGTACAAAAAACCATTTACAAAGAAGGACGACTAGCATGTACATAGTCTATTAACTATCATAAAATTATAGCACATTTTGAATTAATGAAACACAATTATCGAACGTAAAATTTAAAATATTAATATCATATAGCTATATAAGTATTAACAAATTTAAACCGTTTTAAGACTATTTTCTATTAAACTTAAACTCAGGTATAATTTGTTCATAATTCACGAATTATATAAATTATCAGTTTTCCCACTTTATAAATAAGATTTTTGTACCTACTCGATTAGTTTGGGGCTGGGAACAAATTTGTGATGGAAATGGAGGGAAAATGTTTCAGGCCATTAAACACTAATGACTGGAAGATTGGGTCCAGATTTGCAATCCAAATTAAAAATTTAAGATTTTTAATGCAATTTACACACCTCAATTTAGTAATTCAATGGTGCAAATTACTACTCATTTGGTAGGTGAATGGAGTTGATAAGTGTGACTCAGGCAGGCATGTTTGGGTGTGTGATTTATGTTGGATTAGTATCGAGGCACATAAGTTTGGTATCTGCCACAGAATTTAGGCTTTTCAAGTTCACTTGACCGACGTCAATCGCTTATTTAAACTTGATAACTACTTAATTATTTCATTAATAAATCACATGTAGGATGCAATACAAATTATCGGTATGAAAGTGAAACATTGAAGGCTGGTTTTCTTCGTTTTCAAAAGCAAAATTGTGAATTGCACGAGATACCCAACAACTCAATATTAATGATGTTCACTCTAATTATTAATAGTTGCATATTTCATGATGTGATGTACAAACGTTTCGACTTATGGGAGGGGCATCCAATAGCTATAGATGTTTTGTGACAAAAAAAAAAAGTCTAAACTTATTTCAAAAGATCAAAATTGTCACTTTTAAAAATAACTGAAAGCATTTAATATTTTCCCTTCATTTTAAATTATCTGTTTTTTTTTTCAGCACAACTAGCCTAGTTAGTAAAGTATAAAGAAAATCACAGTGATGCCCAGAATTCGAGCAGTGGCGGCTTCGCATTTTCCTTCAACTTTTGCTGCATATAGTGGTGAAATGTAGTTGAGGTCTTCCAGCCTTCGTACAGCAGCCATCCCCCTTTTTTAATTTCCTAATGTACTCTTTAGATTCTTACACTTGTAATGCTTCTAAATACATAATAATAATAATAATAATAATTCTTTTTCAAGTAATTTTTTGTGGCATATCTTTTAACGCTTTTATGTAAAATACAAATGACAACTAGTGGTGAACAACAATATTTTTATACTATTCGTCTTTATTCGCCCCTAATCTTTTATGTAAAATCACCATAAGATATGTCATCTTAACGGCATAAAAAAGTCAAACGGTGAAAGTAATCGAAAAGTATCAGGCAGTAATATATTTGTTTTTGTCTGTGTGTAAACTTTGTGTGCGTATGCTTCTGGGCGTATACATGCATGCATGCTCAGGGAGGCAGGACTTATCTTTTACAGGGCGGGGAGGGCCACCGAGCGCTTTAAAATTTTTAAAATTTTTATTAGGGGTGGTTAATGTGATATAAAATTATAATAATATTAAAATTAGATACTTATTTGTAAATTTTAAAGTTGAAAATGTGTAGGTGCGTATTTTATCTTTTTGTGAAAAACAAAGAAAAACTTACATAAACCCCTACAAGGGTTGACCTAACTTACACTTGTCTCCATCTATTTTAGAAAAGCTATACTTTGCACTAACATTACATGTTATACTAGTGGAGTCAAATGTTTTGATTACCTAGTAAGGTTTGTAAATCATGCAAATCAAACACAAGATTCATCTCATGTTACCTCCGGTCTAATTTTTCCTAAATATATAATATATTTCTAATAAAGTTTTTGCTTCTGAATAATTTCTATATGTATGAGTTTACTAATAGTTTTTTTTTAAATCTATAGTATATTTTCATTTTTATAAATTAAGTTTATGTTTGTGATTAATGTTAATATTTACTTTCTAACTTATTATTTAACTTTTCAATTAGTTTAAATAATAAGGAAAATCTTCTCATTAACATTGAATTTATAAAACATACTAATTCTTGGCATACCTAATGATTATTATTAATATTGAATTTATACAACATACTTTACAAATAATGAGGGAGAATCTTCAAAAATCATATTAAATCAACTGTTACATTTTTATTATATAGATCATATTTGTTAACTTTTAGAATAATAAAAAATCTATAGCATTTTTATCTAAAAAATACACATTTCTTCTTAAGTTTGAATAGTGTTAGAGAAGTACGAAGTTACTTTTTTTGTCATCAAATGGTTGATGTTTGATGTTTGATTTTGATTTTGATTTTGATAATTTTGAGCATATGGTTTTAAAGGAATATCGTATTAAATTTTGAGTTATGAATATTTTAATTGAACTTAATCATTATAAACTTTCAAATTTCATGAATTTATATATAACATTATTTATTTTTCCTATTATCGATCATAACTTTATACATGTTAACAACCTGCCTTGCCTCCCTAGGCTCTTTTTTCTAGCAACACCCCTATGCATGCTTGTGGGAAAAATTCACTAAACATCTATGACACGTAATGAATCAAAACATGATCAAAATGTGCGTATACAAATTTAGCATGATTCATTTCTTAACTAACCTAGACCCATGAATAAGAGAAAATTTCATTAATATTCGGCAGTGAGAATTATAAAATAAAAATTACTCATAACCTCTATAGGCTATGAGCCGCTCACATCTCTTAAAACATCATATTTTATTTTGAAAAATTACAAAAATCCCCTTGTGGTTTGGTCTAATATACACTTTGTCACTTATATTTTTAAAAACATATACTTTACCTCTGTTTCCCTTACAATGTTCGACAAAAATTTCTGTAACCCTAATTCAAACTACATGATAATAATGTTCCAGTAATTTTAAGATTTTTGATATTTTTTCACAGTTAACCGAATTTTAAAAGATACTGATATGCATTTACAAAGAACAAAATGTATTTACAGAAAGAAAAAATTGATAATTTAAAATATCTATTACTTATAAAAAAATATTGAAGATATTAAAATTACTAAAAGAGGACTATCACACAATTTTAAAAGTTGTTATTGAATAATGTATAAAATATAGGGATAAAGTGTAGTTTTTTTAAAATAAAATGAACAAACTGTATATTAGGATATATCTTAGGGGTAATTGTAAGTTTCTCATCATTTTACCTCATAAACTCTTTTTAATACTTCCAAAATCAACAAATCTTTGGTTCTTAATCAACGTCAACTACCAAATCTTTTTAATTTGAGGGGAAAAAAACCCAACAAATGCAAATTTTAAATAAATTGATTTATATAAGGCTAATTTCATTATAACAAAAGTCGTATAAAAATCAATCTACGCTGATGCAGTAAATGTAAGAGTTTGATTCTTCTGATTTTTAATGAAATCGAGTTTTTTTTTATTTTCTAAAAAAAAAACAAAAGGTCATGATCATGATTTAGATCTCATAGACACAATTCTATCTGAATTAAATCACGATCGACAATCCCAAACATCAATGACAGCCAATGAAAAGGTGATTAAACCCATCAACCAAAAAGGACTATACAAAGGAGGTGGATATAGAAAAGGCTGGACTGGGTTTAAATTTGAGCTAGCTCAGATCAGCCGTTGATCTCACATATTGTAAGACCCACAAGAATGCGAGGTTACATGGTTTTAGGCATTGCACTATAGCTCTGTATGCATGTCACCAAGGACATGACTAGAGAACATTAAAGGGTGGGCACCATGCCCATATATGTAGGGACAAAGCCCACGTCCCTCCTCCAACCTCGCAAGCAAACTACTAGTACTGCTTCTGAACTCTTCCAGTACAAATGGTCGGTCCCATATATATATATATATATATATATATAAATTTCTTACCTTAAATGATAATGTTAAATGTTGATAAGCTCGTGCCGCGTACATTAACATTATATATATTTAAACATAAAACAAAATTTTTCTAAATTTTTGAAACAGAGAGTGAAATAAAATTTCTCATGGTCATGTGATTAGCCGGTCAATTTTCAATAGTAGTATCTTTTTCCTCCCAGTTACGTACATCTTAGTTACAGATACGTACCTTTGCGTTTGGCGTTCCTTCCCAGATCTTTGCAATAAAAACGTACGGGGGTGACGAGGTTGGAGCATCTGATGATGAATTGCATATGAGCGAGGCAGGAGTATATATACCGAGTATACGGATACGTACGAGTAGTTGGTATAGTATACGTATTTGCATGCATGGATGGGATTGGGTATGGTGCCAGAAATGTTTTTTGAAAGGCAAGTAATCAGAAACTTTACATATTTCTGAATCTGACCACTTTTTTTTCTTCTGCCTGCTGGAAGCTCGCTTCTTGCTTTCTCTCACCCAGCAGCACCAGCAGATCTGCCTCCCTCAATTGCTGGTCAGAATCACATAAAGCACTGAGATTCTTTTGGCCCATTTCCACTGCACGCTTCCCCATTTTCTTTGCATCTACTTAGTGCCAGTTTATTTTAATTTAACACACTTGTGTTAATGTGTTATTTACACAAATACTCTCAAATAAATCCCAAAAGCCCCAAATGTTGTACATATTTACAGTTATACCTAGCTCACTCTCCATGCCTACCCTCTTCACTTGATCTTTGGATTGCTGTTGCCGTCTTCGCCTTCCTCCTACTCTGCAACCGCTACAATTGCCGAAGACAACAACACCTAGAAACCAAACAAGTTTCCCAAGACCTCGAGCTTCGGATCGGGTATAGATTTGATTGAAAATTCGTTGGCATCTCCATCAATTTCGTCTTGGAGAGCTTCCATGCACTGCTCGGTGATAACACCTCCATCATCATGAAAAGGATCAATGGCAAGGCAGGAAGGAGTTATGTTCGCTGGCCTCTATTGACCTTTGCGACTCCACCGAATCCATCAACCTCCGTGACTCCATCGACTTTCGCGGCCATTGACTTTTGCGATTGTTGACCACCCCACATTTGAGATCGATAGTCAGCAAGCCGAGCTTCTAAGATTGACCTACTAAGTGGTACATGTCGGGTCGTCATCTCTATGGCAAGCTAGGCACGGTTAAGCACAAGGAAATCGGCACAACCAGAAGGTGGCGACGAAAACAGAAGGAGGTGGTGAAAAGGAGCAGTGTAAGGGTCATTGGATCTGGTTTGGGATGATAGGGGTAATTTTATCTTTTTAGAATCCGGGTCGCGTAAAAATGTGTTAACCCGGTCCCATTAATTCTAAATGATCTGGCAGTTATGATCCCTTCCCTTAACCACAAATTTAGCTTGAAGGCTAACATGAGGTGAAAAGAAAAAAGAAAATTGAAATGATAGTTTTAGACATAATATGATAAAACGGCTTATGATCAAATATGGAAATAGTGCAAGAATTTAGAATGATCCAACTAAAAAATGATGCAAATAATATATAGGGAAATTTTTACTTGTCACGCCACGCACACTTCTTGGAGATCATATATAATTACATGTGCTACAGATTGAGTTGCCATTCTAATTTATCATTAGATGAGGAATAAGAACACCCCCCCCCCCCCAAATCAAGGAGGGTTAATTCTACATATTGTTTTAGATTCCTTTAATTAAAATAAACTATTTTTTTTCATGTTGTTGGCTATTATAGGCAACTAATGGTGTTAAAACATGAGAAAGAAAAGTATAAAATTTTGGTTTTTTTTTAAATAAAAAAATATCTTTTTGCAAGTATATTAGAGCGTGAGAGATTATCTATGAAAGTTATGGAGGAAATCTGCATGAGTTTTGAAGCATGGAGGACGTTAAGTCATAATTTGAATCAGGGATTTGATCCCTGATTCAAATTATGGATGTACTAGCTCTTAACCATTATGCTGAATACTTACAAACATTTTGAAATTGTATATTAGCCAGCATAGGAGATACATATAATATTCTTTTCATTTGAGAACAGTTTCATCATTTATCATAGTTCACCAGTTGGTTCCACTCCTAAAAAAAATCATCAATTTTTTAGTTGATTTTAGCTCTATTTGTAGCCAACCTAATGTATAAACAACCCAAAATATACGTATTTATATATTATAAAATTCACAACTTTATATATATAATTATTTATTAAAAAATATTATAGAATTTTTTTAGTCTTTTAGTTCTAAACATACTTCCAAATCCTAATTATTTTAATCTTATTTCACAATGCATTCCATTTTCACAAACTATTGTCGGATAAAGATTACAAGTGTAATTTTATTATGTCTTAGTGTTATATGTATATAATATAAATAAAAAAAACCTGAGAACCAAAACTATCCATTTTTGGAAACCGATCCTATTTTAAATTGGTTTGATTCTACAAAAGACTTGAACCAAGCTGAATGATGCGCAAGCCCCAGCAATCTTAACCAAAGAAAGGAAGTCAAGTGTCATCGATTTGTTCGTAATAAAGAAGAGGCATTTTGATCTGGGAGGGCGGGCCGAAGGAAATCAATGAAAGAGAAGAGGGCTGCTAGCTAGCTAAGCTAGCTCCTTCTACTTTCTCACTATTATAGCGACATGTGCCCCAATCTTTTAAATCTTTGTTCTTCCTTCTCTTTTTTTATTTTCAAATCTTCATCTTCTCCACTCTTTCTACTGATCGCATCCAACTGTTCATCGTCGAATTCACCAACCAAACAATCACAAAAATCATGTGCAACAGTTTTTGGCCCTCTTCAATTTTAATATAGCTAGATCCATATTCTATTATTATGAAAATTTAAAAGCTAGGGGCAAATGAAAAATTGAGAGTTTCCAGAATGGAAAGAAGAGACCAGCTCCACCACCATCCCTTGGGCGAAATTGATAATTTCTGAAGTGAAGAGAAGGTCTATTTAAGACGGAGCCTTTTGTCATATTGTGGCCGATGAGGAAAGCGAATGGAGAAGAATTGCGGTGCGAATGCGGGCAATGGCGGCATCTAAGCCCGGTGAGGAGTCGTCTGCAGCGGCGACGGTAGAAGCAGGGAGAAGTCGAAGCAGAGGGTAGATGAGAAGAAAGTGAAGAAGATGCGGATTTGAAAAATTAAATAAAAAGCGGACCATCATATCATTTAGTTTACCTCTTAGTAGACAGAAATTTAAGACAGCCAGTTATCAGTTGCTACGAAGGGACACGTGTCAGGGGAAAGGGCGAGAAAAAGGCTGAGCGTACGACAATGCATGCATCACCATCCCATCCATCCATCCATCCATCCATCCATCCGCTGCTTGTGATCACATGATGTTGCATACTTATTGAAGCTGAATTTGCTGGCGCAAAGGAAAGAAAGGGCTCCACCTTCTCACGTCACTTATTACTCATAAACAGTACCCAATCGCACCTTATATATGTAGTACTCCTACTACCATCACTACTATCTTGTTTTGATTTTCATTTCAATTCCTCATTACTTTGATCCTGAACATGCATAGACAGCAACAAAATCCTTCAATTATAAATCTTACAGCCTACACTATGACTTGGTTGTCAAGAGTTCAAACTACTAATAAAGAAAACGGAGAGTTCAATCCATGAAGGATTAGGTAAAACACTACAACAAAATTGCAAGAAAACAATTGAAGCAGGTGACTAAAACTCAGTAAGATTAGTCGCTCAAAAAAATGTCATTTGACACATGCAACTAAAAAGCAATTGCATGACTCAATCACTCCTTAGTCACCAATAAGGTATAATTTTTACTCTTCAGTGGCTATTGGATATAGGGTTTAAGGTTTATAGATGTTAGGGTTTAAGGTATTAGGATCGTTTTAAGGTTCGAGTTTGATAGAAGGTTCAAGCTTGTTAGGGCTCCCCTCGAAACATCTTGATTTGAGCTCCCAAGAAAGACCCAGGTTGAATTGTTTAATTACATCCCTAATATCATCATAAGTAATTGTTTGCATGTGTGTATGTAATCAATAGTTTAGGGTTTCTAGGATTTAATTAGGGTTAATAGGATTGGGCTCTTTATCGGACGAGCTGGTTTTTGGGCTCAAACTTAATAGATTAGGCTTTAGGAGTTAAGTTTTAAGGTTTGGAGTTTAGGTACGGTTTAGGGTTGTAGGCTTAGGGTTTTAGGATTTAGAGTTTATTTTATTGTTTTTTATTTATGGTTTTTTTTTCCGTTACTTAGAATTAACTATACACTACAAGGCTTAAAGGTTAAGGAGAAGGGAGGGGGCATGTCTCAAACTCAGGTGGCGGACAAGGTAGGGCAGTGCCCTTGCTAATGCGCCGAGGTTGGAAGACTTTTATTTATGATTTTAGGGTTTAGGGCTTAAGGTTTCAAGCTGGATTCAAGCACAAGCTGCATGCCCGATAAAAGGCCCGACTTGACTTGTTTAATTATTGTACCCTAATCACACACATGAGTGTTTAGTGTATTTTAGGGTTTAGGGGTTCAAGGGTTTAAGATTTAGGGTTTATGGAGAGGCTTTTCTACCTCTTGTTGCAAAAATTCTTTTATAAATATTCTGGTAATGATTTTGAGTATAAAAAACAAAGCTTGGGGTATATAGATTAATCTTCAACTGTCCTAAATGGTCAATGATAGAAGGTGTTCAGTCATAACAAACACTTTTTTCTAGAAGAAGGTATAAGGTGTGTAAGAATGATTAATTTTTTCACTACTATAAATGAATTTTTACTCTATAAAAAATATCCGGTTGCCAATGAGGGTTGTCTGGAGTGGTTTAGATATAATTAAGAGTGAAAAATATATATATTTATGAAAGTTGTGGGAAAATTTTGCATGTTTTTTAAAATTTGGAGGACCATTAACAATAAGTTACAGCACCAGCACGAAATGCGTCGTTGGTGGGTGTTGAACCGAATGGGTGGTTGGGGATCTTCGATCCCACTTTACCGGCTGCTGCGGATTACTTGTCTGGTTTTATGTTCAAGTCTCCACTTCATTATATTTCACCATTACTAATAGTTAATCTGTGAATCTCTATTGTAAATCTTCACCAACGTATGTGATTTCTATCTTTACATTAGATTGAATAGGTCTACTCCCAAGCTAAAGTTTTATTTAAAAAACGAAAAAAAAAACTATTCGGTTATAATAAATTATTGTGTGAATTACAATGACTCCCCTGCAGTTTGGCCAAAATTATACTATACTCTCTTCTATTTGGAACATATACGTTTTGGCCCCTCACATAGTGGGCCCATGTGTTAAAAGTTCAAAAATAACCCTTTTATGTGCTATTCTCCTTTCCCTCATAAAACAAAAACCTTCGTAAACAGTAGAATAGAGAATAAGGAACAAAACAAGGGTCCAAACATTTTTAGCCGTACATGATCACATGGAAGAGGTTGAGCTGCAGAACCATAGAATGGAGAACAAGAAACAAAAAAGGCGAATAAAGTGAACCTGTTGCAAATTAAATCCGTCACTTTGTCCAAATAAAAGAGCAGGGACTGTTAGCAATACCGAAAACATAATGTCCAAGTCTTACTTCCAAATCGACGGCTCTCCAAGCTGCCCTTTTACATAAATTCACAAACAAGAAGAAGCTCCTTTATCCTCCCAACAGTATCCAAGTAGTTCTCCGAGGCTGGGTCACATAACTTGACGCAAAAAAGTGTACGTCTAACCACATATATAGTAAGTAAACAATTAATGGAACAAACAGTTCAAAACTAGAAATTATTTCGCCTAACCAATGCTCCGGTAAATTGATTAAGTTCAGCATATTTTCCATCGCCCGCAATTGATAGAAACGCCATGGTTGAGTTGGTAGTGGAGGACATAAACATGCAATAAGTTCATGTTTAAAGATGAGTGGTGTCGTACTCCCTATAAATCAAGCAATTCAGAAGTAATTAAATTGCAGCTTTTGCTCTCTAGATTTCAAAAATGAAATGAAATTATAATTGAAATTTGATAAGTAAAACAAACAATATAATAAGTATGAAAAAAAAATACTTCCTCCATTTCATATTAATTGACTATTTAACTTTTTTTTTTATTGAAGTTTGTCTTAAACAAATTCATATTACTAAGTATTGAAAAAAAAAATTCTTAAAAATAATATTTAAAAACTATAATTTTTAAAATTTCATTTTCATATAAAATATTCATATTTTATAATAAATTTTTAAAAAATAAAATTACAAATTAATTGTTGTGGATACTAAAATTATCCGTTATTGTGAAACGGGGGAGTATAAATAAGTGCACAATTCAAAGTTTATTGCGGAGCTGTTGTGGGAGACAATTGCAATTGCATCAATAATCCATTATGAAGTGCAGATTCTTGTTCTTCAGTCTTCCCCGTCAAACAACAATTGTCTATAGCTATTGGTAAATTTTTTTCTTTCGGCACCATGAGGAATTTTTAAATGCATGTGGTATGTGTCAAACTACGATTACATTGACCAATTAAGATTTCTGAACCAGTGTAATGGTAGATAAAAATGTCATGTGCGTATAAGAATTATACTACAATAATTTATTTACTTTGTTTTCGGCGCTATACCTGTCTCGTTTTCACTCAATCGTAGTGGTTATAATTAGTTTCTTGGGTAAAGTAGTGGACGTGGTGTCACATTATAATTGATTAAAAAGCATTATATTTAGGCTATACATATGATTGACAAAGCCTTATACAATATTAATTATTTTATTATTGATGGTGAAATTCAAAGTGACTTTATACTATGAGTATTACTAAAGGATACAAGTGTGAGATACATGAATTGTTTGAAATGTGTGAAATCTACATGTGCAACACTTGAGCATATATATCCTACACTACTTGATGGGAAACTATCAAAATTAATCACCACCAAAATGACTGAACCATCAACCCTCTCAAATTTTGTTATCTAATCAACACATTCCAAAGCTTCCACAGCACTTTTATGAAGCTCCAACCATCAAGAGCCCCAACTCCACTAGCAGGTACCTGCCAGTGATCGAAGACAACGACGCTTCAAACCCCGATGTTCACACTAGGCCAATTACCTAGAGATGGCCTATAATTATCTATTAGACATGGGTATTACCACCTAGGTAGCTCCCAACTAGTCTGTGGTCTCCCAATCAGGGACCACTACCCAAAAAATGGTATTTTCCAATAGCCTCGCATTAGAAATTCGGGTTTTTTCAACAAGAGGCTGTTATAAACTATGTGTTAGAAAATCATATGATTGGCTGTTGGGAAAAAAAAAAAGCCGTTGCAAATTTCCAATGGCCCAACCCTTTACTTGTATTTGCAATAATTGAAAGGTTTTCTAATGGCTAGGCTGTTGGAAAATTTCCTACAGCTCAAGCCATTGGGAAAAATGGCAACTACTCAAGCCAATGGACTTTTCCAATGTCTAGGCCATTGGAAAATCTTTTTTGGAAAATAAAAAAAATAAAAAAAATTATATTTTACTAGAAATGTATTTATGAATATATAAATTACTATATTATATATTATTAAAATTATATTTATGTTTACTAACCCCATATTTTATATTTTTGGACTTACAAAAATTAAAAATATACTCAAATTCACAAAAATATATATTCACAAAAAATAAATAATCAGAAACTTAAATTAAAAAAAAATACATAATCAGCAACTGAAATTCACAAAAAATACATATGCACAAACTAACATTCACAAAAATATATAATCAGGAGCTTAAATTCACAAAAATATTCTCACAAACTTAAATTCAAAATATTCAAAAACAAATCCAAAATATTCAAAAATTTACCAAATTTACAAATATTCATCAGAAATTGACAAATAATAATCAGATCTACACAAAGGAAAAATTTTTAAAATCAAATCTACATTGCGTAGATGATTGGCCAAGGTGGTGGACATTCAAGTAAAGAAGGAGAGCGGTCAGGCGAAAAGGCTGATGATTGGCCAAAGCGGCAGACATTTAGGCAACGAGGTGGACAATTGGGCGACGGTGAACGAGCGAAGGGACAATCAAACAAAAGGTGACGACGGACACTAGTGAAAAATGGAAATGTGAGGAGAGAAAACAACAGAACAACGAGGTTGGCCATGAATGAGAGATGGGCCCAGTGGAAGCGATAAGGGAGCATGGTGGCGGGACAATTAGGGTGAGGCAAGCCCAGTTGAGGCAAAGGTTGGGGTGAGGTAGTGGAAGGTGAGAAGAGAGCTTCGCCGAGGATGAAAACAAATAGACGAGAAGGAAAAGTGAGGAGGCGGCAAGGTTAGGCAGAAAATGGGGAGGGTTAAGAGATAATGGTATATATATATATGGGTTCTTTAAGGGGTTTGGCTTTTATATGATATATATGATATATAAATATTTATATATGATATATATGTGTATGATATAAAATATAAATATCAATATAAATGCATATGAATATATATAAATATAAATATCAATATAATATAAATATACATATTATTATTTTTATTTCTAATAAACCATATATATATATATGTATTACTATTATTATCATTGTTGGTATATATAAACCATATATATATATATGTATGTATATACATATTTCAATATATATAAATATATATATATACATAAACATGTTACAAAAATATAAATCTGTATACATTATATAAATATATAAAAATAGATTAATATAAATATATGTAAATATACATATAAATATTATTTTTATTTTTATTTCAAAGAAATAAAAAATAAATTATTATTCTTATGATTATTATTATATTATTATTATTATCATTATTATTATTATTATTATTATTATTATTATTAGGTTACTCGGTTTGGGCAGAGTGTGGGGAGGGTTAAAATTAAGGATTTTATATAGGTTAGGTTAGGGTTTTTATGGGTTGGGCTTTTTTTTTATTAATGTATATCTAATAATATAATAATAATAATAATAATAATAATAATAAATAATAATAATAATAATAATAATAATAATAAGAATAATAATAATAATAATAATGTATATGATACATAAAATACATATACATGATATATACATCATATATATGTGTGTGGCATATATGTATATGATACATATGATCTATATGATATATTGCAAAAATATGTATAAATCACACCACTACCCAACCAGATCTACAATCAAACACCAAATGATATATTATAATATATATTATGAAATATATTTATATGCATTAATATTTTAATATTATTAGTATTATAAATAATACATAATAATAAATAATATCATTATTATTATTATTATAGTATTTTATAAATTTTTTTTTTTAAAATACTACTTTGCTTTCTAAAATATATATATATATATATATATATATATATATATATATATATATATATATATATATATCATATTTATTATACAATTTTAGAAGTAAAAAGTAGTATTATTAAAAATTGTGTATATATCAATATACACAAATATATAAATATGCATATTATGATATTTTTATTTCTAATAATATGTGTGTGTGTGTGTGTGTGTTGTGTTTATGTACATATTATTATTATTATTATTATTATTATTATTATTATTATCATCATCATCATCATCATCATCATCATCATCATCATCATCATCATCATCATTTATAACAAAATATTTTCAAAATACTACATTATTTTTGAAAATTGTAAAGATCATTCCATATTCTAACAGCCTAATATTTCCAATGGTCTTCTCATTGAAAATTTCCAATGTGAGAATTCTCAACAGCCTTGCGTTGGAAATTTTCAACACAAGAATTTTCAATGGGCTCGTGTTGGAAATTGAATTTTTTTAAAATTCCCAAAGGGCTGGTTTCCAATGGCTTAATGCGTTGAAAATTTCAAACAGACAGACCGTTAAAAAATATGATCTTCAAATTTTCCAACAACAAGACCGTTAGAAATTCATCTCCTCTTTTTCCAATAACTCATCGGATTGAAACTTTTCAACAGCTTGGTCATTGGAATTATACATTTTTTAGTTATGGATGTAGCCAAGAATAAAGCTTAGGAGGGGTGAGGCATATGAGCTAGTTTTTAACGTGTAAAAATATGCAATTAATTACAATTAATGATAAAAAATAAGTATAAAGTAATATTACATTTAAACTCATTAAATTTGAAAATATACAATAATTACATTTAATTCAAAAATTTATCATTCAAAATTTAACACAATGTTCCTTCAAATCCCTGAAATCATCAAGTATTAAATCCATACTGAAAATCTTAGTAATTATCTTTTTTCTATATATAACAGCAAACTATAAACAAGAAAATCATTGTCCATATTATTTTTCAATCTGATCTTCACAACTTTTTTAGTTGAAAAAAATGAATTCCATAGTGGCAATTGACATAAGAAGAGTGATAAGCTTACATTTATTTTATTTATTTCTCTCATATTTACTATGTTTTAATGTATTTTGAATCTTAAAGATCTATTTTGAGTATGTTTTATAGCTTAGAGCACATCTGGACTCAATTGATTAAAAGTGAATTTAATTTTAAATTTTACAAATTTTAATTTGGTTGTATTCCTTCAAGATTTTGATTGATTGGTGATATTCTAGTAGAAAAATCATATCTTGAGCTACAGAGATCGAAATGAAGTAATTCTTATTTATTGGAAAGCTAACATTTGGAGCTACAAATCATATGCACATCATGAAACCAAGTTCGCAAGTTAATGGGGTCAAATTCATCTTCAAAATCGTGATTTGTGCGTCATCGCTGGTTTAGAAGCAGTTGTTGTATTTTGGGTATATCTTTGGCTGTAGATACTCGTTTCATGTGATTCAGGTGTTGTTTAGAAGCTAAGAAATAGCTCTACAATTTTCATGCTTTGAGTTTTAAGAGATAATGAATATATCAATGTCTAATTTCAACTTGAATTTGCTACTAATGTTATGAAATTTTTTTTGGCTCACAACTTTGAAACCCTCTAGTTATTTTGAATCTTTTTATTTGTGTGGGGTAATTTTGTAACACTATAGAAAGTTTAGGGAGTTTTTATGAATTTAGCACACTAGGTTAGTTTTCTTTTAGGTATTGGAAGTAGGTGGATTTTGACTGCTAGTCACTCTAGGCTCTTTTGGCAGCAAGCCCACCCTCTCTTCCCCAACTCTCTTTTTTTCTCTTTTCTTGTTCTTTTTTTTTCTTTTTAGTGATTTTCCATGGTCATGTCCGTGACTAATTTTTTTATTCTTGGTTGAAGGAGACTGAAACCCCTGGAATTCTTCAGTACTGTGAGATCAAAGTTGTTTTTATTCATTCAATTAATACTTTGAGTATTGGATGTTCTTCTATTAAATTCATGATTGTTTCGTTTATATGCTACGAGCCCTACTAGTTGTTATTCGATTTCAATCTACTGTTGGGTTAGAAATCAAATCTATAATTGTTTGGTTTCTCTAATATGTGAAGCAACTGGGATTTAATGATTTGCTGCGTTAGAAATCATTACGTCTTAGGGAGAACATTCAACTAAATTAAATACAACTGCTTGTGTTTGTGTTATTTAGTTTCATCGATCTCTCTAATTTTTAATACAATTGTTAAATTAAATCAAAGCACTTGTTTTAGGTTGTTTAGCAGTTAGGGGTAATTAGATCGTTTGTTTTCTGATTAACCACGATTAAGGAGAGGTAGGAAAATAGTTCCAACAATGAATATTCAAAGTCTTGATTGATCTATCTATGTATTGATGATCAGTTGTAGGAATTTGGTGGTGGATGTTGAATGATGCCAAGGTTTGAATTCTTGATTATTTTGTTGGTTTCTTATTTGATAGGTTTCTTAATTTTTGTTTTTTGATCAGTTTTTTTTTATTTAATTTTTTATTGCAAACAACCCCCCAATCTTTTATTTTAGTTTTCTGACAGGAAGCTTTCAGTTAAAAAAATTTCTCTTGGGATTCGACCTGGTTTTCACTGCTATACTACAAATTTATTTATTCTGAGTTGTTAGTGATACCAGAATTATTTTTTGCGGTTTTCGACGACTGACCAAAAATTTGGTGCCGTTGCCAAGGAGATTTCTTGATCTGTTAAAGTTTTTTTTTATTTATTTATTATTATTATTATTATTATTATTATTATTATTATTATTATTTTCTTTCTCTCTCAATAAACTGACTTATGTCAAGATCTTCTCATATAAAGGAATTAGCGTTTGATCTACAAATCGAGAAGACAGCAAAAGTGAACAGGAAACCAAAGAGGCAAGAGCTCAATTTTTCAACTTCGACATCTACAAACAGTGACTCAGAAAATGAAAAAGAAACAGTTGTTGTTGTAAAGATGGTAGCATAAAGAACACTAAGGGAGTTGATAACTCCCAATGTTGTTCAGCAACCCTTGTGCATTGATTTTCCTAATATTGAGGTAGCATTCGAATTAGAATCTGGATTAATTCATTTATTGCCTACTTCTCATGGTCTTGCTAGTGAAGACCCCCCATAAACACCTGAAGGATTTCATATTATCTGCTTAACCATGAAACCACAGTGAGTTATAGAAGAACAAATTAAGTTTATAGCTTTCCCATTCTCTTTGGCAAACAAGGCGAAAAACTGGTTGTACTACCTTTCCTCCGGTTCAATCAGAACTTGGAATGACCTGAAGACAAAATTTTTAGAGAAGTTTTTTCCAGCTTCAAATGCTGGAACAATTCAAAAGGAAATCAGCGAGATTTGGCAGTACAATGGAGATAGCCTATATGAGTATTGGGAGATATTCAACTAGCTATGTGTGAGCTACCCATACCATTAGATTTTTTATCAATTGTTACTGCAATATTTCTGTGAAGGATTGTTGTTTATGGACCGAAGTATGTTAGATGCTGCAAGTGGAGGAGCACTTGTAGAAAAGACGCCTGAAGAAGCCAAGCACTTGATTTCTAAAATGGCATCGAATTCACAGCAGTTTTGGGTGCGGGTAAACCATGTGCTGAAAAAAGTAAATGAGGTATGAACTTCTAGTATTAAAGGTCAACTTTTTGAACTAACCTCTCTTGTTAGACAAGTTGCCTTGGGACAGTTTTAAAATCCCATAGTTTGTAGTATTTGCTTTGCTCAAGGACACTTTACCGACTCTTGCCCACAACTACAAGTGGATACAATACCTGAAGTGATGTAGTAAGCGGGTTTATTAACCAACCAAGAAGATATGACCCCTATGCCAATTAATACAACCTTGGTTAAAGAGACCACCTGAATCTGAGATATAGGCAGCCAAGTAACCAACGACAGTACCCATCTCTCGGTTACAACAAAGCAACCCTTCCACCACAGAGCCAAGGACCAAGTTCAGGTAAGGCTTTAAAGAATATTGTGAAAGCTTTAGCTACTAACAATCAAATGTTTCAACAGGAAACAAGAGGCAGCATAAAAAACTTGGTAAACAAAATTTCACAAACAGTAGCCTTGCTGAACAAAATTGAAGCTGAAAAAAGGAGGCTGTCATCTCAAACTGAAATCAACCCAAGAGAAAATGCTAATACCATGACCCTTCGAAGTGGCAAGGAAGTACAAACTTCTGCATAAAAAATGGCAGCAGCTAAAAAGGACAAAGATGACCCACAACTAGTAACTTCTAAAGCACAAACTGAGGAGGTAAGTAACAGGCCAAATTCTCCAAAGTCAAAAATTTTGATCCCACCTCCATTTCCTGGCAGGTTAGCAAAATCAAAGAAATAGGAAACTGAGGAAGAAATTCTTGAGACTTTTAGAAAGGTTGAAATCGACACTCTTACTGGATGCAGTCAAGCAAATGCCTAGGTATGCTAAGTTTCTGAAGCAGCTATACACCAATAGAAAAAATTTGCAAACTAATGAGACGATCAAAGTATGTGAGAATATGTCATGGGTAATTCAAAGAAAGTTACCTCAAAAGTGTAAGGACCCTGGTATGTTTCCTATACCATGTGTAATAAACAATTTTAAAGTGAAAAAAGCTTTGTTAGATTTAAGAGCTTAAATTAATGTCATGCCATATTTTATATACACTTCTTTGAAACTTGGACCTTTGAATAAAGCTGGTGTTGTGATTCAGTTAGATAATAGATCAAATGCCTATCCTAAGGGCGTAGTTGTTGATGTTTTTGTGCAAGTAGATGATTTTATTATTATTATTATTTTGCTGATTTTTACGTACTTGATATGGAGAATAGTGACATGACTGCACCTATTTTGTTAAGAAGACCATTTTTAAAGACATCTAACACTAAGATTGATGTCGACATTAGTATTCTCATAATGGAATTTGATTAAAAAATTGTACAGTTCAATATTTTTGACACGCTGAACGAGACTAACAATGATAATTCTGTTTCTTTTTATTGAAAAAATTGATACTTTGGTGCAAAATGAATCAGGACAAAATTTTGAAAGCCAGGCAAATTTGGCACAAACAGGTAATAAAGAAACGGCCAAGTTACAGCCAGAGCAGGATATGTTATTTGTGGTTGGACAACAGATGTTACTCAAACACAGGAAAAGATGGAAAGTGTTACATAGGAAGTTTGAGCTCAATTGGATTGGATCATTTATTATTATTGATATTTCTACTCATGGTGCAGTCGAGCTTAAAAGTTTAAAAACAGATAAAGTATTCAGTACTAAAATGCATAAGTTGAAGCCCTTTCATGAGGGATTCTGAAAGTACCCTGGTTGATGGAAAATGGGGCTGTTTAGCCAAAGACGATAGAGAAATGCACTTTTGGGAGGTAACCCAAGTGTGGTTTTGTGTCATGAACAATTAGGATACCTTTTCTTTTATTTTCCAGCTTTTATTTTTTAGGTTTCTTTATTCTCACAAAGGGTTTTCTTGGCCATGTAGTATCTATATATATATTTTTTTATTTTCAGGTTGGAAGTGAAGCGAAACATAAGGGTAGCAAGCTGAAATATAATTCTGGGTTGCAGATCACTGTGAAATTACCTTTCAAAGCAGTACATTTTCTTTTCCCCATCTATGTTTTTATTGTGAACATTGAGGATAATATTTGATTTAAGTGTTGGGGAATGAATAGTTTGAGCCCTAATTTTCTATTTTTAAAATCTTTCAATTAATTTTTTTTATTAATACTTTTGAGTATCGATCTAAATTGTTAAGATAATTTTACTTCTTTTTTCTTGAATACTTAGCTTAGGTGTTAAGTTAATAATTTATTAGTCTTTATGCAACTTTCAATTTTTATTTTCAAATTGCTTTTTATAATTTTTGATCAAGCTAGTTGATAGTTATCTTAAGAAGCTGAATTTTGCATCAATTTTTTGTGCTTAGTACATTGATTTAACCCTTTGTGAGATTATGAGCTTGTTAAGTTGGATATGTGGTTTGTTCGGCTGATGGATGATTTGAATCACTTGAGAGAAAAGAAATATTTCAATTGTTGCGTTTTGCTAAAAAAGAAAAAAAAATTGCTACTTTACTGTTTCTGAGCATTGAAATAGGTAATGGTTTTTTTTATAAGGTAAGAGTCAATTACTGCTCGAAAAAGTACTAGAAACATGAGTATGGTCAAATACCACTTTGGAGTTTTGTCGAGTTAGTAGCTTAGGTATGGCAGAGCCCCTGTTGTACACTTGCTAAATGGCAGAACACAGTAAAAAGACAAAAAAAATGAAAAAAAAAATCAATTTGAATCAGAATAGGAAATAAATTCTCAATTGATTTCCTATCTTCCATAGGTTTATGGTAAGATTGGTTGTGCTTTTCTTGTTTCTTTTGTTTTCTTTTTAGGGATTTTCCATGGCCATGTCTGGCTAATCTTTTAATTTTTGATTGAAGGAAACTGAAACTCTGAATTCTTCAGTACTATGAGATCAATTTTTTTTTATTCATCCAATTGATGCAGTGAACATTGGGTGTTCTTCTATGATTAATTTTATAATTGTTTCGTTTATATGCTGGAAGGCATGTTAGTTGTTATTCGGATTCAATCTACTGTTAGGGTGGAAATCAAATCCGTAATTGTCTGATTTTTCTAATCTATGAAGCAACTAAGGTTTATTGATTTGCTACGTAAAAAATCATTAGGTCTTAGGGAGAATATTCAACTAAATTAAATGCAGTAACTTGTGTTAGTGTTATTTAGTTTAATTGATCTCTCTAATTTTTAATGCAATTATTAAATTAAATCAAAGTGTTTGTCTTAAGTAGTTTAGCAGTTAAGGTTAATTAAATTGTTTATTTTGTGATTAACTATGACTAAGGAGAGGTAGGAAGATGGATCCAACGATGAATATTCAAAGTCTTAATTAATTTATCTATGTATCGATGATCAGTTGTAGAAATTCGGTGGTAGATGTTGACTGATGTCAAGGTTTGCATTCTTAATTGTTTCATTGATTTCTTACTTTATAGGTTTTTTAATTTTTATTCTCTAATTATTTTTAATTTTTGTTCTCTGACATGAAGCTTTTGGTTAAAAAAATTTCTCTTAGGATTCAACTTGGGTTTCACTGCTCTACTACAATTTTATTTATTTTGAGTTGTTAGTGATACCAGAATTATTTTTTGCGGTTTCAACGATCGATCAAAGAATAAATATCAAACATATCAATTTATAAATCTTAATTTTATATATTATCATCAAAACCTAGAAAATCTTATTTTAGACACTTAAGAATTAATTTGCTTAGCCAGTTTGTATCATGATTACTTGGAAATCATAATACAATTAACCTAAATCATCCTAAAATTATGAAAAACAATTACAATGAAAAATGCAGAACTCTTTTTTTTCGATGATAAAATGGTTGAAAACTAGTGAAGAAATCAAGAACTTGTTATAATTAGTTGATGGTTGTTCAAAAGTTGATGAGTAACAAAGGGCCTCTATATTCTTATTAGGTGAAAGCATTTAAAAGGATAAATTACATCAAAGCTTATTATTAATTGTATAATTTACAAATAAATACCTAAGTTTAAAACTTTTACAATTCTATATTATATATAATTACTACTAATAAGATTTTTTTGAAAATTCTAGTGGGGGATAACCCCTTCTCATCCTTTGGTAGCTATGTCCCTGCTCCCAACTCAACAGTGGTGGCTAGGGTTTGAAGCAAAATAACTCAAGCTCTATTTCAATCTCCTCTACCTATTCTTATAGGCAACCCATTCTCATTTCTTTGGCAAAAAGTCATATTGTGCCCTTCTCGTTTCTTGTCTCCTCTTTTTTAAGTCATGTGAGATTTAATATTAGTGTTTTTTGTGACGAAAACAAGTCGCATGACTGCACATGCTTCATTAAAATGAGTTAAGGGGTAAAATGTATCAATTTTTAAAGTTTAATTTATGAGTTAGATCGAGTTAAAGTTGAAGGATAAATTGTATGAGATGGCAAAATTTTAGGGGCAAAAAGTGTTCTAAGCGTAATTAATTTTGAGTGTCCCGTTGAATGTGTATATGTGTGTGTGTGTATTTGCAAACAAAGTTAGTTGTAATATCAACAGCATTGAAGGAGAAATTGACTCTCGAGTATTTCCCCTCTTCTCCAAATATATCGATTTTCAAAGTTTAATTTATGAGTTAGATCGAGTTAAAGTTGAAGGATAAATTGTATGAGATGACAAAATTTCAGGGGCAAAAAGTGTTCTAAGCCTAATTAATTTTTAGTGTCCCATTGAATGTGTGTGTGTGTGTGTGTGTGTTTGTGTGTATTTGCAAACAAAGTTAGTTGTAATATCAACAGCATTGAAGGAGAAATCGACTCTCGAGTATTTCCCCTCTTCTCCAAGTCCTTCAACTAATCTGAAAACGGAACTTTTCATTTTCAATATCGCGCGGTTGAGAAACTTTTCATTGTCATGTGCATGAGCCGTCAGAGTTTAAGGGGAAAAGTGGATTTAGGCCCTCTGTTAAACCCATACAGGACAAAAAGATAAGTCTGAGAGAAAAAATAAATAAATAAAGCAATACGTACAATTATACACGCACATTTTGGTCCTGATTATTAAAAAAAAAAAAATTACACGCACATTGAAAAGAATGGGGCCAACCTTCTGTGCATAAATTCTAGCCTTTTCGTCGATGACAGAAAGCTCCTCTGCTGCTCCCCTCTCTCCCTCTCTTTCTTTCTTCTTTTTGTAGCTTTTTTCTTTATACTCTTCTCATTCTCTTCCAAATCCTCTTTTTTTCTTTTTCAAATTTCGCATTCGAATGGACGATCACAACAATCCCCACCACCAGCCGTTCATGAGCTGCACAGATCTCCGGCGGCTCATTAACGGGAGGCCAGCTCATTTTCAGCCAATCCCGCAGCCGCCGGACCTCTTCCCGGCCCACCGCTCTGCCCTCCAGCACTACGGCCTGATGCACCAAATGGTTGGCCGCCCGCTGGGTGAGCTCGTTCCCAGCGCCGCTTTGCACGAGTTCCCTCCAGATTCCGTGTCTGTGCCGCCCCCAGCCGCCGCTGCTGTTGCCACGGCTTCCACTCCCAGGGCAGCCGCCGCCTTTGACTGCGAGAGCAGCGGCTTCGGGGGCGACAACGGCACCGGAAGGTGGCCCAGGCAAGAAACTCTAACCCTTCTCGAGATCAGATCTCGTCTTGATTCCAAGTTCAAGGAAGCTAATCAAAAGGGTCCATTGTGGGATGAAGTATCCAGGTAACTTAGCTGGTAGTAGATTTTTCCATGCCCTAGCTAATTCACTAAGCCAATATATTATGTTACTGATTTTTGTTGCATATTTAATCAATTAATTAATGTGGGCAAGTACTTGTGACGATGAGTTTCTATTTATTATTTATTTATTGTTGGGGGGGTTTGAGTAAATGAAAATGAAAATGACTAGTGTGAAGTTCACTTGCAGATTCAGGTGCTGATTTCTGCCTCTTTTTTGGTGCTTGATTTGAACCTCTCATCCCCTAAAAATGGTGTGGTTTTCCCTTTGGCATCGGCCCTTTGAATTTGTGTAGCCCTCTTTCTTGTGCAACTTATTTCCATAAAAACTCGGAAAAAATGGCTGACACCTTTTTGGACGCTAGCTTTTGCTACCCATCTTATGCTTTAATTCTTTCCTGTGAAAGGACACCAAATGCTTTTCTTCACCATCAATTTGAATCTGCCCTTCTTCTTCCTTTCTTAAGTCATCTGTCAGAACACAACACAGTAATTTAATATGATAACTTCTAAACATAATTAATTACCATAATGATGCTATTTTTTTTATATGTTTCTTGAAATGCTAGTTTCTATATATTTGTTTTAACTGAACCAGGATCATGTGTGAAGAACATGGTTTCCAAAGGAGTGGGAAGAAGTGCAGAGAAAAGTTTGAGAATTTGTACAAGTACTACAAGAAGACTAAAGAAGGGAAAGCCGGAAGACAAGACGGCAAGCATTACAGGTTCTTCCGGCAGCTGGAAGCTCTTTACGGAGAGACAACGGCTCCTGCTTCGGTCCAGGAAGCTTATACTCCTGTGGCTGACGAGAAGGACAACTTCCCAGCGTTTTACAATGCCAACAGTTCGAACCCCAACAGCCTCAGCATCTCTGCTGAGGCTAATTCCTCGGAGATGGAATCGTCCTCCTCCGATGACTCAATGTTGGAGAAAGAGAGGAAGAGGAGAGGCTCATCATCGTCGGGTAAGAGTTACTGGAAGGCGAAGATCAAAGGGTTTATTGATGAGCAGATGAGGAAGCTGATGGACCGGCAGGAGGCGTGGCTGGAGAAGCTGACGAGTACAATGGAGAAGAAGGAGGAAGAGAGGAGGCTGCGGGAGGAGGAGTGGCGGCAGCAGGAGGCGGCGAGGATGGACCGAGAGCGCAGATTTTGGGCGAGAGAGCGTGCGTGGATAGAAGCTCGGGACGCGGCTCTCGTGGAGGCGCTGCAGAACCTGACGGGAAAAGTAGTACTTCCGGCTAGGGCTTCACTTGCGGATGATCAGGCAGAAGGCCTCGAAGAAGAAGAAGCTCGAAACAACGGTGACCACAATTTGAATGGAGATCATGAGACTAGCAATTGCAACCAAAAAGAAGGTGGGAAGAAACGAAAGGGCAATTCGAGAAGTACCAGTAGCCATTGCAACTACGGTGGTGCTCAAGAGATCATCGAAAGAATGCAGGGAAGCGAAGGTGTTTCGCCAACGAACGACAGCTGTTTTCCGTTCTTGATGGCTGATGGGGACCAGAACTTCTGGGAGAATTATGGGTTGAAGATGAACAAGGGAGAAAATTGAAGTCAGATCATCGAGATGGATGAATAATTGATGATGTTGTTGTTGTATAGTATGTCTCTAGAGAGGTAAGAGATTTTTTAATGCTTTAATTTGTGGAATTAATATTGATGTTTCAGCAGCTGATCATGCACACATTTCAGATGCATGATAAGTTCTTTGATGCATGGGAATATATATATATATATATATATATATATATATAGCTAGAGGAAGATCAATCGGGATGTTTCGCTTAATTTGATCCCCGTTTGCTAATAGCTTTTCTTTTTTGGTGATCCACTGGTTATTAATTACTAATAGCCTAGCTTGAACTAACTTATCAACGGCAAAGATATCTAATTATTACGTGATTCCGCTAACATTTAAAATTTAGTACCATCTTTGACTAATTTTTTTTTTCCAACAGCTGTTGTTAATTCTTACCCGTGCTTCCTTAATTTATTTTAGTTTTAATAACATTCATGCTTCTCTCCGATTTGATTGATTTCATCCACTTATACACTTTATATGAATCATTTCTTAAGTCAATTACGCATTGATTTTTCTTTTTTCCGTCGCCAATTTTGCATATATAGGTTTTTCTTCCATAGGAAAATGTTATAGGTACTCCTACTATAAACTTTTGGTACAAAATTAAGTTTAAAATTTTTATACCACAAAATATATTACTGAATGAATAATTGCATGCTGAGTTCATCTGAAATTTAGACCAATTTCTTCTAAATTAAGTCAACCTAATAAAAAATATATTTTTTTATTTTTACATCTTTTTTATATGTAAGTAATTTTATTTGAATGCCAACATTATATAGATGTAATAATACATCAAAAGTAGAATTTTTTTAATGTTATTAATTTTTTACAAAAAATTTTTAAATACATAAAAATAAATAAAAAAATGTGCAAATTTAATAACATCAAGAAACTTTACTTTCAATGGATTATTACACTTATATAATATTGGTTTTCAAATGACATTGGTTCAAGAGAAAAAAATATAAAGAAAAAATAAGTTATTTTGGATTAAGTTGATATAAGTTAAAATGAATTGTGTGTTCAAATTCATTTCAACTTAAAGCTAACTTAATCTAAAATGACTTATTTTTAGTTTTACATCTTCTTTTCCCTAGAACCAATTTGATTTAAAATTCAAAATTATGTAGACATAATAATTCATTTGAAATTAAATTTTCATAATGTTACGGAATTTTTATGAATTTTTTTATTTTTAATCCATAAAACTAGTAAATTCATAAAAATTTAATAAGATTATAAAAATTATATTTTCAATGGGTTATTATATCTATATAATATTAACTTCTAAATAAAATTAATTACTAGTAAAAAAGATATAAGAATAAAAATAAATTATTTTAGATTAAATTGACTTAAATTAAAATAAATTAGCTCTTTTCAATAGCCATTAATCCACCAGATAAATTTGTAAATTCATTTTTGTTAAAAAAAAATCTCTAGCATTGTTTGATGTCTTATATGTGTACTATTATAAATATATACTGCCAATGCCCATAGCTAGAAATTCTTTTTAATGAAAAAATCATCTATTATAGCTCGATTTCTGGATAAAGAATCTATATATGTCTTTAGGACGATTAAGGAGTAATTTCAAGTTTTTACCTTTATATTTGCAGGGGCCCATAAGCTACTGTAACTCAGAAATCAGGTATATAATATTAATTCTTCTTCTTCCTCTCTCTATATATAAATGTTCTTTGAGCATAATTAAAATTCTCACTGTCGTTATAATTACAAGTCACAACAATATATAACCATCCAGAAAAATAAATCACAAGCAAGTAGCATAATTAGCTAGCATGCTCCAAGATATTTCCGTATGGACCATAAACATAGGAATTGAAATAGTATCAGGAAAGGGGTGAGACCTTCGGACAAGAAGAAGTAGAAGACAGACAGCTTCTTATGCTTTGGATTTCGATTGACAGATTTAAAGCATCCATCTCCCTGCCAAACATCGCATGTTTCGATTGCCATGAGTTACACAGCAATCTTAATTTAAACCGAAGTTATAAACATCATTATTTTTAGTATTGACTATTGTGATGGCTGATGTAACCGGTTAAATGATAAAAGAATTTAATCATTATTGATATGACATAATTCATATAAAATACTCGTATTATATAAATTTTGGCATTTAATAGAAGTACCTAGAGCAATATTTTAGTTTAAAATGTTTAAAAACAAGATTATATATATATCACATATTTTTTGTACCATTTTTCATTTTACGTCATTCTAAGTTCATTTACCATTTTTTTTAAAAAAAAATGTTTTGACATGCAATTTTACCATCATATCCCTCCTTTCACTCTCACTTTTAAAAAGTAAATCATACTAATTTCATCGTTTCCTCGGTTATACTACCCATGACTGGTTGTCTCTCCTCCTCGACCATATTCTGCACCCCACCAGTCTCTTCTCAACCTAGTGGCTTAGCCGCTAAAGGTAATCAGTATTCGGTTCAAACCGAAATAACTTGAAAATTCGGTTCGGTTAATTCGATAATTTAATTATGTTTCGATTAAAACCGAATAACAAAAATTACTATTTCGGTTAGGTTTCGGTTTTGAAATTTGGTTAATTCGATAACTGAATTAACCAAAAAATTTTATTTAAATTTTTTTATGAACAATAAAGCTACCAAATAACCCAAATTAACTTGGATTCTTATTTTATTTTTTTTTCCATTGACAATAAATCTTCTATATTGAATAAAATTTGAAAAGAAAAACAATGTATCTCTCTCATTTCATCTCTTATAGAATTTCACTCCCATTTTTTTCGGTTAATTCAGTTTGAACCGAACCGAAATATTTCGGTTCAGTTTGAATTCGATTTTATAGACTAATTTAGTTAATTCGATTTCTTATCATCCAAAACTGAAAACCGAATAAACCAACTAATTTGGTTCGGTTTCTAATTCAGTTCAATTTAAACTGAAAAAACCAAATAATCCCCCCTATTAGCCGCTTCCTCCAAAGTCTAAATAAAGTGTTGTTCAAGCAAGAAAAATCAATCCATATTCGATAACCCATCAAAATATGCCTCAGAGCCGACATTGTGGTTGGCTCCATCACTTGTAGGCTCATTGGAGTTAACAAAAACATGACTTAGATTAGAGGCGAGAAGGCGCAAATAGGCGTAAGGGACACCACAAACAAGGGGATCAAGGCTAGACAAGCATAGGAGGAAGGTTCTCCTGTAAGATGTGAGTTTTTATTTATTTAGAAAAGGTGTGTTGTAGTCTCCTTTAGGGAAAGGTTCTATGGCCACGAGATGGAGTTGTCACCTTCATTGTCATTAGGCATTTCTCGAGTTTTAAGTTGAGAAAACTGAAAGAAAGTTGATCACCACCAATTAGCTTATTTGCTTAGCTTAAGTTGAAAGACATCCAATTAGGTAAGGCATGGTAATTGAATCAAATGTGCAAGGAAAAAAGTGGATATGGTCAAAAAGTTGTAAGCATTTTTAGTGGGTTACTCATGTAGTTCATTGTCATTTGTTAACATTCAGGTCCTCACTAGATATTTAGTGAGAGATCGGGTGGAGTGTCTGATTGGATCCAATCTAGACAGAATCAGAGGTAAAATTAAAAAATATATATACATCTTTTTATTCTCTCTTAATCTCTTTGTTAATCTCAAATGGAATAGAGAAATGAGAGCGGGGGGACTTTTTTTTTTTTTCTTTTGTTTGGGATATTGTCACATTCTAATCTATACTTCATCATTATTATTTTCGCTATACAAAAGACTTGTTATTAATTTTTACACGTGATAAAATGCTTGCAGATATAATGAAAACACGGAGGCCATTCGAAATGTAAAGAACATATAGTATTTTTTATTTTGTGGTAAGTTTGTCGGGTACAAGAAAATTGATGGCGATACAAGAAAAAGTTTCTGGTAGACGCCGAAACGCATCGCAGGACAAAGTAGCGCCCGTGAATCATCAATGCGTTAATTAGGGGAAGGGTTCAATTGGTCCCAAATAGTTGATTGTTATTCAATTGGTCCCAAATAGTTAATTGTTGCTGTTGTTAATTGGTAACTATTGTATAATAAATTTAAATTATGACATAATATTTTAAAAGTTAATGAACCATTTAAAATATCAATCTTTTCTATATGTAAATCAAGTCTCTGTGTCAACTTAGTCTTACCAAGGACTGGAAACTAGTCTGAAATTAATTATAAATGTTTAGACTAATTTCCAGCAAAATAGAGATTGAGTATCAATTTGTAATCATAACTAAAGGTTTGGGCATAATTATGCAGTTTACCCATTAGAGTAAATACAAAAAATTTTACCGTAAAAATGTAATGTGATAGCTAATAACAAAATAAATAAATAAATAAATGATGTAGAATATATACCTAAATTTCATATAATTAATTATTGGACATATTATTTATTTATTACCGGGTTAATTAGTGACTGCTAGCTAGATCGTTGTAAGGACGTCACTTCACGTTCCATGATTTTTGCTGCCTGCCTGCTGTTGCTCAATAGTTATGCTCAACTTGATCAAAAGGCCAATCCAGACGAATTTTAATTAGTTGAAGTAATCATAGTTAGGCTTCTGTTAATGATGATCTAAACCAGACAATTCTTCCGTGAGTCTGGCGCACACAACACACAAGCAGCTACCATGGAAGTCAATAACAGTATGTTCCATACCATTTCAAACAATCGTGGACTGGCACGTGGGGCGTTGTTAAAGTTTTCTAACCTTGGGTGCGTGAGTTTGATTCTTAACCCCCCTTCTTTCAACATTTTTTTCTTCTTCTTCTGACTTTCTTATTTTTCTTTCTCATTTTTCCAGTCATCTTACTTTCTAGTTTTTCTTTCTCCCTTTTATGCTTTGCCTTTTCCAGTTTTTTATTTTCCTTCCTTTTTTGTTTAGGAAAACTTATAAAAATGTCTCCTAACCTATACTTACGCTTTAATCATAGGCTCCGTCGCTACCCTTTAAGCCCACAAGAGAGGTAAAACCCAACTTTTACACCGGCATTCTCCACCTAGAAATTCTGACTCCTAAACTTCCGTATCCAATGATCTAGCCCCTAAAGAATATTTTAAAATCCCCAAGGACAGCAATGACAACAACTCTGGAACCAAAGACAAAAACAAAACAAAAAAAAAAAACTGCTTCCTTGGTGGCGTAATAAGCTACAAAGCTGAACATATCATGATCGGCCAGAGTTAATAAACTCGAATTATTCTGTAATTATGTTCCAATAAATATAAAGTGTTTCATAAATTTTTTTTACCGTTAATGAACTGCTTAAAATATTCATTTTTTTTCTGTAAATTGAGTTTATATGCTAGCTTGATCTTACCTAAAACTAGAGGCTAATATGTAATAAATTATAAAAAGTTGGGACCAATTTGCAATGAAATAGAGGTTGGTGACTTGTCTGCAATAGCAGCTAAAGGTTTTTGGACCAATAACACTTTTTACCCATTGATTGACATATAAATTGTCCAACTTACCTTTTAAAAATTTTTCCAAAAATAATCCTAAACTCATATCGCTCGACCCTAATTCAATACCCTAACCCTAGCTAACTAATTTATATCCCTAAACACCAATTCAAACCCTAAACCCTAAATAAAAAACCCAACCCTAAACTTATATCCAATACACTAATCCCTAATTCAATGCCCTTAAACCCTAAAAAACCCAAAATCTTAATTCTATATTCCTAAACCTTCAAAAAATTCTCAAATCTTAAACCCTAAAAAAACTCCAAACCCTAAATAATCTTAAAGCCTAAAAAAATCCCCAAAACCGTAAACCTTAATTCAGTACGCTAACCATAGCTAGCTAACTCCAGATCCCCAAACACTAATTTCAAACTCTATAAACCCTAAATCTATGTCCAATACCCCTAAATCCTAAAAAACCTAAATCCTAATTCTATATCTCTAAACTTTAGAAAATCCCTAACCCTAAAAAAACTCTCCAAAACCTAAAAAAACCCTAAACCCCAAAACATGACAAACCCTAAATCAACCTTGCCACTCAAGGGCAATTGTAATTAAATTGGGCACTTAAAATACATATTTGAAGGACTACTATAGTCAAATTTGACACCAAACCTACAGACTGAAGAACAACTAATGTGTGGGCTACTGACACTTTAGCTCGCCAAGCAATTGCAAGCTAAAGAATACATTTTTTTATTTTGACCAAATGGTGATTGCAATGGCTAGTGACCAGCTTTCAGTCACCCACTTCAATCGCAATCTCGCATTTTTCTTGTAGTGTTCCTCCTTAAATATGTGTTGAGCATGATATTTTGTTTATATTTTGATTCAAAAGAATATGAATGAGTCATAAATGAGTTTTAAATTGATCAAACTTAAGTCAAAATATAATTGTTTGCTTAAATTAAAAAAAAAAGTTAAAACTGAGCTGAGTAATTGGCAAATTAAGATTTATTTGAACTATGCACCAAATTTGAAATTTTGTTCAACCTTAGCTTGATAACAACTTGAATTAGACAAAAACAAATCTTAAATCAAGTCAAGCTTGAGTTGTTAGTTCATAAATTGGAAGTTTACCATTATAACATTTTCCTTATCGAGAATCAATTTTACAATTTTTCTTTATAAATTTTTTTTAAAACATTTAGTTAATTTTTACGCAAAATTATATACTAAAAAAGCGTTTTATTCTTATAAAAAATAATAGATATATTTTTATGTATAAAATCATAAACAAATAATTTTTTTAAAAAAAGGAAATTTTCTTAAATTTTTTTCCCTTAAAATACCATTGAGATTTTTAATTTTTTGGAAGACGAAATAAAATGCTAGTATTTTTTATGAGGATACTATAGTTATTGTAATTGTCGTCAAAAGCAAGGTTTTTTTTCACAGAGAAAAAAAACCCAAACTACTCATTTCATCCCAAAACTGTTGACATTTTCTTTAGAAAATCTCAAAATATTGCGTCACGTCAAATTATCTTTGAGTAAAAGAGTAAATTCCACTAGAGGTCCCTTCACTTATTTTCTTGTCCTAAATTGGTACTCAAACTTAAAATTTTCCTATCCAAATCCCCTACCTTGTATTGCGTATATCAATTAGGTCATTTCCGTCACACACACACACACACACATATATATATATACATATATATATATATATAGGGGTAATTTTGATTTTTCCTTAATGAGAGAGATTGTGGAGCTGACAGGTGCTACACTTTCTTTTTTAGTAAAGTAACTACAATTTTTTATATGTGATCTACCAAATATGGCCCTAACTTTATAAAGTAATACTCTAATGACATATGACAGTCAAAGCACACAATTGTTAACTTTTATTCAAAATTTGAATTATAGACAGACTAAAGATATGATTAAATTGGGATTGGATTGAATTGAGTCATGATTGATCATAAACCTACTTTGGATTTATTTATACCATTTTATGACATTTCATTTATTGAGTGAGGTAATTATAAATTTCTGGCAACATAAATGAACAAACTATAATTTTAACTAATGTCAAGAAGTGTTTCGGAATATACACAAAAAAAAAAATCAAAACAAGTTTGCATATAGCCTACATGTATATAGGATCCATTTAGCATTTATTATATACAAGGTTATGTCAGCTGCACATTGTAGTAACTATTTTTTATAATAAATTTAGTGATAAAATAAATTTTTATAACTACTTAAAAAAAATCACTCATAAATTTATGTAAATCAATTAAAATTTTCTTTCATGACAATTTTGTGATTTAATTTATTTATATTTTATTTTTATTATTAAAATGATTAGTTATGATAAAAAAAATGTAGAATTGTGAAATGTAACATAATATATGCCTTTGGCACCATGGATTTTTTTATTATTTAAAAATAATTCACTAAAAAAATTTCATCTTTTATTAAATCATATTGCAAATCTTAATATTGAGATGAAATTTATTTAGAATAATTCACTTTCAATTTTAGCAAGTAAAGACCAAATTGTTTTATTAAACCATAATGCCTTTGAAGTAAATAACTCAAAATTAAAAAAAAAACTCAACCATCAATGAGGAAAAGACTATCTAAACATAAAATTATTTTTTATTTACATTAATAAATTAAATATTTAACCATTAACTTAATAAATATAAAAATAAATGAAAAAAATTAACCAAAGCCGAATTAACTTGAACCATACCCAAAAGTGGACAAATCATAGTGACTAAAATTTTGTTTGAGACAACAATAGTGAAGAAAAATGACAAAAATAGTTTTGGGATGAAGAAAGAAAATGGGAAAACTTTAGATACTAAGGGTGAGGGTCTACTAGTTAATTTAATATATGTAAATAAAAAAAAGATAGAGAGATGATTTTCTAAAAATCAAACAAATGATGAAAACCAAAGTTTACTTTAGAAGATAGTACATATAAAATAGAGAAAAAAAAAGTTTGGGACCAAGAAAGCAAACAGAGATACTATAGTTAAGTAAAGATTAAATTTGGGAACCAAAACATCGAACGGATCAAACATAGGGACTAAAATGGGAAATAAAAGTATTTTTGTGATCCAAACGTGTTTTATTTTTATTTTTTTAAAAAAGTAAACCAAAAGAAAGGGAAAAATAGCGACATAGGCCCTCAAAATGTATTGTCTTTAAAAAATGTGATCGAGTTTCCAAAAGAAGCAATTTCATAAAAAAAACAAGGAAAAAAAAAGCAACACACATAGTTTATCATTATTAATGAATTGTGCGTGCCTCAACCCAAACTAAGTTCACAGTTGTAACTATAGTTTAGTGTTGTTGTATGAACAGTACCCTTCTTAACAAAGTTTAGAGACCAAGACAAAATAAAAGAATTTTGTAGGGGCTACTAGATAAGTTAGACTACCACTAATGGAAAAGCAAAATAAAAAAGAGCCCTTGACTATTCCTGAACAGTGATAAGAGTGGGCAATAAATATATTATATAATTTAGCTATTTATTTATATTTTAATTCAAGTTACCACTATCATCCGGTCTTTCTCCATCATCATCATTATTTCTTTTTTGTTAGAACTCTTCCTTCATCTATCATAAAACCATATTGATTTTATTCTTAAAAATCCTGCAGAGGCAACAATCTCAATTCTTCTCTCCTAAATATTTATAAACCATAGCAACTCTCTAACACTATTTATTCACTCTGGTTCAACGTTTCTTTCTCCATTTTTTCCTTCCCCCTAGCCCCATTTTTTTCTGTTTTACAAAAAATCACAGCTTTGTTTGGAGAGAGAGTCAAGAAGGATGCAATCCGGGAGGCGGTGAGAGTTTCCAATTTAATAGTTAACACCGTCAATAGAGGCTTTCATTTCAACAATTTAATTCAATCAACTTCAATATACGAATATAAGACCACTGACTTAAGAACTAAGGAGCTGATGCAGAAAAATGATAGGGTGTGACAAGTGCATAATGTCTAAGTGACAAGTAGTGACTTAAGTGATCATGGCCTTTGTGGAGACAAAACATAGGAAGAAAATTATCGTCTGTTAGTTCATGGTCTTTAAAATTTTTCATTCTAAGTTTTTTTGTAAATTTTCATTTTTTTTCAAAATTTACAAAGTTGACTAAAACTTTGATAAAATTTTAAATAAATTATTAATGCTTTAGAAATAATAATTTGGTGATTATTTTTTTATATGATACAAATTGGAAAAAAAATATAATAAATTATATCACACCTTAATCCTCTAGTCAAAAATTAAATGCTTTAAAGGTTTTGGAACAAAGATAGTAGCATTTTTTATATTTATGTTTTAACAATAATTTCTGATACTTTATGGTAATTTTTAAATTATTGTTTTAAAGATAATATTTTTTTAATAATATTTTATGTCATGTAAATATATACTTATTTTCTAATACCCAATATATATAACTTGAAATTCTGAGACAATACGGAATATGTAAACTAATTTACTGTTAAATCAGAAGGAAAGTGGTGACATGGCATTAATTAATGCTAAAATAAGTGTAAAATAACTATTTTATTCCTCAAATATTTTCAATTAATAATTTTAAATCTTAAACTTTTAAATCTACTGTTCACATCCAATTTCCTTTCTTCTCGGATCTGTATCCGCTCCTCCAAACCAAAATCACAATCGTCTCATTCGCTCAACAGAAGGGATGACTCGAAGAACACTTTATCTGATCTTTTCTCCATTTTTTTTTTCTATTTGTTGTTTTTCATTTTTTGCCCAATTCCGAACTTGTTTTCCCTTACAATCTCGATGCTCAGAAATCCAAATGAAAGGGCAAGGGAGACTTTCCTTTCTTCGGATCTCCGGAAGCCTCACGTCCACCACTATTGTAGCCACCGTCGACTGTGGAACCGTCACCATTACATCTCGTCACAGTCAGAACAATTTTTTCTCTTCGAAGTCACCAGCTCCGTCTTTGATCTAGGAGTCATATCAACCACAGCAATCTGGATGCGGCAGGAGAAGAAGCGGCTCCAGGCTACGAAGGCGGAATGAATGGCAATAAGAAGGCGGGGTTGGCGGTGGGTGTGATAGCTGCGGCTATGGTAGGCCTTGAAGGGGTCTATCTCCCCATGGGGTGGCTGCCTTCTTCTCCTTCGCTTCTCACATTCCCCTTTTTGTCTCTCCACTTTTCGAGATCATATCTATTGATCAGATTCTCTTTCTCCCTTGGCTCCTCGAAATCATTCGCCTGCTTTGCCGTATCGAGTCCCCGACCGCTGCCAAGTGTGGCTTCCTCTGCCGATGTTGACGATTCCATCAAGGGCAATGTTCATCCAATCGGCGTCGCCATTCATGATTCTTGATCACCCACAAAGCTCTCAACGCCATGAACTTAGGTTAAGTAAGTCTGTTCAGTAGATTTCATCTAAATCTTAAGATGAATTCGAATTTCAAGCTTCGAATTGCTCTGAGTGTTATTTACTGTAATCTCTGTTTATTTTTTTCTCAATATCGGTTCTACTTCTACAGAAATAGACGTAAAATACAAGCAGCTTGTTGATCAATGGGAATCGGACCCAAAGGCCTTGCCTTTTGAGGTTATGCCCAAGAAGTCATTTCATTTCCATTTCGGCTGAATCTTTACGTGCTTGAATTACGTTCTCGACTTGTTTTATGGAAGAATGTGGTGGAAAGAACCTGAACTTGTTAGTTCTTTGAAGGACGATGAGATCATGAGCTAGCGTAGGCCAGATGTTCTTTGAAGGATGATGTGATAGACCTATATGAATAGAACCCGAAGCTCTAAATCTCTAGGCAATGGCGATTCGTGGGGATGGAGGACTGGGTCTAAGTCTCGTGTGCAGCTGGTAGATGGGTGGGTAGTGTTGAGCTTCTCATGTTTTGGAAACAGGAAATAGGCCATGGTAGTGGTACGAGGAGGAGGGTGGGGGTGTAATTTCTGTCAAACCAGAAGGGTTTTTGTCCTTCTAACCAAAGCCGGCTGCATCTGACTTGCATATCGACCCGACCCAGGCCACCCAATCCACACCCTTAATCCCTTTTCAGTGAATCCCTTTTCATTCCCAAATAGGTATATGAATATCATCTTAATGAGGAAGTGGGTACTAAGAAAATAGAAAAAGCAAAATTATTTGCTCACATGCTACAGCTAGGGGCACTTGTTTGATTTAGAAAAAGAAAAATATATTCTAAGTGATTGTCTGTAATAGTTATGAAGTCTCCTAAATCATTGAATCCCACTCTGTTAGTGTTAGTGTTAGTGTTAGTGTTAGATAAGGCAATCGAATAAATTAATAACATCTGTAACACTGATGGACCATCATATTAACGCGGTCTTCTGAAAAAATATCCATGCCAGGATTGCATTGGGGAGAAACAAGAACAGGGCTACTTGGGAAGGAGTAAAGAAGTTTGCCAGTACAAGGGACCAGGTAGGAGACACAACAGTTAATTGTTACAGTTCTACAGCAGGTCAAGTACGAACTACCTGTCCCTTCCCTTGGGTCATCGCTTCGCCTTTCCTTGCTTCCTCTATTAAACCTATCTTCTTTTCCTATTAATTTCTTTCATTTCATTTTTGTTTATCTTCTGCAAAAATAGCAGTACCAGATTCCTCCGGTTTCCCTAATCAAATCAAATTGAAGTCCGACTAATAAATGCGTCGGCTGTTAAGACCAATAATTAAATAGTTAATTAAATCTCAATGCTAAATTAATTTTCTCACATTAATCACAGATAAAACATGACATTAACAAACATTAAAAATTGAGGGTCTTATAAATATTCTGTGTGACCCATGTTATTTTCCCGGAGACTGAGATTGGTTCGCCTACGTAAGCACTCCAGCTTCTATCAAATATTGGGATCTTTCAAAGGGCTGATTTTTCTTCAAAAACCAAAAAAAAAAAATTCTTATTCCCTCCATGTTCTGGAGTCGTTTCATCTACGTCAACGTGATTTACGTCCTTTCAGCAGCCTATACTTTGACTATAGCATTTCCTTGTGTTCCAAAATTATGAGTCGAGGTGTGCACCAATTTATAAACATCTTGACACTTAGCAGCCACATTATCTCTTATATAACTGTTGTTGAATGTGGACATTTTGGCCCCAAAAAACAAAAAACAAAAGAGAGAGGGGGTTTGGTCATACATATGTAGAATTTCCTTCTTGTTTTTCATGTTTGACAACAATGAAAATTATTTGCAAGCTAGCAAAACCGGTTTGGTCATGCACATACCGACATTATATCAATACCAAATAGGAAGAAATAAAAATTAGCGACCAGTTCGTTTTAATTTTAGTCAATTGACTAAAAAATGATTTATTTTATTGTTATAATTTCTTTTACCTGAAACTAATTTTAATTAAAATTCAATATTATGTAACTACAATAATCTATTGAAAATATAATTTTTGTAATCTTATTATTTTTTTATAAATTTTTCTAATTTAAGGCATAAAGAAAAAGAAAAATTTATAAAAATTTAACAACATCATGAAAATTTACTTTCAAATAGATTATTGCATTAACATAATATTGGCTTTCAAATGAAATTGGTTCCAGGTAAAAAAAAAAAATGTAAAAGTAAAAATAATTCAGTTAACTTAAATAAAAACGAATGACTCTAAACTGGCTAGGTCTTCAATTAGGCTAATTTGTTTTAACTTAAGTCAACTGATTTAATTTTTACTTTTATATTTTTTTTTTTGCCTAAAACCAATTTCATTGGAAAGCAAATATTATGTAAATGTAATAATTCATTTGAAAGTAAATTTTCATGATGTTATTAAAGTTTTATCAAATTATCTTTTTTAATGTCTCAAACTAGAAAAATTCATAAAAATTTAGTAAGATTACAAAAATTGTATTTTTAATGGATTATTGCAACTACTTAATATTGACTTTTAATTAAAATTAGTTTTAAATAGAAAAAATATAAGAATAAAAATAAGTCATTTTGAAGTCAATTAACTTAAATTAAAATGAATTAGGTGTAAATTAATTAGCTAGATACAAGGGCACACGACGCTTAATAAGATGAAGGGAATGCAATTGTTGCTCTCAGTTTTGGAATATTACACATATTGTGAAAAATTAGTTGGAATCTTACCATTTTTATTCACTCCAATTAGTCTTTAAACTATCACAAATATAACCTTTTAGACCACAAACTAAATTGATTTCTAAACAGTCCTTGAACTTTCAAACTTGTAGAATCCAGTTGACGGTTGGGTGCATGGCAACTAGGGGCATAGCTATAAAGGGATTGAGCTCGAGCTCGAGTTGAGGCTTTTTGAATAAGGCTCTATCAAGATCAAGCTTGAGCCTGAAAATAATCTTGAATCCTAATCGAGCTCGAGCTAGAAGGAACTCAGCCCCATACAATAATGGGCCTCTTTGATATGGGAAAATAAACATGGGCTTGGCAAATAACAAAAACTATTTGAGACAGAAATTTCTAGATTTTAGTGTCTTCACCTCAAATTTGTGACTTCAATTGGTCTCCGTGTCCTTCCCCTCAGTGTCAAGAATGATAGACCCACTGTCCCCACCTCCTCCCTCCACGATGACACCAAGGACGTTCTCAATGCCGCCATCTCTCTGCTCTTTAGTGTTGGCTATGAAGGTCTTGTCGCCGATTCGACGATTGCAATTCTTTCAAACTATCGCGATTTCGATGATTGCGATTCTTTCAGAGATGATAGCGATTTGATTCTTTGCCGGGCGATTTGATTCTTTGCCGTGCGATTCGATGATCATGTTCCTTTACCAGCCATATTTTGGAGAAGGTAGAAAAGTTCAAATATATATTTATAGGTTCATTGTCCCGTTCTTTCAACCCTTGCTTATTGTGTTCAAATGATTTGTTTTCGTTTGTTTGGGCTAGCTGTGTGACCTTAGATGGTCAATGCTGAGATAATGCAATAGATTTGAATGAAGCAAAACTTGTTGGTTGTCTTGAGGAAGATGATGACTTATTTGTGAAGTTTACAAATTTATGGAAAAGTAGCAAAGTTATAAAAAGTTTGGGATAAGATATATAATTTTCCCTTCTCTGGTTATGTATGTAGGAAATTACAAATTCAGTCCTTATTTTTCATATAAGTTATAATTCTGGTACTAAAAATTTATGTATTAATCGAGTTTAGCAAGCCTTCGAGCCAAACTTAAGTCTACTTCGAGTTAAGCACGAACCAGAAAAATTGAGTTTAAGCAATACTAGCTCGAGCCCGGGTAGAATCGAACAGTAAAGGGGCCGAGCTCAAGCCTAGTGGCCCATTTCCACCCCCATTACATATGAGATAAAAATGTAGAAATATAAAACTTAAGTCTTTAGCTGTTAAGTTTGGAATTAAAAAGAAGCTTTTGGTATATTTCAGCCTTTCTAATGTTTAAGGAATATTGTTGGCAGCTGGCACCCCTATCATTCTAAAAAATTTGGTCGGTGGTATGTAAATATGAGATGAAATTGTGCAATATAAAATTAGGTCCTTAATTTCAAAGAGGAGAATTAATTATTGGCTACGTACATTTTTCACCTTGGATTAGGAATTCGAAGGATTCTCTTTACAAGACTGATTTTGTTTCAGGTGACAAACAAAATAGAGCTCTCTGGCTCATCTACATCTCCATCTCTGGTTTATCCAATTTTAAGAAATTTCAGAAAACTTGTCTGCTCCTTTCTATTCTCCTCATTGTTCTATTCAAAATCTAGGCAATCTCATACTTGAAATTTCAAATTTTCACCAAAAATTGGAGAAAGAAATTAGTGTTTAATTCGCAGAATTAAGGAGTTTGGCTTTGGTGAGGATACTAGTTCAATCACGTTACGAGAGGTTCGCATTGACTTCTATTGGACAAAATAAAGCTTTGTAAATGAGAGAGATAAATGCTTAAAAATTGATTGAGTTTAAGTTCACTTGCCATCCAAAATTCATAGGTCTATTTTGTATTGGAATATTTCAATCAAAACAACTTCAATATGTCTCTGTAGAATTTATAGGAACAATTCAATTATAGAATAATAATTAGATTATAAAACAATGAGGCTTTCATTTTCCACCCCAAGTTGCACAAAACCTACTCGATAGCGGTGATGATTAATGTCGTCGTGAGTTGACTATTTAGAAGCCAGTTCATCATAATTTTAAAAAATTTAAGAATTGTTTGAAAGCTTTTTTTAAAAAAAGAAAATTAAAGGCAAAAGGATGAAATTCGTGATTCTTCACGTTACAAATTTGATCTAATCTTGGTTCTAAATCTTTCTTCCATGATCCAGAGTCTTTCATCATTCTACATGTACAATAGTGCAGGCTCCACTCATGAGTCATGTCATTTTGCCAGGGGCAGGGGTGGTGTTCACTCATATATTTGTCAACGTGATCTCTTCTTTTCGACAGCCTACATAACATAGCTAGAGCATTTCCTTGTTGGCTAAAGTGTACCAATAGCCCTCCAACTTGGCTAACTCTTTCATGCTAGTCCATTAACTCTAACTTAGTGCTCCCCGTTTCATAAAAACTGATCATTTTATTATTTACAATAGTTAATTTATGATTTTATTTTTTAAAAAATTTACTATAAAAATATAAATATTTTATATAAAAATGAAATTTTAAATATTATAATTTCTAAATATTATTTTTAATAATTTTTTTCAATATATATTAATACAAATATATTTAAGTCAAACTTCAATAAAAAAAATTGTAAAATGGTCATTTAATGCGAAATGGAAGAGTATATTTAAGTTCTCAAACTTTGAGAAATGATATGAGTTAGTCCTAGGCAACTTGTGGTGTTGGGTACAAAATTCATACATGACCCTTAGTCTTTCTTTTTCCAAACATAGATAATTGTAGCTCATTTTCAATTGTTTTAGTCCATTTGTAGGTTAACTTAACTTATTTATTTTCATGTGTGTTTCCTACTTGTGTAAGCATGATCTAATTGGCAATATTTTATAGAAAAACTTAAAGATTTATTATAAATGAATAGTTATAAGCTAAGAAAAGATACTATCATTAATTGATCAGTTAAAAAACGTAAACCAATTGATTTCCTAACATAATTAGTTAATCAATTTGATACTCATTATATTATTATTATTATTATTATTATTATTATTATTATTTAAAATTTGCTGCTTGAGTAATTATTATATTATTTTTAATATTTTAAAAAATTTAAAAACTAAATATGTGGCAAAGAGTTATAGATTTTTTTTAAAAAAAATATTACCATGAATAAGAAAATTTGCATAAAGGATAGAAATGGTTTCCCAACATATCACATAGTTTGAGAGACACTAAATTGGTATTATATTATATACTACAATAAATATATTTATAATAATAATAATTATTATTAGATAATTAGCCCTTTCATAGCATATGTCGTAAAACTATCTTTTCTCGTAAAAGAAAAAAAAATTATATAATTCGCATATGGTAATGCAATGTAAAGTAGGGATAATTTGGCATATAATATTGGTACGCCTCTTGGTAGCACCAAAAATAACAAACACAATATAAGGATATTAAACACCAAAAGTATTAAAATTAGTACTGCTATAATTTAATTGTTCATATTGGTAAAACTACTAAAAACAAATAATCCTACAGAAGACTGAATTAGCACATAAACCCGATTTAGTAGAGAGGAAAAAGTGATAATTTAAATCATCTATTATATGTCAAAAAATTATAACATAGATTGAATTTATTGGAAGATAATCACCAAACAATTTGAAATCCAACTATCACGTAATTATCTGATATCAAATTTTTAAATTTTAATTTTAATTGTTTGGTAGTTGTCTTCCCATAAATTTGATTTGTGCCATAATTTTTAAATACAAAATAAGTAATCTAAACTATCATTTTTTCTCTGCACAAATCTGATTTTGATACCGACTGAGTTTTCTATAGAGCTAGAGACTAATATAAAATAAATTATAAATATTTGAAACAAATATGCAATAAAATAGAAGTTAATAACCAATTTATAATGAAAATTATTGCCTAAGACTAATGGTGCACTTTACCGTTGGCCAGAGTAACATGAACCAATTGATAAATATCTCAACATTAGTATCAAATGCTTTGTTTTGTTCCCGGTATATTATACTCCTCCGTCCACATTAGTTTGGACATTAAGAATTTAAGGTATGTAAAATTTATACCTTTTCTCCCCTCTATTTTTATCCTCATAAACATGTGAATGACCAATTTTCAATTTTCAAACTTCAATAATTCACCTGAAACTTTTTCAAATTTTTGGGGTCTCTTTACATTTTTTGAAAAATATAAGGACTAAAATGATTTTTTTAAAAAAATATGGGGACCAAATTGCAATTGTAGAAAAATTAGGGACGATTGTAAATTAAACAGAATGTTGGAATGCGATTAGGATGAAAATTTAACAGCAAAAACTTACTACTGCATCTGTCCCATATTCTTTGAAACAATCACTTTTTAGTAATTAATCTATAATTTTTTATTTTTAATTTTTAGTATATAAATAAAAAAATTATGTAAATGATAAATAAAAACCTATAGTTTCCAAATATATTTTTTAAATTTTTCAAACTATGTCTAAAAGTTAACTATTTCAAACAACATGAGAAAGAGGTAGTAATAAGCTTACATTTATTATATTTATTTCTCTCATATTTAGCTTGTTTTAATATGTTTTGAACCTTAAATATCTACTTTGAGTATACTTTATAGCTTAGAGAATATCTGAACTCAACTGATTAAAAGTGGATTTAATTTGCAATTCTACAAGTTTTAATTTGATTGTGTTCTTTCAGGATTTTGACAAATTAGTGATGTTTCAATAGAAAAATGATATTTTGAGCTACAGAGATCAAAATTGAGTGATTCTTAATTTATTGGAAAGCTAGCATCTGTAGCTACAAATCATATAAGGCCATGAAACCCAGTTTGCATGTTAAGGGGGTCAAATCCATTTTCAAAGTCGCAATTTGCGAGTCATTGTTGGTTCAGAAGTAGTTGCAGTATTTTGGGCATATCTTGCACTGTAGATGCCATTTTACGTAATTCATATGTCATTTCGAACCTAAGAAAAAAATTTACAACTTTCATGCTTTGAGTTTTGAGAGATAATGACTGTATCAAGGTCAAATTTTAACTTAAAATTGCTGCTGATGTTCTAGAGCATTTTCTTAGCTCACAATTTTAAAATCTTCTAGTTATTTTGAATCTTTTATTTGTGCGGGGTAATTTTAAAACAATAAACAAAATTTGGAGAGATTTTATGAATTTAGCACACTAGGTTAATTCTTTTAGGTGTTTAAAGAAGCAGCTGCCGCCAAATCCTATCTTTGTTTTTCTCTATTCTTTGTTTTTGTTTAAAAACATGTTTGAGTAATTTTCTAATTTGGTTCAAGAGGATGATTTCTTTGCCAATATCGGTTGTAATGATTGATTTTTCTTGCTGTAACTTTCTTTAAATTCAAGTATTTATTTCTTTGTAGTTGAGATTTATTACAATTGATTTTCCTGTTCTCGCTTGTTTGATTGGTTTTGTGATTGTAAATTTGCTTGGTTTTCATTCCAACCACTTGGGTGAAATGAATTCGATATAGAAGCAGCTGAATTTAACTAGAGATTATTTTTATTTTTGATTAGTTCATACAGGAAAATTAAGACAGATTAAAATTTTCAAGCTTTTGAATGATTGTCTGGAATAAACTTTTCGGTTCATTGTTCTTCATACTAATTTTGAGCTGATTAGAAATTGTTTTTTAATATCTGGTTACTCAAAATTAAGAAATTAATCTAAAACTTTTTTCTGGTTAATTTTACTGTTGAATTCTTGAATTCTTTTTAGCTTTAAGGGGAATCCTGTTTATTTACTTGAATTGAAGAAGTACTTTTCTTCGATAATCAACTACATGATAGAAATGGTTAATTAACCATGAATTGAGTGTTTTTAGTATTAGTTAATTTCATTTTAATTCTACAATTAATTTATTTCAGTATTCGATTCAAGAAAACCTCTTAATCTTTTATTTCAGATTTTTAACAGGAAGCTTTCGATTAAAAATTTTCCCTTAGGATTCGACCTGGTTTTTACTGTATAGTACAAATTTATTTATTCTGAGTTTTTAGTAAGATCAAAATTATTTTTTACAGTTTCAACGCCCGACCACTTACTTAATATAAAAATATTTTAAAATTTTTAGTGCTACCCGAAATAATAAATATTAGAAGAAAATTGAGACGTGGGAGTAACAAAATAGAAAGACTTCAATTTGTGTTATTTTCTAAAAGATGGGGACATATACAGTACAGTAGTACTAATTAAAACCTTAATCATCACATGAGTTCAAAATAAAATTATTATATTGTTCAAACATTTCCAACAACTTTCAAAATATTAATATTTAGGGAAAAAGACAGGAAAAATGATATAGTAATAGTCCATTCAATCTTTGAATAATGACGAACAAATCTTAACCCTTAATCATGCGGAACACATAAAGATCACTCTTGAACCAAGGGGCGAGATATGTTCGTCACCACATAAAGGAATAATGGATTGTTACCGTCAAGAACCTAAAAGCAACGGAGCAAGATTGGGCCTTAGTGTCAAACTACAAGAAAAATAAGCTTCATTACGGTAGGTCCAAGCCAAAAGCCTATATACGGTAGGTCCAATCCAAAAGCCTATAAAGTACTTTTTTATTGTCTGTAATTAAAAATTAATTCATTTTAATTTAAGTCAACAGATTTATTTTCACTTATATATTTTTTTTTTATGAAATCAATTTTATTTGAAAGTCAATATTATATAGATATAATAATCCATTTAAAAGTAAATTTTCATGATATTAAATTTTTATGAATTTTTTTTAATATCTTAAACTAGAAAAATTCATAAAAATAGAGTAAGATTACAAAAAATTGTATTTTAAATAGATTATTGCAACTATTAATATTAAATTTTAATTAAAATTAGTTCCGGGTAAAAAAGATATAAAAATAAAAATAAGTCATTTTGGAGTTAATTGACTTAAGTTAAAACAAATTGGGTTATTTAAACCTTTCAGATATTACCTTCATCTTAATTTTTTTGTTTCATTTGAGTTTTTTATTTAAAATTTAACTTAATTTTATTTAAATTTTTTTTTACTAATTTTATTTCAAAAAATTATATTAAAAATTATAAGATTTATAGTTTTTAAATATATAATTTTTTAAAATATCACATAATAATATAAAGAAGTTCAAAATAAACTTAAGTCAAAAAATTGAAATGGAGTAGAAAATTTAGGACGGGTGGATGGAGTACTACCATCTATTATTTTCCCGACCATTTAGGCCAAGTTCTAGAGTTCAACTATTCCTTGACATCATCTTCCGTGATGAAGCTGCAAATTCGACGTTTCTTTCACTTGAAAAATGATTACTAGTTCAGCTTTAGCGCCCAACGTTTTGATCAAACCTTTTGAGCTGCAAACCAAGACTTCTTAAAGCTTTTGAAACGAAACTACCAGTGTCAGAATTTGTAAGTGAACTCCATAAAGCTCTGCAGGTCCAAACCATGAAACTTTTCTGGATGCAGGTCTTGTTGCTGCAGTTCATCATCCCGGTGAACTAGCCAGTTGGTTTCTTATCCTAAGAACCACATCATGACGATTTCTCAATGAGAATTGGTCAAAAGATGGGTTCCAATATTAGCCGGTCTTTCCTTGGACCGCACTCACTCATGGATTGCAAGGTTCCAGCTGTTGCTTGTTTCCTAAGAAATGGATTATAACTGCTGTATTTACATTTTCGTCTGATCTCATCAGACAAAATTTAAATGGAAGTCTCAGAATTGAGAGACCTTAATCGGCTACCACAGTAAAATTTTATACTGGAAGTTTGAATAGAAAACCTGATGATGATACTATTTGGAATCACCAGAATATTTGATCGGAGTGACTAGAAACTGTTTCTACTCCACTGCTCCTCAAGCTTATTTACCCTTTATCATATAAAAAGAATCCCTATTACTTTAGGACAACCACTATTGTTCTTGTAGCGACATACCCTGCAAAACATGATAAAAGGCACTGCAGGCCTTGAGCTTCCTAGTATTTGTAGTCCTTGACATGGAGATTCTCAGAAGCACCATCTGTGGCTGCATCACCCTTGTACTTGCCGAGGGTCGCCTCTGAGTTAGCCTTGCACCTTGCTAGGAAAGTTGTTTGTGCCTTCTTCACGTTTTCTTCCTTGCCTTGCCATGCCTTGAGGGTGCTAGACTGAAGGGCACGTCCGTATGAGAAAGTAAGCGACCATGGCTTCTTGGTCTGGAGCTTGTTCATGGCATTGAGGTTGACAGTGGCCTCCTCCTCACTTTGCCCGCCAGACAAGAAAACGATGGCAGGAACTGCTGGGGGCACAGTGCGTTGCAAGGCACGGACAGTGTACTCAGCAATCACCTCGGGGGCAACCTTTTTGGCATCAGATCCAGGGGTCACCATGTTAGGCTTCAAGAGAGTGCCTTCAAGCATGACCTTGTGGTCATTCAGAGCCTTGTAGCAAGCTGCAAGAACACGCTCGGTCACCTCAGCGGATTTGTTAATGTCATGAGGTCCATCAATGAGGATTTCAGGCTCCACAATGGGGACAAGGCCATTCTCCTGACAAATTGCCGCATATCTTGCTAGGCCATAAGCATTCTCATGGATAGCTAGGTCAGATGGTTCATTTGGACCAATCTTGAGCACAGCTCTCCATTTGGCAAAACGAGCACCAGCCTGATAATACTTCTGGCACCGCTGAGCCAGGTCATCAAGACCCTGCGTGGTTGTCTCACCATTGGTCCCAGCCAGCTCAACCGTGCCTTTATCAACCTTAATGCCAGGAAGGACACCACCTTCCTTCATGAGATCAACAAATGGCTTGCCTGCAAAGACAGAACAGATGCAACATTAAACAGCAAGAAACAGGAACATCATATGAGAAACCAAAACCCATATAGAAGATATCGCATATATACCAGCAGCTGTCTTTTGGTAGAGAGTCTCCTCAAACAGAATAACACCACTTTGGTATTGCATAGCACCAGGGGTGGTGAAGAGGAGCTCACGGTAAGCCCGTCTGTTTGCTTCATTGTTCTGAACGTTGATCCCTGAAAATCGTTTTCCGATAGTGCCAGTGGACTCATCAGCTGCAAGGATACCCTTTCCTGGGCTGCCAATGTAGGCGGCATTCTTTGCAAGCTCATCTGCAAAATTCCTAACTTTGATTGATTAGAACAGTTCTCTTCCCTTGATTAATTAAACTAACTGTTAGTACTACAATTGAGGAACTTGAACATATTGACATGCCTCAATGTGAACAGGTCAACAATCTTGTGGAATTATGCTTAAAAACCAAGCCCCACTAAGAATCAGAACTCAAATTAAACCAGAAATCTGAATCCTAAAAATGCCCAAATCAGATAACCAGGCAACTATGTAGCCAGATGCATACAATATACTCTAGAATATGCAACTTAAATCAATCTATGAACAGAAACAAAATTTCTGGAACAATAACTTCTACGCAGACACAAATTTTTCCTTCGAATAACAGTGAAGGGACAAGAACTAATCCAACCCAGAACCGAAAACCAAATAAGGATGCAAGAAAATAACAAATTACCGGCGTATTTGCTCTTGAAGCAGGACATGTTGGGGAAGAAGAGGTCCGAGGAAAAAATTTCGTTTTCTTTAAAAGGAAAAATGAGGTTCAGGAGGAGGTTGGAATGGTAGAGTAAGTGGCCGCTTGTTTTATATCGGATGCGCTTGAGCTTGCACGGAATGTGAACTAGAAGCGGATGCTTGATCGGGTTTGTCGCTTTCGGTTAAGTCACAAGCACCTGATTTGACTGTTTTGCCCTTTTCACATCAACAGTTGAAGACAATAGCCACCCAAAATTTTAAGTCACGGGACTATTCTATTTTGAGGAAAATATAATAAAACTAGTTCTATACTCGTCTTATGGACAGAAATTATTTTGTTAGAAAATATTAAAGTGTAAAACTTGTTTTAAAAATGAAAATTGAATTAACGTAAATAAAATTAATTTTAATTGTTATTCTTTATTTATACAAGAAAATTGATAAATTTAAATTTTAATTATTTATTCAAAGATTTAAAGTCAAATATCTTGGTGAAATATTGATACACATAACACATAAACAATGCATGAGAAAAAAATTTACACCCATATATCATCCCTTATAATCATTTTTACTATATTTGTACATATATAGATACAAATTAATCAAAGCCCAGCCTCATTCTCATTGATATTTGTATGCATATCCTCATAGACATAGCCATTGGTTGGTATTGTGGTTAGAAACTTCAAATTTTTGTTTCCTTGTGTTCAAATCATAATAATGTAATTTTGCTATCGTAAGCAAACACTATTTTAGAAAATTCTATTTAGCATCCTAGTTAGATTTCCCCAATCAACAAACTAGTAGTAGGAACTACCAATTGAAAAGTGAAACAGAGAATCAATGCTGATGCTATAATTGTCCCATCTTAATAACATATATTTTTTTTCATCAGCAAAGTATGTAGGAAATATCAAGTCATTTTCTTCTAATAATACTTTCCTACTTATTTAGCCACGATAATAAATTCCGTAAGTAGGAAACAACTTTACTGGTGATTACTAAATGCTAACAAATAACAATTATTATTATTATTGTGTACTTTTTAGACATTTTACAAAAATAATGCAATCAGCCTAGACTTTTCAGTTTGAATTCTCCAAATAGCATTTGCAAATAGTTAATAATTACATTAACCATCATGTATGTCTGACCACTATTTTTCACATGCACTACAAAGCCAAACTAAGTCATAATTGTACATGCTTGTATTACATATAGTTAAATTTTCAATTTTCACCCACAAAAAGTAATAAAACAATTTTTTATTGTACTTTTACTTGCTAAAACATATTAATTAAATACTTACGAAAATACATAATATTTTCTACTACATATATTGAAAAGAATATAATTTTCTTATGTAAATAATTTTTTGGGATGTATTCAATCCATTAACAAAAAAATAATAATAATTAATTGCAACTAGAGCCATGCGCCTTTGATGATGTGGGTATCTTTATTTTATTTTAAGTTTCCAAATTATTTGGCTTCTATTTAGTTTTGCCATCTCATCACTGCCCTTGTATTGCATGCGTGTTGCAGACTTTATTAAATAAATTTTTACTATTTAATTTTCTATTTTCAAATGGCTATATAATAAGTTTGAGTTGACTCTTGATTACAGATAAATATTTTTATCATTTTTTCTACAAAAAAATGAAAAAAAAAAAAAGATAAAAAGAAAAAAGAAACAAAAGAATGAAACAAAATTATGTTTTTGCAATTATGAAATGAAATCATGATCACATTATGGATTTTCTGTTTTGGGTAATAATGTAACTGTCATAGTTTAAGAAACTACATATTTTTTCCTTCGAATAACAGTGAAGGGGCAAGAACTAATCCAACCCAGTTGCGAAAACCAAACAAGGATGCAAGAAAAGAACAAATTACCGGCGTATTTGCTCTTGAAGCAGGACATGTTGGGGAAGAAGAGGTCTTAGGAAATAATTTTTTTTTCTTTAAAAGGAAAAATGAGGTTCTGGAGGAGGTTGGAATGGTAGAGGAGATGGTGGCCTGTTTATATTGGGCGCGCATGGAATTTGAACTAGAAGCGGAAGCTTGATCGGGTTTGTCACTTTCAGTTAAGTCACAAACAAACACTTGATTTTACTGTTCCACTCTTTTCACTTCCAGCAGTTGAAGGCAAGAGCCATGCAAAATTTTAAGTTACCGAACTATTTCTATTTTGAGGAAAATATAATAAAATGCCAATAATTTTGTGGGTGTTATTTTGTTGCTTAAATTAAAGCAGTTTCATTTATAAAAAAACTAAATTGATGCGGGGGTAGTATTGGTAATTCAGAGGACACATCTCTTTGTAATTCTACGTAATTTTCATTAGAAAAAGAGCACCAAGTTTTGGACTTTGTCCAAAATCAAATACCATTAGCTGGTTCAACAGCATTCTCGCTCAACTGTGGTTTCTGATTTTCTGTTATTCTTTGTCATCTTTCATTTCTACTGCCATTTCTTCTATATACGCGCGCGCGCGCACTTTCTCTGCTCTTTGGCCTTCGAGAAGCTCAGTAACAAGAGGTGTCGTCACATGTCCAGAAATGAGAGACTTGGCTCCGAAGAAATTCTCAGGTTGCAAGCCGGAGGAACATACAAACAGGCGATCATCAAATACACAGATGATTAACAATTCCTCGGATCGAAATAGTTCATCGACATCATCTATCGAATTCGAGCCAAAACCTAGTAGGGGAAGTATCAGAAGTTTCTGAATGGTAACAGCGCCCTTAGATTGACTAGTTTCTTTTACACAAAAAAATTTACAAAATCAGGTACATCATATAGGTATGACAAGCATACTTTCTACATAGTAATACAAAACTCTTACTGAAGTGAATTATAAAATAGGATTAAGACAACAGAAATACCGATGATGACAGGAAAAGCCGTGACCAAATAGAGAGCTCCATAACCCTGAAAAAAATGAATCGGCTCCGTCAGAGTGATGATACTAAAGTCATTGAACTTTAGCAAATGAAGATAACAACCAAAACAGTAGACTGACATAATCGCTCTCCTCCCCAGATTGTACTTCATTCATCCTTCACATCCTTAAAAGGAAACTTGAATGTTGACACATGCAGCAAACAAGTGATTGATAATTACACCCCAAACATTCTCAACTGGAATGTCCAAAGATGACGACATTAACTTTCCCATCTGGCTACCTCATAGAATCTGACGTAACACAGACTGTTGTTTGATTAAATTGTAAATCAGAGTCCAGGGACACCGATAAACTTTAGGTTGACAAAATGCAGAAGAACAAGAGATTTAGTTTTGAATATTTGCTAGAATAAATAACTGAAATTCTAAAGATGGGGAGAAGCAAACCACTGCAGGAGGCACTTCTGTTTCATCACTGACATCAGCCTCTTGCATCTCAGCAGCAGAATCCCAGTCCACATTCAGCCTCTTAGCAGCCTCTTTTGGGTCAATCCCCGTGTCTGTGGCTCTTGCATATAAAGACTTTCCACGACTCTTCTTTGTCACTTCAACCTATCAACAGAATGCATGAAGGTTGCTCAAGTTTCTTAGGAGGGGACCAAGACAATATGGCCAAAACTCAGGTTTTTCAGATGACAACTGAGAAAAGCATAGTCTGCATCAATACCAAGAATACATGAAAAATAACTAGATATATGAAGCTGGCTAATCATAGAAATGGTTCAGTTGATATTAGCTAGAAGCCACCCCACCCCAACCCCGAGACACACACACACACAGTAAAAAAATTCAACTTTTAGAATAAATGTTTCACCTAAAAAATATTGAGCTTACCTCCAAATTAGGCCAACCGAGCATCTCTTCAGCAAGCATCCTTAGAGCAACTCGATTTTCAGGAATCTTGCCCTCATTGACCTAATGCCACATCAAAAACCACACATTGAGAGCATTACCTCAACTATCATCCAACACGTGCTTCAAAAAAGCTTCACACTCCAGCACGTTTAGTGCATGGAAAGATGACAACATAAAATCGGAAGGAAAAGCAGTTTCTTTAATCTTAGCATGACAAATGGTTACCACCAATTAAGAACACTGAGAACAAAAAAGTATCAGAAGCACTGAGTAGTAAAAACCAGATGAGCAATCTGAAAGACAGTCTATATAAGAGATCGAGGGGATAGAAAAGAGCAAACTGATTGCTGATGCAGTGCAGGATGTAATTGAAAGAAAGGACTTTACTTGCTCCAGAGCTTCAACAAGATCCTCCCTGGTGGGGGAATCAGGATCTTCGATGCCCAATAATCTTCTACGCTCAACCTCTCTAGGGTCCTCAATCATAATGGTCAGTTTAACCTATACAAGTGAACAAACCGTGAATTTTATATGGATGGTGAAGAAAATGAACCTTAAAAATAGAGAACAATATGATGTCAAGTACCTCACCGAAAAGCATGTCTCGGTTTTTCCTGAGAAGATCTAAAACCTGCGGAATGCAGGGAAATGCTCAGCAAAACTACAGAATGAAAGATGACACACTTCAAGCATATATCTTATTCCTCACTATTGGATCGCACATGGAATCTTCAGACTAACACCAAGGGCATTTACCAACTTCTCTAACTAACACCTTTTGACATTTTTATTACTTTCATGACAAAATTACAACTAAAATTATCAATATCCTCAGTATATAATTTAATCCGCTCCTTAACACATCTGCAATTTGAAGACTTCCTTACATTCAACAACACATTGACACTGCAAGGAACCATTTGGAAATGAAAAACAGAAATGGAGAACAACATACTCTCTGGATTTGGCGAACGCATTCTATATCTTCAGGGTCTGCTTCTACTTGTGTTTGGGATTGAGCAGTGGCCGGAGAAGGATCTTGGTTTCCAACCCTGAGGATTGCAAATATGCCTCTCCTCTGCCTGTGGGCCAATATGTTAACTTTGAGACTGGCAGCAACTGGAAATGACACTTTGAACACCTACAACACAGTGAACATCATCTCCTTCCTTCCTGATCCTTACTTACGAAAGGAAAGGTACCTTAATGGGAACAATTGAACAAATTGTACGCACGCACCCAAACGCATGAAATGTTTCAGTAGTTTCATCACAAATGATTGAAAGTTGAATCAGAAGATTTTAAGTTAGACGATTTAAGCCAGCCCACTAATTTTAGGTCTTAACCCAGCATTGCAACCTCTTCCATTCTTCTACTACTTGAGCAACAACAAAAAAAGGGGTTGCCTTTTCGCTACCAAAGGGAGGGAAAGAAACAAAAAGAATTACCTGAACCAACGGTCCATTAAGGGCTTCAGGGCCAGTCCCAGATACTGCCCTCAAAAAGGGAGGCGAGGAAGGAGCGACAGTGAGGTCACATGCCAGAGAGCTCATTTCCAACGCCACAAATCGAGAGAAGAACTCCAGATAAGTGTCATCGGTTAGAGGCAGGAGGTCTCGACATGGACCTTCACTTTATTGGGCTTTCCGTACCTAGAGTATTACTACCAAATACCCAAGGCCCATTACAAAGTTTTCAAACTATGCCGAAAAGAAAAAAGGAAAAATACAGGGGCATGAAGTATGGAGTATGAACAGCAGGGGTGAGCATGGGTCAGGTTGGTTCGGTTTTATGGTGAAGTCAAACTAACTCGAAATGGCCTCGGTTCCAAAATTTTTCTACCCAACCCGAGAACCGAGAACCGAACAGAACCAGAACCATGGTTCTGAGTTTCTCGGTTCTGGTTCTCGGGTTTTTCGGTTTATCCCATATACTTATAACAACACCAAAATTCAATAAATTTACATCCATAATCAGTTTTATGACATATTCAACATAATATACAATTAAATTAATATTTAAATATATGTACTTAAATACATTCAAGGGAGTTTAAAATGTTGTTATTATAAAAATGGTTCAAAAGAGTTGCTTGTGGGGGCATCTTTCATCTCAACTAATTTATTTCCTTTCAGTAATTCCAATATTGGCATGACATTTAATATGAAAAATTGAGCTTTTAAGACCATCTTCTTCAGTATCAAAACCTAAAATATATTGATATCATAAATTTTTAATTTTACATGACTCATAAATGAAAAAAAATATCATAATTTTGTCGTAGAAAGTAGTCTGGAATGAAAAATCGAAAGCAAAATGACCTAAGAATGGTGGGTCTATGAAGTAAAGTAATTTAACTGAATATGAAAAAATTTCATAAATAATTCCACAACTTCCATACTATTTCAATTTAAAACATCAGTTTAAGAGTTTAATATAAAAACACAAAATGACCATCATAATACTTCAAAGAAATGTGTGTGTGTGTGTATGGATATATTAGTAATATTATAATTTTTATTATATAATTATATATATATCTCAGGTTTAGTTCCATCTCGGGTTGATTCCATATGGAACTAGAACAAATCCAAAAACCGTCGGTTCTCCTATATGTGGAACCAACCAGCGAACCATGATCAATTTTTACCTAACCCAATGGGGGTGATACGGATTGGGTTTCGGGTTTACCTAACCCATGCTCACCCCTGATGAACAGAACCATCATTATGATGATCCAATTCAGACCGTTCAATGATGCAAACCCCTTGGATTATAGTGATTCAGGTTTTTTAGTCCCTAAATTTCAGCTAGATGCAACTCAGTCCCTTATTGGTAGGGGTAGCAAAATTTGACCCAACCTGAAAATTTGGACCGACCCACCCGAACCCAAACCTGACCTAACCTGATTTAACCAGAAAAGTCAATAACTCAAACCCGGTTGTACCCAACTCTACATGAACTCAAATCAGATTAAAGTGAAACCCAAAAAAGCCCAAAACCCAAAATACCCAAATCTGAATTGGCTCAAATCAGAAATGACCCAAACCCAAGACTGACCTGATCTAAACCCAAAAAGACCCAAGCCTAAACCAGACAAGATCCAATTTCTAAGATTTATTGAATTAGCCCATGACTTTATAAGATCATCAGATTTTGTCTTAAAAAATTACCAGATTTACCTCAAACTCTTTAAAGTTGACAAATTTGTTCCAAAATTTTTAAATTTGCCTAGAACTTTCTAAAAATCTTCAATTCACACCCAAATTCTTTTATTTCGCCTACACTGACCTCAAACGACCTCTAGGACTCCAAATTAGTACCTAAACTAAATTAATTCCTATTTTTACCTTAAATAATGATTTTAAATTCCTAAAAAATTATAACTTGAAGTGACAACATAATATAAATACATCTGATCCTACCAACTTTTTAGGTTCTAAAATGACTCAGTTTATAGCTTCATGAATAAAATTTACAAAGTTTTGAATTAGATATTTTTATTAAAATGATTGTATATTAATATATTTATATCTAGTTAAATTAAATTTTTAAGCTTATTTTTTATGCCTAGTAATTTTTTAGTTATGAGGTACCTAAATTTTAAAATTTTCATTTTAGTCACTCATAAAAATTGCAACATGGGTCTCTTAACTTTTCAAATATTTGCATCAAAATCAATTTTTTTTAATTTAAATTTTAGCAAAATCTAAATAAAATATTGAATTAATCAAATTATTCCAGCTTAGTCACCAATAACCCAATTAGACTCGAATGTTAGCCTGAAACTCAAATAACCCGACCTGAAGTCACCTAAGACTGAAATTAATCCAACCTGAATTAAACCTGAACCTGAGTAAGACTGACCCGAACTCAACTCGAACCCGCATTGATGCTAACACGACTAAACTCGAACCTGAATGACCTAACTCAAACTCAACCCGACCCACTCAATTGTTATCTCTACTCATTGGTAAAGGTTATGCACTTAAACCTTTCAACTCCTTAACTCGGTCAACTTAACATTAACTCCATTAGATTTCTAACAATTTAGTGGTTTGATTGTAATAATTTAAAATCTTAGTCATTAAATCACAAAAAATACGTAACTTGAAATATATAATGATAATTAGACAGAACATAATAAAAGTTTCAAGATTATAAATAATATTAAAAAATAATTTACTAAAAAAATAAAAATTAAATAATGCTAAACGTAATACAAACAATTAAAAAATTAACCAATTAAAAAATTAATTTAATTTTTTTTTAAAATCAATTACAAGGTTTTTTTTGTAATTGATTCTTTTTTGACCAATTTTTGAAATTGATTCTAGAAAAATTAAAATTTTTACACAATTTTTTGTTAGATTAAAAAAAACAGATAGAACATGAAAGTACCCATTTGTAGCTTTTAAACACAAAAGCTTAGGCATAATACTGCAGGTTAGAAGCTTGTGCTATGAGAGTCAAGAGAACATGTCTCACATTGGACGATATTTTTTCATGCGATTCATTTCCAACACAAAAACAAGTCCGAGATTTTCATACTCCAAAGTCATCAACAAGGTTGTAGATATCAGAAGTTCAGTGACAAATAGCTAATACTATTAAACTCTCCTCCAGAGTGCCACGTTTAGTTTCGAGACTTGGAAGCGTTCCTCTCTGAATACAGCAGCCAAAGCGAAAATAAACAAATGGCTGATCAGGAGCACCAGAATCAAGTTACATGAACATGACTAATAGTACATGATTTAGCAGGAACAGCGTCACGAAACAGCAACAGATTTCTTTCACGGTTTTGCTTCCGGCAGCTGTTTCTTCATTTCCTGAAGGACTATCCATGGAGCTCAGATTCTGCCATGTTCCATTAAAGCTTACAAGACAAGCTTCTTAAGCCTTTTCACCATTTTTACTTAATAGAAGTACGGTAATATTCTCCATGGAACCAGTCTGCAGTATTCTGCCCAAATTTCCTTGTACTTCTCCGCACATCTAGCTTCATCTCTCCTCTCCCTCCATATCAACAGAATAAGAAGGTATATTGGGTAGAAGTATGGAACAGGGGAGCTGCACAGGAGAGTGAATTTGAGCATGGAATTTATTGGTAAATTGAGATCTGTATTGTCCCAACAGGTTACTTCCGATGACATGGGAAATGCTGTGCAGGCAAATCACCAGGTTCTCCCCCCCCCCCCCCCCAAAAAAAACAAAATTTAAAAAAAAAAAAACCTCCCTTCCAAAAAGGGCAAAAAAAAAACAGGAAAAGGAAATCATGTCTGCGCCTGAGAGTTTAGAATTTCGTGGAAATGTAGAAATATTTACCTTATCCCGCAAGGTAAACTGAAGGAAAGTGCTAGCAGCAAGTCCCCAAGGTAATTACAGTGTCTTGCCATTCCCCTTCACCAAGGCAATCATTATATCGTGAACTTGAATTTTTGTATGAATAATATGTGCAAAATTACACCTATTAGTCGAGGAAACAGTTACGATGAAAGTATTATGGACATAAGATAGAAAACCCCAATATACTCTTGCACAGATTGTCAAACAAAATCACAGAGCAGGAATATAAGGAGAAAGGGAAAAAGAGAAAAGGAGAGAGAGAGAGAGAGAGGAGGAGGAGGAGGAGGAAGAAAGATTAATTTCCATGTGTTCGTCTTGACCTTGGCAGTAAAGTAAAGCCAGCCAGAAAGTTTTCATGATGTTATTCTAAATAATTTGTCATAACTCCATGATTTAACTAGCTGTTAAGAATAGTAACTTTGGCAAGACAGAGGTCCTACCAGTAACCTGAAGCCAGCAGCTTTCCACCAACAACTTTTGGGGGCTTACCCCATATAGGTGCTTTTGGATTCTTTTTGAATACATGCTTTTGCATGTTGGCCCCTCTAAATACAAGATAACTGCATCGATCCATTGTAAAGAGATTAATCAAGAACCCTTCGTCAAAAAGCCAAGTCAGATTGGATACAGCTAAAACATCCTTGTAGCAGTAAAAGGTTACCCAATCAGAAAAATGATGCAGTTTGCTACGATTGCAGGGGTTGCCAGGTGCACCTTGTCAGACAATAGCCACCAACCCTACAAGAATGAAACAAGTCATGAAATCAATACACCTGCATTTGCATTTCCTGAATCAAGCTTCAAGAGTCATAAATATTTCGAATTGGAAACAAGAAGGCCATTTCAAACACAACAGAAGTTTCTCCTGTCAAACCAGCTGCAATATAGTTTTCTTGCCCAGTCTTCATGCATATGTAACAGAACTAATCTTTAAGCATATAACTGAAGGAACTTATATGCTAATAAATAGACCATTTTTTTATCAGAGTCAACATTACCAGAAGTTATAAAGCATTATTATATATTTGCAAAATATTGATTAAAGAAAAAACAAATTATATATGAGAAACATTGAAGTTGGAAACCTGTTGTGGTTGTCCCAACTAAAGTCACAAAGGCCACCAAGCAACATCAATTGGTAACCCATCCATTGTCTGGGACATGAATGTACAATTCAGGGAGTGTTCATGTCTTAATTGGGTTCAGACTTCGGATCACAACATAAGCAACAGATTTTCAGAAAAGTATTCCAGTCAAGAAACTTGCCTGGATGCTAAAAGTGAAAGGAATCCACACTAGATCACCAAAAACCAGCATGAAACCCAACCGCTCAGCAATTATATCCCACCTGTGGTACAGGCTAAAAAGGCTTAGATCATGAATAAATGATGAAATCAACAGCCTTAAGACAACTTGAGAAATTAGCAAAGACAGTAGTGCTAAGGAGCAGAGTGATTCAACATGCAAATAATAGCCTTCGCAAGTAAAATTTTAGTTTGGGAACTGAGCTAAACATTGATTATGTAACAGGATCATCTGACCACGTGAGGGTCCCAGTGCAGGGCCTTGAAACTATGGAGGAGACAAATGCTGACTGAACCCTGGTAGTCTAGTTTAAGGCGTGATGACATAAAATTTTCAACAGGACCAAGAACAATACAGTATGAATTTTTGACATGACCACACACAGCATTTAATACTAACCTAGGGATTGAACAATTACAATAAGCTTCAGAGTTCAAACTAAGGAATCAGATCCAAAAATGAGTTTTCAGGATCTAGAATTCAATGTTTAACAACAGCCCAAACGTTTGCCCAGGTTCTTTCTTGGTTTTCAACCTCAATTTGCATAAATAATACATTTCTGAATTTTTAACATCTTAGTTTCAATCTCCAAAGAAAACAGATAGCAATTCCAATATAGTTATTGGACCGAAGCATGATAATGTTTACTACTTTACCATGAGAATGCCTAATAATTCAGCATAGTCTACTGATAAGCTATGACAGATAAGTATAATATAAAGTGTAGGTAACAATATTCTAGAGATGAAGTGAAACAGATGTTTGACAATACCCAAACGATTCTTTAACAGTGATAAAGATAATGGAACTTACGTGGAGGTCATGTACTCCTCATAAACAAAGTAGTCCAGGATGTACAGCTGGGGACAAAAAAAAGTAACTCGGGATGTTGATATGAGAAAAATAGGCGAAGAAGGAAAACATGCCGGTTAGCATCAACAGATTACCGCACAAAACAACTGGTAGAGGATCATTGATTGGCTTACGATGCCACTTTGAATGCTTTTTGCCAGAACTGATATATTGATAAGAAGCCATCCCATCATTCCAGCTCTTACGAAGAAGAATCTAGTAGAATGGCACAAAAACATGATATGACTGTCATCAGCAGGAAATAAGATAAATCTTGTCATCTTATTAATTCGAAGTTGAGAATATTTTTGATAATTGGTGACAGGACCAAAATAAGCCAGAGAACACCATGTTAAGTAAGCATTCTATGCTAGTGAGTGCTTGAAAAGCTTAACAATTTGCTTCTATGAATTGGGGCAGCTATTGGGGCTACTAGGGGTGAATTATTAACCAGATAGATAACTTAAAGAGCTATCATACTCGAGAAAGTAATTAACACTAATAAAACCATGCCAGTGAACTTCTATTCATATTCTACCTCTGAATTTTGACAAGTAGTCTCTTGTGGTTTATTCTGTCTTAGTGTTTAACTAAGAAAAATGTGTAGTGGAATGAATGACATACTTCAGATCAACACCCATAAAGTGCGGATTCAGCTGTATTCCAAACCACCTACAGTTGAGGTGACAGAAATATAAAGAAATTAGAAACTCCCAAAAGAAAAGACCAAAGTTTTCTTAATTGGGAAAAAGAGGGGGGAAATGGTTTTAGAAACTTTCGAATAATAATTTAATAATGCAAAGGATTGAATTCTCCAAGTACCAAGCGAACAATGTAAATGGTATTAGCATTGCCTTGATCGCTTTTTAAAAACCTGTGGTAGTAACAAAAATTCCCAGGGAAACAATTATGAAGGTATATTATGTGCACTGACGATGCATTATTCCTTGATCTGGTCTTTTCGGTCCATCAGCCTTCCATTTTTTAAAGAGTAAAGACAGAGTATACTTGTAGACATGGCTGCGGGAATCAATCATGTAATGTTTTCACCTAGTCCCTGCCCTTTTCTTCAAACAACGTACAGAAAGCAAGAAAAAATTTTGCAATCAAGGAGATTTAGATGGCTCTAGACTCAGTCAAATTATCCAAGGATCCAAATGCTGATTCTGCTTGGACATAAACTAAAGAATAGAGTCGTTGCCTAATCAGGCACAAAAATGTTAAGCAAAGTTAGAGAGGAACTTATTTTTGGAATGCATCTTAATCAATCAATCCTAAAAGACATTAGATACAGAATGAACTACGAACATACCCATAATGCAGTATCCGCAGCTAGTTTTTTATTGTTTTCAAAGAACATATATGATAACTAGATACGGACTTCCCCATGCAAGTTATAAAAATTGTTACAAATATATGGAAAGCATTCTGGGGAATTTCTTGATTAGATATGAGTCTAGTACAAAAATCTGTGTGAATGTTAATCAAGATCCTTCCTGAACAAAATGTATCTCTGGGAAAGGGTACCAACAGAAGCTAATGAATATTAATGTTGAGAGTACCAGTCATGGATTCGGTTTCCAGTGACATGAGGCTTTAGAGATGAACTCTGATTGTGTGACCTGCAACCAGCAGCATAGAGTACCAGTGTTGCCTGATGGCATGAAAACAGAACGAAATAAGACCAGTTCTAGAAAAAAAAAAATAATGGTAATTTTACAAAGAAGAATATGATACATAGAATGGCACATCTTCCAACCTTAAAGACAAGCAACTAAAACGTAAATACTGGACTTATCATTTGGGATCACTGTGTGACTTTCAGTTAGAAACCAAAACATCCAACAAGGAGCATGGAGAAACATAGTAGGCCCAAAAGAAACAATTACAAGAAAATACTTCAAACAAAAGCTACAATTTAACCAATATTCAAAACCTTATCCTGATGAAAATCAGGGATCACAGGCTCTAACAACGACTATTCAAGATTATTAGAAGCCAAACACTTGTTTTTGACCACTAGTTTAGAAGCTAAATTACTTGTTTTAATCTAAAACACTTTAGAAGATAAAATACTTCCTAGTTTCTAAGAGAGAGAAGCTCCAATGATCAACAACTTACCAGAACACTGAATATAAATGTTGTTGTGAGCAGCTCAAGTCCTCTGTCTGCTATTACCTGCAAACATTCCCATGATACTTTTAGGCACCAGCAAATTAGAACATGACACCATGGACAGCAATAAACTGAGGATTTGCATCAGATTGTACATAATAGCAGTTCAAGTTTTCAGTGCATACTATCAAGCCCACATAATCTCATGCCCTTGATTGCTCTTCTTATATGTCACAACCAAGGATTTGAATTGAAATTGCAGACAATAACATTTGCAATTTACAACATACTGTCACATAAAAGTTTCGTCATTAGTATCTTGTCTTCAAGATTGAAGTCGCAACGAAATGAAGTGACACAACTTTGGGAAAGCAATTGGAATTTCTGAATTCCCAATTCCAGTTTGAGCACTACCATTGTGTAAGGGCTGCAGAACTGACCCATGCATGTAGGATTCAAGAACCCAATATGATTACCTCCATCTCTTTTTTTCCCTGAACACATATATTTGTCCAACCTTCTACCATGACATTGATTTTCCATTTTACACATTACATGAGATGATTGTTAACTGAATGCTTATTTGAGCATCATCAAGCTACATTCAGAATCAAGTAACATGTGAATATTCTGCAAACATGTCAACGAAAGCTCAAGATATATCAATCGAAGGATGAACTAATAGCAAAAGCAAACTGCAGATACTCAAGCTGAAAATCTCTATGGAACAAAATAACTGTTAGCAAATGGGGAAGTTGGGAACCGAGGCAAGCAATTTACACACCGTGGGCGATATGAAATTAGAGCTGCAACCGATCCCAAGAACCGTAACCAACAAAATAAGCGCTTGCAGACCTGTACGGCGGAAGAAATGCTACCATAAGACATAATTTTTTTTCAAATAAACTTCAAAAATAAAAAAACAGAACAGATGAAAGAGTCAATTCACCATTGCAGCGATAATAAAGTCGAGAGCCGTCTTGCAAAACCGCTCCAGGAACAACTTTTCCAGGCAGAACGGATCCTACTACGGCCAAATAAGAGAAGAAAACCAGCAAGAGAGAAACCTGAAGCAGAGAACAGGAGGGGAACATTGTATGTTATCGACGATCAGATATAAACTCAACAATGTCGAACGAAAAAACAGTGAAGAATGAACTTTAACTGAAAAACAACCGATTCGCTCACCGAGTTCCAGGACGGAATTAGGGCGTCTAGAGCAATACCCAGATCCATATTCTCCTTACGTTTTGGTTCTTCCCCGAGTTGTCAGAAGCAAGCAAATCTATGCAGCTTTGCTTTACCTCACTGCCACTGAGCAGGGCACCTTTCATGCCGAGAGTTAGGAGTAGCAATTACGTGGGTAGAGTTCGGTTTGTGCCTAATCAGATTAGTATGAATTTGGTTCAAGTCCAATCATTTGGGTTTAGATTAATTTTGGGTTTGGATTAAGGTTGGGTTAGATTTATTTGGATTTAAGTTCACTGTAGATCAAGACAATTTCAACCTTAAGTAATTCAAATCAAGTTTCGGGTCAGATTTAGGTCGACTTTTGTGTTCCATTGAGTTATTGGTGTATGGGTCAAAATAATTGAATCAATTCAAATTTTTTTTTTCAATTTTTGATAAAATTTAAATCAAAAAATTTAATTTTTTATACGATTTAATTTAAATTAATTTTATTTGTTAGTATACTTAATCAAAATATTTATAAAAATCTTCTTCATTATAGTTTAGTATATATTTAGGTAATTTAACATTATTGGTAACACTTAATTATTTTTCTAAGCCCATGCCCTTCAACTATCATTATACAAGTCATTTAAATCCTCACTCAACTATCATCCAAACATACAGTACAACAAATTTGCTATGCTTATATTCCGATTAATTTTCTTTAAAATTAATATGAAATGCAAATCAAGTTCACTATTAGTGACTAAACTGTAAAATTTAAAAAATTTTGAAAGGAGTGTAAAGATTTTAAAAGTTCAAGGACCCATGTTGTAATTACTAGGGGTGACTGAAGTGAAATTTTTTAAAATTTAGGTATATTGTTGTAGGGGTGTAAATGAACAAAGCGTTTAGTGAATTATTCGTGAACCGTTCAGTAAGAGTTTGTTTACGTTCGTTTGTTTAGTTAAACGAATGAATACAAACAGATTTTTCTATTTGATTAGTTAAACAAACGAACACGAATAAAGTATCATTCGTTTATTTACATTCATAAATCGTTTGGTTATTATTCGTTTATGTTCATTTAATTTTTTGCTTGTTTATATCTATTTGTTTGTTTATTTATATATTAGTTGTACATTTATTATTATATATTTTTATTAGTGTTCACCTATTCCACACACACATGATTATGTTTCAATCTCCTCCAAACTAATCTATTGTCTTTGTTTCCCCAAATATAATTAGTTATTTCCCTCATAACGTGAACTTGCTGCAGCACCAAGTCGAGCCTCATTGCTCTAACCCATAATCTCTTTCACCATCATATATTACTTTGTCAGTCATTGCTAGATTCACTCCAATTCAGATTGATGGTAAAACATCAACTTTAATTGTTTATATTCGTGTTTGTGTTCATTTATTAATAAACAAACGAACATAAACAAAGAAGTTGCTTTTGTTTATTGTTCGTGTTCATGTTCGTTAAAAGTTAAATGAACAAACATGAACATAACTTATTCGTGTTCATTTGGTTCGTTTACAGCCCTACTTTATTGCACTATACTTAAAATTTTATGAATGAATGTTGTAATTTTAGCAATTGTCTATCAAGATCATTAAACTTACTAAATATAAAAGTTACTTATTTTGAAAGAATCCAAATATGAAACTTACTAAATATGAAGTTCTTTCCTCAAATATGGGACTTACAAAATATAAAATTCCTTAAAAAAATGAAAGTTAGTAAATATGGAAATCCCCTTTTAAAATATAAGAATTACTAAATAAAAATATTTGGAAAAAAATGAAACTACTAAATATGAAAGTCTCATTCTCAAATATGAGACTTACTAAACATGAAAATACAAAAAAATGGAAGTTATTAATTATAGAAGTAACTTTTCCTAAATATGGAACATACTAAATATACAAATCCTAAAAATTGAAGCTACTAAACATGGAAGCCCTCACATTTAGAGCTTATTAAATATAGAAGATAACAAAAGAGAAAAGTTAAGAATTAAGATAAAGATTAAAATTGGGTCTTGTCGGATTTAGTTGTCGGGTCATTTCGGATTCGGGTCAAGTCATCTCAGTCTCTAGTTTTGGTCATTTCGAGTTCAGGCCAATTCAGGCTTGGGTTATTTCAGATTCGGGTATTTATGGTTCAGATCATTTGAGCTTAGATTTTCTCGTATTTCTCTTCAATTGGGTTCGGGTTCAAGTTAGGTTGGGTACAATCGAGTTTATATCGTTAACTTTTTTTATCAAATCAGGTCAGGTCAGACTTAAATTTGGGTGGGTTGGGCCAAGTCATCAAGTTGGATCAGATTTTATCATCCCTACCAAGAATCCCATTAAGCCCTCAACGTTTATACATTTGGCTTAATTACAATTTGCCCCTGAGGTTTATGAGATGTTGCACTTTGCATCCTCTTATTTTAGAAATATACACCTTGTCCCTTATCTTACACTTTAAATTTTTAAAAAATTATTTTATATTTACAAAAAAAAAGCTAATAATTTAAAATATTCATTAACTATAAAAAAAAACTATCATGCAAACAAAAATTAATGAAAGATGACTACCATGCATTTTTAATTAAGATTCTCGAAAGTTGTTGTAGCACATTGTAATGAAGGCTGAGACAAATATATATTTCTAAAATAGGATGAGAAAAAGTATAATATTACATAAACATCAGAGCTAGAAGATGTACACAAGATCAATTTTATAGAAATATATACAAACATAAGGTTATGAGTAGTAGATAGTGCGCGTATAATGTAATAATTTAAGCGTATCACTTCTAACTAGCTTACAAGAAAAAACTAAATGAGTTCAATAAAATGCAATAACATATTTTTTCACTCAATAGAGTGGAATTGTAAAAGCCTTCAAGATTTAAAAATTCTAGAAGTAAAACAGAAATTTTACAATTTTCTATAACAAATAAAATTCTAGCTAGAATAGAATTATTTTTCTTATTATAAATCACAAAGTCATAAGATTCTAATATTTAATCTAAAATTTTGATAAGGTAAAAGATGTAAATTTACCACTGAACTATTACACCCAATTCGTTTTAACTTAAGTCAACTTAATCTAAAATGGTTTTAAATCTTTTTCACCTAGAACCAATTTCATTTAAAAGTCAATATCACATAGGTGTAATAATCCATTTGAAACAAAATTTTTATCATGTTATTAAATTTCTATGAAATTTTTTTTAATGTTTAAAAAAATTTATAAAAAATTAATAGTATTATAAAAATTTTACCATCAATGGATTATTTCATCTAAATAATATTGACTTTCAAATAAAATTGGTTTCAAGTAAAAAAAATGTAAACATAAAAATAAGTTGTTTTGAATTAAGTTAGCTTTAAGTTAAAACGAATTGATCCTTAGTCATAGAGTGATTTTACTATCGAACTTTTTTCATCTCAAATTTACTATCCATTTATTCTACTTGAGCAAATTTATCATTGCCCGTAAAAAAATACCATGGTGGCTAACAGAGTGTGTGATATGGCAAAAACAATGCTGAGTTTGGAGGAGTGACATGGCAAAGAGATGAGAGAATGTGCAAATTTACCACAGTCATTTTGCTCATAAAGTGATTTTGTCATATTTTTTTGTCGCAAATTTATCATTGATTTTTTTATGTTAGGAGTAAATTTAGAAATTCAGGGTTTGAGAATAATGAGTTAGGGATTAAGGATATATGTGCCCTACAAAGTTAAAATTGGCATTATGTTTCATGAATTAAAAGGAAATTTGTAGCTGAAAATGAGTTCGCGAGAAAATTTTCAGAAATTTGTGCGAGAAAGAATGCAACTCTCATTCACTTCAAGTTGATCATCCAATTCGAAAGTCCTATTTTTTTTTTTCTGAGACGTTAGAAGTATAAACATGGCCTAACTTAAGAGTAAATAACTCATAAATATCATTATCCATGTCTCACACTCATGTCAATTATGATCATTTTGAGCAAGAGAAATATGAGGCCGCCTTCACTGAAAAATGCCCAAAAGGAAGTGATGCCAACGAAGAAGGTCAATGAGTAAAATTGCTCCAAATTAATATTTTAGTGGTAAAATTACTTCAACAAAAAAATATAGATTGTAAATTTGAGGTAAAAAAAATTCTCTTTACCACGTCACTCATTCAACTCAGCATTGTCTTTGTCATGTCACACTTTCTATTATCCACCATGATATTTTTTTACAAATAATGGTAAATTTACTCTAACAAAAAAAATGAATGGTAAATTTGAGATGAAAAAAAGTCTAATGGTAAAGTCGTTCTATGGCCAATAGTTCAGTAGTAAAATTACACTCTTTCCCTTTTGAAAACAATGGTTCAAAACTCGTTGCGATTGCTAGAATATAGAATTAGTTTGACAACAACTGTCAACAGGCAGGTTTGCCCGAGAGGTTAAGGGGGAAGACTTAAGATCTTCTGCACTGAAGTGCGCGTGGGTTCGAACCCCACAGCCTGCATCAACTAATGCTTGTATTTAGTTTTCTTTGCTATCTCTTTAAAATGCAGATAAATATTGAATAAGTGTTTATTTAATTTACGTCTATATTTCTTTTAAATGTATAAAAATGTGATTCAATTTTCTTTGCTATCTTTTTAAAATGCAGATAAATATTGAATAAGTGTTCATTTAATTTACGTCTATATTTCTTTTAAATGTAGAAAAATGTGATTCAATTTTCTTTTTGGTATTTCACAAAATGCCGGGAAATATTAATGCACTTACATGTCCGCGTGCTAGCTTGTATTTAAAAGTAGAACAAATTGTAATTGAATTTTTCTTAATATTTTTTGTGGCAGTTTTTTCTAATAGTAAGTAACTGCTCAAAAGAATATTTCTAAACCTAAATAAGATTTCATTTACTTCTCCAAAGATCTGAATGATTCATATGATTTCATTTTTTTTAAGCCAAATCAAAGTAAATGATTACAAAGTACTAGAAATGATTACACCCGCTAATTTATGTGTCTCTTGAATCACCTGCTGTTTGACAACAACAATAAAAATACTATCACTTTTCATTCAAGAAACTAAATGTCAGTCACCAACACTTATTATTCAATTTCAAACGTTCTCATTCTCATTATTGAACTTCTTTTTGTATTTTCACAAAAGTGCATATGAATATTGAATAAGTTTTCCATAGGGATGACAATTGGTGGGTCGGGTCAGGTTTGGGTCAGGTCATTCAGGTTTGGGTCTAGTCGGGTTAGCATGAATTCGGGTCCAAGTCGGGTTCAGGTCAGGTCATTTGGGTTCGGGGTGATTTCGGGTTCGGGTTCGGGTTGGGCCGGGTTTATTTGGGTTTGGGTTCACTTCAGGTCAGGTCAATTTTAGTTTCGGGTAACTTCAGGCCAGCTTTCGGGTCAAATTCGGGTCAACCTTTGTGTTCACGTGGGTTACTGATGTGAAGTCAAAATGATTGAATCGATTCAATTTTTAAAAAATTTAAATCAAATAATTCAATTTTTTTGTATGATTTAATTTAAATTAAATTTTTATTTTTTAGTATATTTAATTAAAATATTTATAAAAATTTTCTTCATTGTAGTTTAGTACATATTTAAGTAATTTAATATTGTTAGTAATATTTGATTGTTTTTCTAAACTCATAAGCTTTAACTACCATTGTACAGATTATTCAGATCTTCACCCAGTTATTACCTAGACATACACAATGACAATTTTGTTATGTTTATGTTTTAATGAATTTTCTTTGAAATTACAATGAAATGCAAATCAAGTTAATTATCAGTGACTAAATTGTAAAATTTGAAAAATTTTGAGTGAAAGTGCAAAGATCTCAAAAATTTTAGGATCCATATTGTAATTATTATGGGTGACTAAAATAATTTTTTTTAAAATTTAGGTACGTTATTGCACTATACTTAAAAGTTTAGGGATGAATATTTTAATTTTAATAATTGCCTATTAAGATCATTAAACTTACTAAATATAAAAATTACTTATGTTGAAAAAATCCAAATATGGGATTTACTAAATATAGATGTTTTTTCCCCAAATAAGATACTTGCAATATATAAAAGTCCTAAAAAAATAGAAATTACTAAATATAGAAATCCTTTCTCAAAATATGAAAATTATTAAACATGAATATCTTAAAAAATGAAATGAAACTACTAAATATGAAAGTCTCATCTCAAAAATTGAGACTTACTAAATATGGAAGTACCAAAAAATGGAAGTTACTAATAACGGAAGTCACCATTCCTAAATATAAGATATACTGAATATGAAAGTTTTTAAGAAATGGAAGTTACTAAATATGGAAACTTCCATATTTAGGACTGATTTAATATGGAAAATAATGAAAAAAGAAAATTAAGGTTTAAGGTAAGGGTTAAAATCGGGTATTGTCGGGTTTAGTTATCGGATCATCTCGGGTTCAGGTTAGGTCAGTCTCGGGTTTGGGTAATTTCGGGTTAGGGTCATTTGGGTTCGGGTTTCCCTTTAATCGGGTTCGGGTTCGGGTTCAGGTCGGGTTGGGCACAGTCGGGTTTAGGTCGTTGACTTTTTTAGTCAAATCGGGTCAGGTCGGGCTTGGGTTCGGGTGGGTTGGGCCAGGTCATGGGGTTGGGTCCGATTTTGCCATCCCTTTACATGTCCACGTGCTAGCATTTATTTAAAAGCATAAAAAATTGTAATTGATATTTTTTAAATAGTTTTCTTTTTTTGGCAGCTTTTGCCAATAACAAATAGCCTCTCAAAAATGCTTTTAAAAACTAAATAAGATTTCATTCATTTCTTCTAGAAGATATGAGCATTCTCATGACTTAAATAAAGGATACAAAGGAAATGAGATGCATACTTTTACAGAAATCTAAAAGTTGAACCAGCTATCATATTATGAAAATTAGCATTCACAAACACGCACTACGTGTTATTGGCAGTGTACTCGCATATCCTTTGTGGAGATTAGTGGTGTTCAAAGGGGCAGTTCGGGACCAGCCTAGGTCAAACCTGGCCTAGATTTGGTCAAATTCGGCTCGGCATGAGCCCGGGCTAAAAAGGGCATCGGGAGGGGCGATTATGGGCCTCAGATAGGAAGGGTGTTGAAGTGGGCTCGGCACGACCCAAGGCGAAAGTGGGCTCAACACGATAGAGGCCCAACATAGGGACCAGCTTGAGCCTAGCCCGGCCCCGCTGGTCCGGTCGGGTCCTCACGGTCGCCTGGCGCTCCTAACGGCTCCAGATTCAAAAAGAAAAAAGAAAAATTACACTACAAAGTCCATCTAACGACATGCAGTCTTTTTTTTAACCCCTAGAATTACTTTTTTGCCCCTCCCAACAACTATATTCTAAGGGCTTTTTAGTTTTAAAAAAAAAAAACCTTCCCCTATAAATAGAAAGGTCATTTCCACCATTTCTTCACACCAATCTTAACAATCTCTCCCTTTCTACTAATACATTCTCTCATTTTCTTCAATCTTTCAACCTTGTTTTCTTCATTTTTTCTTAATCATTCCTTAATTACTTTTAAAGCTCTTCATCTTCTTAATTTATTCCCACACAAATGGTATCAAGAGAAAAGGTAAAATGCCTCAAGTTCTTCATCCCGCATCTGTTTAAGGGCTTTTTTTCATGGTCTTTCCCGACCGGTGACTTGTGGGATTCAAATCCAACAAACTAATAAGGACGAGCAATTTGATATAAGTCAATACGACTTGGGGCTCGACGATCAACTTTCGGATGATGACGTTGAGAAAGTGGAGCCAACGGCAACAGAAAATGTTGATAGAGGAGATGGTTCTCAATAGACCCCGACAAGCCATCAACCTAAACTTCCATCACAAAATAAGACATTGAGGCTCACCGCATGGCTTTGGGAGCATTTTGACTAAGTTTTCGAGAAGGATGGTCATGGCAATGATGCAATGTTCGTAAATTGCAAACATTGCAACACAAAGCTCGCACATAATAAGAACTCTGGCACGGGAACACTCAAACGGCACATGGAACATAAGCACCCGAATCTATGTCCGGATGCAACTGCCAGTACCGGCGGTTAGACACAACTTGCAAGTATTGTTGGCGGATCAAGTATTTTTAGATTTAATCTACAAAATTGTAGAGAATGCATGGTAAAATGGATGATGTAAGATGAAAAACCATTTACACAAGCTGAAGATAGGCATGTGGAAAAATGGATTAAATTAGAATTAAACTTTGTTTTTAAAAGAACATCTAGGAGTACTGCTATGATGGAGGCATTTAAAATTTATGAAACCAGTAAATCAAACATATAAGCATACTTATCTGCTTTTGATCATTCTATCTTACTCACTAATGACATGTGGACTTCACCACTAGGACAAGATTATTATTGTATCACTGCATATTGGATTGATGATAATTGGGTCATTCAAAAGCGTATAATTGCATTTAAATGGATAGAAGTTGATCATACTGGTTGGAACATATTCCAAGTTATTTCAGATACTTTTAAAGAATTTTTTTGTTATGACAAGGTTTTTAGCATAACATTTGATAATGCATCAAATAACGATGTCGCGGCTGAGACATTAAAGAAATCACTAGAACCTGTTTTGGATGCCACATTTTTTCATATTAGATGTGTATGTTATATTTTAAACTTAGCTGTCCAAAAAGGTCTTCAAGTTTTGAGTACTAAAATTATTTCAATCCAGTGGGCAATCCATTATTTGAAGTCAAGGATCAAAGTTTTTTAAAGAGTTTAAGCTATATTGTCTTGAAAATGACCTTGATTTTAGCTGGAAACATTTTAAACTTGATTGCCTTACCCGATGGAACTCGACTTATGAGATGTTGATGGATGTGATGTCATTTGCTGCACATATGACATGTTTTATAAATGTCAAAGAAAAAAAAAACGCTTTTGAAACAAAAGATGTGGGATAAACTGTCAAAAATTGTTGCTGTGCTGCGATATTTTTATGAGGCCACTGTTTTTTGCTCCGATGTATACTATCCCACATCTCACAAAGTTTTAATGCATTTGGTCAATATTGCATGAGTTTTTAACCAATACAAGGATGATAAGTTGTTAAAAGACACGGTTAAGGCAATGAAAGACAAATGAATTTTATATTTCAGTAATATACCCCCGATCTATTTACTTGCACCTGCACTAGACTTGACTGTTAGAATCACGGCTACACAATACCTACTTTAGGGTTATTATAGTTTCTTAGAAATTGTAAATATTTTTGTTCATGCTATAACTGCCACTATTGAGGAGCACTTATAGGAGTTATTTAAAATTTATGCCGACCGGCATAAGGATAAGGTTATGAACATTACTTCTTCTACCATCGGGTGTTCATCATCATCGGGCTTATCACCATTCAATCCGGTGAAACAACTCCTCAAACGGCCTTGTGCTGCAGCATCCAGTTTTAATGAAGTAGACGCATACCTCAACTTGGTTTGAAAGAATAGTGAAACCAATATTCTAGAATGGTGGAAAGCAAGAAGCAACAAATTTCCAATACTCTCCATAATTGCCAAAGAAGTTCTAGCGGTTTCCATCTTAACCATTGCATCTAAGTCGACTTTCAGTGCTGGAAAACATGTAATTTCAGAAAAATGAGTAAGGTTATCACCAGATGCAGTTGAAGTTTGTATATGCAACTGTGATTGGGGTCTTGCAGGTTTAAGATTACAAGACTATAAGAGTTCTGACGAAGAAAACCCTGATGAGATAGATGCTTAAATTTACAACTTGTTCATTATCCTCCTATTTTGTATTTGATCTGATTTTGCTATTCAGCACAGATCCTACATTTTATTTTACATTTACTTCTATGGAACGTTTTGCTGTTGACTCATGTAAAGCCCATTCTAAGATATGTAAGTGCCGATTGGCGTTCAAATTATTAAAATTTTCGCATTGGTGGTAGTGTTTTACTTTTATAATAATTAGTTTTCAAAAAATTTGTTTTAGAATCAAATTCTAAAAAAAATTAAAAAAAATAACGGGCCAAGGCCCGGACCAGGCGCAACTTGGCCCAGTACCGGGTAAGACCTGGCACGGACCCAACATGCCTTTAAACCAGGTCATGCATGGGCCCTCCAAACCCAGGACGGAGACCGGCCTGCCCGAGCTGGTCCCGAGCCAGGTCGGCCCAGTGAACACTTCTAGTGGAGAACATTCCAACCTTTTTGAAGATACTATTGTGCAACAAAGTAGGGTAAAGGTCTCTACCAAATGAATATTTTTCATATACAAGATTTTAAATCAATCTCAGGCTTAGAGTATTTGATCAACCTTTAACTTAGAGCAAATTAACATTTGGTGAAAAATGTATAATTTAGGGGAAAGTATACTTTTCAAGTTTTATATTTTTTTATATTTTTTCAAATTAATCATAAAACTTCTCTTGCATAACAAGTTCTAAAATTGATAGCTGTAACTCGTTAGGATTAAAATTTTTCATGTTTTGCCAAATAAGTCCTAACATTTTCATTTTTAATAGGAAAAGTTGACATGACATTTGATATCATTATCTCTAGGGATAAAATTAACCGAGGGTTTCTTAACTTATTTTTGTGTCCTAAACAAGTATCGTATCTTAATGTTGTTCTACAAAGTATCTTATCTCATTATAAACGTTTCAATTAGGTCATTTCCATCAATTCTGGTGTTAAATTGGGCAGAAGTTATTGATGTGACATTAATTAATATTAAAATAAATCTAAAATAATAAATTTGGTCATCAAATTATTGCAATCAATAATTCTAAACCTTTTAAAAGTTATTGAAAATCAACAATAAGGCCAAACTTTTAAAATTTATCCTTCCAAACATAAAAAGATCAAGAACATCAACCCAAATTACAAAACAATTAATTGGTTTCCTCATTAAAACTCAAAATAATTAACTGCTAGAATTCTTTTCTTCTCTCATGATAGCAAAGCTTCTCTCTCCAGCAAGAGTGCTCACCCTTCTTTGAAAATCTGTGCTTCGTTTTTTCAATTTTTGTTAGTTTTGATTTGTTCGACCTATTCTTGATTGTATCTTCTTCTTCAGATTTGCCTTTTTGGTTTTCCCCAATTTATCCCATAAACCCTAATTTTCCCCACACCTGAATTGGAAGCAATCTTTTAGAAATGAAATCATAGAGATTGAAACGGAGGTTCTGATGTCTGCCGTAAGTCCCTATTTTGCAATCAAATCGGAGGTGAAGAGTAGAGATTGAATCCGAAAGGTGAGGCTCGATTCCTCTTCTCGGTTTGTGATCTCTTTATTCGACACTGCTCCAGCTCCTCAGTCGATGATTAGAATAGACAAATGAGAAAGCGCGGAGGCGAAGATTGGAGATGTTGTGGCGGCGATAGCTTTGCGGAAAACGACGGCGACGGTGTCGGGATTTAAGTGATGTGGATTGGAGGAACAACAGATCTGACCTTCCTAAGACGAAGTAGTTGCCGTCGTGGCACCGGATTCGAGCTCCGACTACCGTTGGTGTGACTCATTTCCAGATCTAGTAATTAGTGGCCAAGAGACGATGAGTTTGGTTGGTGGTTGCGACAACTGATGAGGCTCGATTCCTCTTCTCAGTTGGTGACCGTGACAAGTGATAAGTTTAATTGGTGGGCGTGACAAATGATGAGTCCAATTGGTGGCTATGAGTGGTTGCTATTTGGGTTGGTGGTGAGGGGGAGGTTGAACCAAGAGGATACTGTTTTCCTATTCCGAATTAATTGGTTTGTAATTTGGGTTAGTTTTTTATATTTTCGTGGCTTAGAATGAGAAATTGTGAAAGATTGGGTTTAATATTGATGTTCAAGTAAGTTTGGAAGGTTTAAAATTATTGATTTGGAAATATTTAAGGACCAAAAGTGATATTTTATATTTCTTTTAATATTAATTAATGTCACTTCAGTTAGATTTAACGTCAAAATTGACGAAAAGGACTCTATTGAAACGTACATAATAAGATAAGATATTTTGATAAGATAAACTTAAGGTAGAGTAATTGTTTAGGGAAAAAAAAAAAGCTAAGGGACCCCCGATGGATTTTACCCTTATCTCTAGTGACTAAAATAAAACTTTCAAATTTTAATGACTCACTTGAAGATTTTATCAAAGTTTAAGGGTCATTTTTATAATTTTTAGAAAAATATACGTACTTCATTAAATATTTAGAAAAAATATTGGTACTCTATTGTTATATTTTTTAATTTTAAAATGAAGTAATTCAAAGTTTTGTGGCTAAAGGTAAAACTTAGCAAAAACTTATTTGACCTATCCCACACCATTACGGATGGGTCGGTAATAAAATCCAATTTTCTTGGAAACCTAATTAGAGTTTCAATTGGCTATATCAATTCCATTTGAACTAACCAATATTCCTAAGAATGAGAATTATGTCATACTATATTGCAATACACTGATTTGACACACCCTGATGTACATAGAGTTTTTACTAATCCACTAACTATGAAATAGAGTGGGTTTGAAAAATTTCAGTATTTTAAATAATGTAGCTTTGCTTATTTTCATTGAGTTCAAATTGCTTCATTTGTAAATTTAGGATAATAAGAATAGAGTAATTTTTTTTTAAATTACAATTTGATCCTTATAATTTTTAGAAGTTTTAGTTTGCCCCCAGACTTGTTAAAAAATTGCATTATGACCCTTAAACTTTGATAAAGTTTCAAGGAAGTTCCTAATATTTAAAAAGTGTCAATTTAGTTACTATAAATAATGGCATTAAGCAAAGTTGTTAAAATCGGGATTCCACATGGAATCGTTTTTCATTTTATGTGAATCGTAATCATAGAATCAGATCAAAATCGTAATCATAAGTGATCATAATCGTAGAATCTAATAGAATCGTTTTTCCTATTTCAAATTATAAAATCATAAGATTCTAAGATTTGAATTGAGAATTTGATAATCTTGGCTTTAAGTGCCACATCAGTGTTTTCTATCAGAAAAAAAAAAGTTTTAGAGCTAGTTTGGCAAAACATAAAACTCTTAGGACTAATATTTTTCATGATTGTACATTTTAGGACTTCTTTGGCAGATCGAGAAGCTTTGGGACTGATTTGGAAAAATGCAAAAAATTCTAGGACTCATAGTCTACTTTCCCCATTTATATGCAGAGGATCCAATTATCTTCGAATAAAATATCTCAGGCTGCATCGGAAAAGAAAGGATGGATAACAAAAAGACATTTACGCACTAAAATGCTTCGTTAATTCAATCGCCATTCCTCAACGATTTAAGCAGCCTTCTGGACAGTTGTTCTCAGAAGCATCTCAATGTCTGGGAAAAAAAAAGGGGGGGCAAGAACATCCGATGAGGCAAACTTTTATTCCTCAGAATTGCAAGCGGCTGTTAAAGCAAAATTGCCTGCCAGAATGTAGCCTAGGTAGGTTCTTATACAGCATGTTAAACTCTCGGTACAAAACTCCAGTAAAACTTATTCGCGAAAAGTTAACATCTCTAAGGTCCTGTCCCGTTCTCTTCCGCTCCATTTATTAATCCTCCGGTCACCATCTAGTATGGCTCCACCGGCGTGCGGAACTTTGCTCCAGCATAAACCGCTTCTGACCCAAGCTCCTCCTCAATACGCAGAAGCTAAATGCACAGGCATATGCAACAACATTAGTCAGAAAGCAAATTGATAGGGCAACCACAAAAGCACAACCTGTAAATTCTATATATTAGTTCTGGAGTATATTATAGACTAATTTTAAGGCTGGGGATGTCAACCTGATTGTACTTTGCAAGACGCTCGGACCTGCATGGAGCACCTGTCTTGATTTGACCCTAAAATTTATTGCAGAAGACGTAGACTTAATACCCAAAATTATGAACCTTAAGGTCCTACACTATGCGATTTATTTGTCAGGGACTGTTTTTACCGTCGCCAGGCCCACTGAAAGATCAGCAATGAAGGTATCCTCTGTCTCACCACTGCAGGCAACAAACTTAACTCATTAAGTGGCTGAAACTTTGGCACTGCCACGAAAGTCTATATATCTTATAATCCTAGTCTTTTATTGATTGTGCACAAACCTGCGGTGGCTGGCCATCACACCCCAACCAGCTTGCTTGGACATTTTGACAGCTTGAATACTCTCAGTGACTGATCCAATTTGATTAACCTGTACACATCACCAACCAGAAATAATCCAAAACTTTTACCAAAAAGCACAGGGAAGAATAGCTATAGCAAATTATTCAAAGCAAACAAAAGGTCATACCTTAAGAAGAAGTGCATTGCAAGTCTTCCCTTTGATAGCCTTCTCAACCCTCTGGTAAAATTATATACATAAAGACAGAAAATAAGTCCTACTAAAAGGTTATGTCAATTACTAAGAGCAAAGAATTTTTTTTTCCCATTTGTTCTTTGTCTCTTTGGTTAACTAGATATCCCCCAGATTAAACAAGGAGCAAATGAATTTCTTGCACTCGCACACTCCTTACACCTCCCAGTTTTCTCTTTAGAGGAACTTTTCACAATGCAGAATGTGGTCAATATCTATGTCCGTGTATGTGCACTCCTCCAACCACACACCCCCCCCCCCCCCCCCCCCCCCCCCCCCCCCCCCCCCCCTGCGGGGTGAATGGCACAAGGTGGGTTGGGAAGGAACACGTCATGGAAAACCCTAACCTTTGGGTTGGTGACCAAGAGATCGTCTCCAACAATTTGAACTTTGTCCCCAACTTCAGCAGTAAGCTTGGCATACGTCTCCCAATCATCTTGGTCAAAAGGATCTTCAATTGACACAATAGGATAACCAGAAATGAAGTTTTTATAGACTTCTTTAAGAGCATCCCCTGAGATCTTCTGTGATCCATCATTGTTCTGCACAAGCAAACAGGGAATAAACACCAGGGCAAGAGCTACTAAATACAAACACACATTTGCGCACACCTGTGGCTGTGTGAGAGGAGGAGGGTGACAAAAGTATGAAACCCAAACATCTAGAAAAGAACCAACATAAACATGTTCTTTCTCAAGGGGATATCAAAACCAATCTTCCCAATATCCCACTCAAAAAAAGAGGATACCGAGCAACAAAATTTACCTCCTCTTTGAAATTCAGGTCATATTTCTTATCATTTGCTCCGTAAAATTCTGATGCAGCAACATCCATTCCAATAACAACCTGAGAAAGGGCAAAAGTTGATGCCTTCAATCTCTTCTTGTAGTGAAATTCAAGAGAACTTACTGAAAAGAGAAATAAACGAGAAAGATTCTGAGAATGTGCACCAACCTTGCCAGTGTAACCAGCTTTTTCAATGGCAGTCTTGAGCAATTCAAGCCCTTCTTTATTCTCCTGAATTTCCAAGGAAAAAAAAAAACATCATCCAATGGAACAATTAATAAGGCAGGAGAAGAATAAAATATTCAGTAAGAAAATGACCTGAATATTAGGAGCGAAGCCACCTTCATCACCAACGTTTGTGGCATCCTGGCCATACTTCTTTTTTATCACAGCCTTCAGATGGTGGTAAACTTCAACACCCATCTTCATGGCCTCCTTGAAAGATGATGCTCCTACAGGAAGAATCATGAACTCCTGCATCCCAAGGAAAACCAGCAACATAAACCTAAGAGCTTCTCAAAAGAGGGGAGAAAAAGTTTAATGATTTTCTTGCCTGCATGGCAAGTTTGTTTCCTGCATGTGATCCACCATTGATGACGTTGAATGCAGGAACTGGCAGCACCAGTTTCTTGTTACCAGCAAGATTGGCAATGTGCTGCATCCAAAACAAATGGTTCATCAACTTATTGTATAGGAATATTCATCAACGCTACTAACGTATACCTAACCAGAAACTAGCTGAGCAAATTAGCAAGTTATAGCAGCAAAAATTTTAGGTTGTTCCAACAGAAAAGGAACAACAACATTTTACACATTTCAAGTACAAAACCAGAACTAGCAAATCCAAAAAATGTAATTTTTTCATAAAAAAAAGGCAAACAAGAAGTTCCGATTAACCAAAGATACCTTGTAAAGTGGAATGTTCTTCACCATAGCCCCAGCTTTGCAAACAGCCAGAGACACTGCTAAAATGGCATTTGCTCCAAGCTGGATAACATCAAATGATGAACATAATGAATAAACATGGATGTACGATATGATCATTTGAGAAAGTGCTAATCAAGATAACTGAAGCAGCAATTGGGCTACCTTTTGTTTGCACCAACCCCACTCGTTTTGTGTTCCATCAAGTTGTTGAACCATGAAGTTGTCAATACCTGTCTGGTCAGTTGGGTCCTGCTCAAAGATATATGAAAGAGATGGGGCACCTCAGAATAAATCAAAGCGTTTATTATCTGAAAGGAAGCAACAAGATAAAGTGTAACATGTCATATGTGTGCCCCATATTCCGTCTGATGATCAATTATGCCTTTCCATACATCGAAAAGGTTACATTCATTCCTTGAAGGAAGCATCATAATAAAGTACAACATGTCATTTTTTAACTATTCCAATTCTTGAGGCAAAACTGAATCAAGAACCATGAATAGAAGGGTAATACAGTACAGGATTCAGAAACTTGTTACTGTTTCATATAATAGATCACTCATTGAGAGATTATCCCAGCATAAACAAACAGCATTACGTATCTACCCCAACCAGACTAGGATGAGACCCAAGACACTGAAGTGCAAGCTTAACTTATTCGAGTGGCTTATAGAAGCTACAGTAGAAAAACAACTGATATACCCATGAAAATAATCACCTTGCCAACCAATGCGGGGCCAATTACGGTGTTGACATTTGCAACGGCCTGAGATGAATCAGATCTCAGTTAAACCAGTACTGTAATACATAATAAGCTAAACACACAATCCACAAAAACATCAAGTATCTAACCTTAGAAACACCCTTTCCAAGATAATCTGAGCCACCATCTCTCAGTTCAAGAGCCTCGTAAATCCCTAAAAGGCCACAAAAATCATTACACGATTAACATCTGCCACATAATAAAGATGAAGAAATCCGAAAGGATTAAATTATAAGAAACAGAAACACAAAAAAAAAAAAAAAAGACACCCAGTAACATACCGGTGGATGCACCACTCGGGACAGCGGCTCTAGCCTTGTGACCTTGCGATGTAGTTACATCAACCTAGCAGATACAGCGGAATTTTGCGTCGAACATAAGAAGATCATACACTAGACCAGACAAGAAAAAAGGTTCGGCAACAAGAAGCAGGAAGGAAGAAGCCTGGAGAGAATCAAACCTCAACCGTCGGATTTCCACGGCTATCGAAGATCTGTCGAGCTTTGATGGAAATTATGGTCTCCATGATCGGAGGCTCGAGATGTTAGCGAAGGAAATGACCAGATTTACGAAGTGGTGGGAGAAGAGTAGCTAACTAAAGCAAGATTAGTTCTGACTGTGAGTAGGGTTATTATATAGAGCAACTGGATTCGATAATAGCCGCTCGATCGAACATTTGGATTGTTTTATTTTTCTTTTCTTTTTTCTTTTTTATTTATTTTTTCGTTTGCCAATATAATGTAGTGCCATCATTTCTACTACAATTTCATTAAACCTTAAAATCTGGTAGTAACTTTTTTATAATTATGAATTTGGCAAAAAATATTAAATTTTTTTATAAAGAAATTGTATAAAATTTTAGATGGCAAAAATCATGAACAACCATATACTAGTTCTTTTTTCCTTTTTATGCAGCTCTTCACTAAAAAAAAAAAATAAAAATACGAGAAAAATATTTCCTTGAGATGAAAATGAGAGATATCTAAAAGTCTGAAAATCAACACAATTTGCAATTTTTTTTTTGAAAAAGAAACAAAAATACTCTATGCCATAAGCTCATAATCGAGTCCATGATGGATGTCAGCATTTTGCGCATGTTGTTTTGCTCAACAGCAACGCTCATCTCATTGCATAACCCAGAGTCATGCTCATACTTTAGCTTATTGGGAAATAGTGGATGGATCATACATTTTTTTTAGTTATTGGAGTTTTGAATTGAATTTGAAGGCAACAAATATAATACATGTATAAACTTCAAATAAACAACAACAGAATTTTAAACATGTGATTCCAGTGTTGCATTAAAATTTTCCTTTTCTTGTCTTTTGGTGCCAAGATATTTTTTTTTAGATGGACAGATCAAAAGATTCAAAACTGATCACTTCAAGGTATAGATGGAAACCAACGTTGCACTTTTTGCATACAAAATTAAACCCAAATTATTTGCTTAACATTCTAGAACATCATCATGTTCAGAGTTCCAACATTTCCCACGGGTTTAGCTTGATAGCTAAAGTGTTAAAGACTCTATGAGGAAGTTTAGGAGTCAGCTATGCTCTCCCCACTCCCCACCCTAAAATTGTCACACAAAACTAGTTTCGTTACTCTCAAGTTCCTAAAAAGATGACATTATTTTTTGCTTACTTAGAATACTAATACATCTTTCTTTATATGCCTGTAAGCATGCCTCTGAACTTAATAAAAAAACTTCCAACCATTTTTTTAAAATCTTAAGTTGTAGAAACAAAATCAAAGAAAACAAGTTAGCTTTTTGACATGTGGCTTCTTGACGCTTTGGAAGCTTTTAGGTAGAAAAATCTGGTAAAATCCAAATATGATCTCCTTATTTTAAGAGTCATCCTAAAATTGTCTCTTACCTTCAGAGTGTCTTTTAAAATCTCCTACATTCCTTAGCATATTCTATTTCAGTTCATTTCCTCAGTTAAATCATTATTTTAAATGGAATGTCTATATGGCACCCACTCTATCACGTGAAATCCAATTTCATAACAATGAATGATTATATTGGAAGAATATGAAATTTCATGATAAAACTGACACAAACTCAAAATATTGGTGACTTAAAATGTATATTAGCCAAAAATTCATCTTCTTCCCGAAATCTCTATAAGTTCCACCTGTAAAAGCCATTCCTTCATCATCCCATATTAGCTACTTTTACAACACTCTCTTCATTGCCATGGAGCACTAATCAGTTGTCAAGTATAAGGCTAGCCAAGTTTATCGACAAGCCTAGGGTTGTGGTATTCACCCATTTATTGGCTTATACTTGCCTTGGAATACTTGAGTTTCGCTCCGTCGTAGAATCCATCAATCAGATCAACCTACCATCAATCATGCACTCATGCTCAATAAACACCTTAAAATATCCAAGATATGCATAATAGTGTTCTCCACATTGTATTTTGCCTGTCCCTTTCTAAGTAATTTGACAAAAAGAGAGAATCCTTTAAGATCAATTTACGCAAATGTGAGCTAGAGGGAAGTGACCCAAAGAAAAAAAGCCGCAATGACTTTGGAGATCATTGGCTGCCAAAGAAAAACTAATTTCATGAGAGATCTTTGAAAATGAGTTATGGGCTTGATTTCGATCTCCAAATTCAGGAAATCTACACATAAAAATGGAGGATCCGGCTGTAAAAACAATGAGGCCAGAAGGGCTAAGGAGTTGACTCAGAAATTGGTGCATCAATTTTTGAAATTGTTTATGCTAATTTTTTATTTGAAGTCTTTAAAATTATATGTTTATGTCAATTTAAGCCTGAATATTCGTGTTCTTCCAAAAGAGGAGGTCCTAACTCATGTTTTCACAAGTACTCTTAACTAAAGAGGAGGTAGCCAATGATCTCCAAAGTATTTATATTTAATATGCCTTAACTCATGTTTTCACAAGAACTCTTAACTAAGTGTCAAAAAATATCTTATTTTTTCCTACCCTCAAAAAACTCGAATACTTAAATCTGAACCTGATCTTACTCGTAAAATTTTGAGGATGATACGAGTTTAACTAATTATACATTAATCAAGCATAGGGAAGACATATGTCTAGGTATTTATTTTAGCTCCGAAACTTGGCTTATACCATCCCCACATGTAATGTTTAATACTTGAGTATATATCTACACCATACATACACAATTTTATCCACTACAATCTAACTCTAGATTTCTAAAATTCATAAGTTAAATATCATATACAATGTAATTTAAGTATAGATTATCAATTTTTTTTCCTTGATTTGTCATGTTCAAGAATTGCAACAATATTATTTGGCACTTAAGTTATACTTTGTTTTTTATGAGTTGATGTTTTCATTTATTTTTGGAAAACTTTCTAGATGTATTCGAATATCGTGTTTGTTTGTGATATTTAATTTAATTTTTCATCTTGGTTAATTTTCCTTGTGGTAAATTATACTAATTTAATTTTTTTAGTTTATTTTTTATTATATGAATCATTTCTCCAGGTATTATGGGTGTGATGCACAGTGGTACATGCTTTGTCATGGGGAGGGTTTGGGTGATGAAACTCTACCTGCTGCAGGTTGCAAGGAGGGTTTAGATAGGACTTTCGTATGCGAGGATGATTTGGGAATAAGACTCTCGTATATGAGGATGACTAAGGAATAACTTTATACTACCTAAACCCGACCTGTTAACATCCTTACTTTTGACCTGAAGAGATTGAAGGCTTGTTTTACTTGCAAATGAATAGTAAATTGCACCATTGGTCTAAAAACATTTAGTTATCACAGCAAATTGGTTCTTAGTCTATTTTTTGTTGCATATTAGTCCCAAACCCTTATAAATTATTGCATATTGGCTCATAGTCCAACTGGAAGATTGAGTTAGCTTTGAAACCTGATTTATATATAGAAAAAATTAATAATTTAAATGGTTGATTAATTGTAAAAAAATTATGGAGTTGCTGAGTGGTTTAAAATAGGAAAACTTACAATGACCCCTATATGGTATAGCCTAACCTACACTTTGCCTCATTGTTTTTAAAAACTTATATTTTGTCATTACTTCTCTTACACTATCACAAAAATTTCTAAAATCTCAATTTAAATTATATGATAGTCATATTTCAATAATTTCAATCTTTCTAATATGTTTTTATAGTTAGTAGATATTTTAAATTATCAATATTTTTATCTATAAATGTGAATCAGTATTTTTTAAAAATGTTTGTTAACAATGAAAAATATCAAAATAATTTTAAAATTATTAAAACATGGTAACCAGACAATTTAAATTTGGGTTTTAGAAGTTGTTGTCAAATATTATCAATAAAGCATTAGGTAAAATGTAAGGTTTTGAAAATGGAATGGTAATGTGTAGATTAGACCAAATGATAAAGGAGTTTCTATAACTTCATTCGAAACTAATGTGTTTGGTAGTGGTTTTCTAAAAATAAGTTATTAGTGATTATTTTGATATATGAATGTTATTTACACAATTTTTTTAATTGATTAAAACTTTATACTTAAAAATTCAAGAAAATTTACATTTTTATTTATAAAAATTAAGTAATTTTATTGATTTTTTTCTTGTATGTGTAAGGAAAAATCATAAAATTTTTTTATCAATTTTAAAAAATTATTCATTTTTTTTCCACACGTAAAAGGTGAATGATAAAAGTGAAAATAATATACAAATATTTTAATCTTTTTTAACCTTCATACCAAATTGAAATACTTTAACAATTTGATTGAAAAAGTAAAAAAATTCTTAGATTAGTTGAACATCAAAATGTAAGCCCGTCGACAAGTTTAGTCTATATATATTTTTAATTATTTAGGTTTTCAATATGTTGGTTAAGATTATAGTTGCCATTTTTAATTTTTCAAATAAATGTGTCAATCATCATATATTTTTTTGTTTCTCAAAAGCATCTTTACATAGATATAGGGTTGAGGGTATGTCTAAGTAAAAAAGGATATTTGCTTTTTTGAAGTCTTGAAAGTCTACAAAATCATCATATATGACATTTAAAGGGAAATTAGTGAAGGCGATTTGAACCCTTGATCTCTGCTAGGTGTCTTTGAGCCTCAAGCCAGTTGGTTACAAATAAATTTACCTATTCACTTGAATTGATATGCTTCTACTATAATGTTGCTTTTACATGTAATTGGTTATTCCCTTTGTCTCGAGTTGTTTGAAACATTTTTTATAAGAAATTTAAAAAAATTATAGAAAAAATATGTGTTGTTCCCACTTTTGCTGTTCACTTTTTTACACAAAATGACAAACAATGAATACTAAAGTGATAGTTTAAAGGATATATTGTAAAGTAATTTATTAAGTATTTCTTTTGTACCAAAATCCTTGTAATATATTATATTTTGAATAGTCCAACATCTTTACAACATTTATATATTTAATTAATTGATTTATCATATTACCTTTCAAAGTTTATACTATTATTTCAATATTCATTTTTTTTCAACTTTTTTTTATATTCAGAACATTATACAAGTGTACAAGAGAGAGATATATTGTTAGAGACATGCAATTTTTTTTTGTCCAAAATGGTAGTGGAAGTTACAGCATGATGTGAATTCTGGTCACCTATATCCACTCAATACCTTAGTCATTATGTCAGGGATGGAGAGAATTTTTTTCCCAACTTTTCTTAAGTTATATGTAAAAAATCAAAGACAAAAGTGAAAAATAATATATAATTTTTTCATCTTTCTTAATATTGATGTCAAACCAAATGTTTCAACAATTCCCTAATGGAGAAAGTATGAAAAATATTGCAAAAATTTGTGACAGTTCAAAATAATAAATATTGCAAAAAAAAATGTGAAATGAAAAATATATAACTTCTTGTATCCATTATATCTAAAAAATTTTTCATCCGGTTATACGTTTATGCTAATAAATTAATTTAATTTGATTAAAAAAAAAAAGAACCCAAAACCTAAAAGTTTATCCTCCCTCTAGAATTATTAAACTGAAAAATGAATCAACTAATATTTTGCCTGGCGAGCTTAATTATGAATAGGAGTAGCCATTTGTGGCTTTCATGCATCTAGGGAGTTGCATCGGCTCGTGAAGCTCGTCATTGTTCCGGTCAGAATTCTCCTAAATAAAAAAAAAAAACTGACATCTTGTTTATCTGTATCATTACTGCCACTGAGATACCAAAATCATATACGTCTCTGTGCCCCCCAAAAAAAAAGGAATTTTCACGGAAACTAAACTTTATGAACTACTTGCAAAAAGAGTTGGGAAGAATTTGGACTAACAGTTCCAGGGAGACAGTGATATTAACAAGTGGAAATTGCATCATTAATCATTTTTAATGATGCTCAGCATAAATTTCGTGATTGATGATGTTGAAGATTATTTGTTGCACCTAACAAAATAAAAGATGCGATGCGTGCTTGCTGCCTGCTGGTTTGTTCCGGTCGATGATCACATCCTCGTGCCACTCCCACCTACCCTTAATTTGCTGGCAAGGAATCGGCCAACGCCCCCAGAGCCAGAGGCATATTCTGAGATACTACCAATAATTTTTTTTTATTTAAAAAAGGACACACAAAGAGACAAGGAGAAAATTTAAATACAATATAAAACTTTGTGTTCCACATTTCAGGTAAAATTCAAATTTAGTCCCCTAACTTTAAAATTCATTTTAATGTGGTCCCTTAACTTAAAAAGTGATTATTAAAGTTCCCTAACTCAACTCGCATGTGCTATTCAAGTCCCTGTCATCAATTCAAGCATTAATTTGCACAGAAATTATATACATGACACCCCAACTGCCATGCGACATTTTCTTTTATAATAATAAGTGACAAGACTGAAAGAATAATAAATCTCAGGATAGAATTGTCACAAAAAAATAATTTTAAGGACTTAAAAAGTTTAACCCTAATCTCATCTTCCCTGTCTCCCTATTTATCTGTCTACATCGCCACAATCTCACTGTCTTTCGACTGGCAACCGCTCCCAATCAATGCTACGCCCAATCTTCCAACCCCTACAGTCCGAACAAGTAAATGTCGGCAAGTTAAAGGGCCACGAATCACAGAGCCAATTGAATCGCACCCAAATCTCGACGACAATACCCCGATGTTATCAAATCACACCCATTAAAAAAGATTTGAGCCCATTGAAGCAGCATTTGAACAAGATCATCTGAATTAAATAAAGACAAGATGGGGTAGGCAGTAGTTGGCAGGGTTGGTGGCATCTTCCACGAGATGACAATCGGTTAGCGAATCTGGACTAAGGTCGACCTAACGAGAGATTTGGAGATAGTCGAACCTAGACTAAGGTTGAACCTGGGCTAGAATTGCAATGATGATCCCAAGAAGCAGTTGCGGCACGGTGGTTGCCACAACGGTGGCGGCACTGGCGAAAACGAAGAGAAGCCCAAGGGGAAAAGATGAAAAATTTGGGTTAATCTAAATTTTAAGTCACCAAGCTTGCGTGTTTGTGCCAAGTCTAGCCTGTATTTATTGTTCTTCCATTATAATCACTTAGCCCTATGAAAAAGGATGCCACATGGTAGTGTGAGCTCCTAGTAGGATCTTTAAGACTAAGACATCAGCATCTCTGTTAAAGTTAACAATGCAATTAACAAAAAGACCAGAAGTAGAACACAATATATGAGTCAAGGGACTTTAATATAACAAAGTTGAGTTAATGGACCACATTCAGACGACCTTTAAAGTTAATGGACTAAATTTAAATTTTACCCTCCACATTTCTATTTCATCTACTTGTTTCCGTTAATTGCTAACAATTGTCAAATGGTAGTCTCAGTTCTCAAATCAATGCCATTACACTTTTTTTCCGGTCGATTTGTAAAAGAGTCATGTCATGTTGTGACACGGTATAAAATGAAAACAACAATTGAACATGTATACGCATGCCCTCTTAACCCCTGCAACATATGCCCGTGTTTCGTTTTCATGCCAAAGAGTGAGGTTTTGAACTTTTTTTTTTTTAATTTTTTTCGTTAATAGCATTAAAAGTCTTAGCATAAACAAAATTTGTACTAACATTTATGTTATCTTATATTGAAGTTTTTACTATTTGTCACAGGCTTTATTAAAATATAACATAAATGTTGGAATGTTTCAATCGAAGAGCGCACTTTTAACGGGAAAGAAAAACATCGATGAAAATTGGAAAGGAGAAATAGTTTAACGATATATTGTAAAAGTTTGATGGCCTATTTCTATTTGCAGGGGTGATATGTAACAAACAAACGATCAGGGGTTCAATTGGACGAAGAGTGAAAGATATAGGGCCCGTAGTGGACGGCCGCCTACACCCACACGAAGCACAAAGTGACGTGGGGATTTCCTTCGAGCTCCACGGAGCAAAGACCACGCTCTCTGTTCCCTTCCCCACTGCCTCCGTCTGCGATAGCCACTGCGTTAACTTCTGCTCCGTCATCCCAAAACCCTAGAATCGAAACCAGAAATTGAAGCAACAATAATGGCCTCCGCTTCTCTCTCGTTCTCAAGACTTCTTTCTCCGACTTCCGCTTCTTTAACGGCCGCCGCCACCAAACTCTCCCCAAGAACCCTTTCATCCGGACGCCACCTCTCGGGCCTCTCCCCCCTCTCCCTCAAGTTAGCCCAAACTAGCCGCCGTACGAATCCCCTCTCCCGTTCCACCGGCCGAAGCTCTTTCTCCACCTCCATTTCCGCCAAAATCTCCGTCGGCGTCAAGCTCCCCGACGCCACCCTGTCCTACTTCGATCCCGCCGGGGAACTCCAGACCACAACGATCTCCGCCCTCACCTCCGGCAAGAAAGCAGTCCTCTTCGCCGTTCCCGGGGCCTTCACACCCACTTGCTCCCAGAAGCATCTTCCCGGATTCGTGGAGAAATCCGCCGAGCTCAGAGCAAAAGGCGTGGATACGATCGCCTGCATTTCGGTGAACGATGCGTTTGTGATGAAAGCCTGGAAGGAGAATCTGGGCATTAATGATGAAGTTCTTTTGTTGTCTGATGGCAATGGAGACTTCACCAAGAAGATTGGGTGCGAGCTTGATCTGAGCGACAAGCCGGTGGGTCTAGGAGTGAGGTCCAGAAGGTACTCGCTGCTGGCCGAAGACGGGGTTGTGAAGGTGCTCAACTTGGAGGAAGGCGGCTCTTTTACCTCTAGTGGGGCTGAGGATATGCTCAAAGTCCTCTAATTCCTGTGAGTTTTCATTTTGTTAGTTTTTTGAGGAATCACCGAAGCAGTATGGAGGTTTTGTTAATAAACTGAAAACCTGAATAACAGAGATACAGTTTCAGGAAAAGCGGCAAAAGGACAATTGGTTTTTCGCTGAACTCTGTTGAAGAAGGTTCTCATTGCTTGACGCCTACTCTGGTCCAGGACAGTGCATTGCTCTGTTATTCTATCTGGCTAGACACACCTAGCAATAGCATAGGGTCTCTTGGCTTTTGTCGCTAAAGCTTGTTGCTCAAATCCAAGGCATAGATATTAAGTTCATATAATGCTTACTGCAATACTGTTCATTTCTTTAATCTTCTGGAAAAGCAAAATGGCCTACCTTTGGAATCAACCTTCACTGCTTTGTTTTAAGTCGCATATCATCTATTTGATTTCCCACTTTATTTGCTTGTCTATTCCTGCAACTACTGATTCTTGTTTTCGGTTGGTACAGTTCCCGCGATAATGCTGCATGTTAAAACAAGTTTTAGAAATGTCATATATCGACATGATTAATTACTACCTTCAATTGAAATCGATCTGGAAAATGACCGAAAGTTAGAACATCTGAGATCACAGCCGGTCAGAAGTTTATAACAATTTTTTTGTAGTGCATTTCCCTTTGTCTTGCCCAATTCTTCTATTGAAATTCTTGTTTTTTCCGAATGTTTTGTTTGATGTTCTCGCCATGCCCAAATCCAAGGCCTAGCGCTGACCTGTCACCCATCCTAATTCCTGAGTACCAGCTAAAAAGCTCCCATGTATAGGTAGATGAGCCAGTTGGAGATCCGGTTGGTCATTGACCCAGTGTTCATAATTTCAAACTAAGGGGGGCAAATTGAACGAAACGCTTAGTTAAGGTCAGGAATCGTGGCATTTTTTCATTTTTGTCAAACATGTTACAAACATAACTACAGCAATGTCACAAATCACAGCAACAAAACGAAAATTACAGTTTGCCATTGTTTCATGGAGCTTGAACAAGTGGTACACAGGAAAATCATCTCAGTTAGTCTTCAAATGAGGATCAACCTCCAACCTGGCAACGCCCTCCCGACCCTCGGCCACCTTAGCCACCTCCACCGAGCTGCGCATAACGAAAGCTGCCTCCTCGCCCGCTGCCCCATCTTCCTCGTAGTTTGGATCATTGGGGTCAATGGCAGGCAGGGGGCGGTGACAATTCAGCCTTCGCCACATCTCCCGGGTCCTCCCCGATGTACTTGCCATCGCGGCCGGACTTGGGAGGGGGCCTCCGGATGCCCGTGCCATCAGCCGGGTGGCGCTCCATTCGCTGCAAGCCCTTGTCCTCCAGCTTCCTCTCAATGTACTTGAGGGTGTCGATCTTGTGGGCGTCAACTTCTACCTTCACCTTGTGATCTCTCTCGCCTACAAGCTCGGGTTTCATTTTCGGGCGAGTTGTTGGTAACTCTACACTCTAGTGTTTTGTATTTGTGAAACTACGGCTTCTGCAATTGAGTCGAATAGTGATGCTGGTCCAATTGGTGAGCAGAATTGAGACATATAGAGAGTTAGGGGAGATACTGGAAGTTGTTAGAATGAAGGACTAGGATAGATGTGTTTGGACACGTAGCGCTTTTTTCTGACATTTCAGGTAAGTTGGAGAAAGGGCTTCGGATTGGGTTATGGTCGTGGTTTGGCCCGTTGCCTGTTTACAGATACAACAATAAAAAGGAGTTTAAACCACTTGATCTAGCCCATGTCGACCCAACAAGTCATACTGCCCCAAAACTATTCTACGCATAGACATCAGTCTGAACTCTGAAACCTCAATATCCCCACTAGAGACGTTAAGATCAGCCATGGGGCTAAATGTTTTAAAACCGCACATGTTAAACTAATTTCAAAACGATTAGGGCTTGTGAACCAAATAGAACCTTTACTGATAAGGCCTTGACCAGTACAACGTCTACAGATCGAAGGGCACGCTCGGTGTAATGATTAAGATATGGGCTTGTAACGAGCTGGCCAAAGTTCCCCATATAGCAAACAAATGAAAAAGGATTCTGATCATAAGGCCAACTTGTGCAGTAAGTTTCCTTACTCTGGTTTGGCAGAAATCTTGGGGATTGCCATTAATGGTTCGTACTTTCTCATAGTCACACCCACCCTGTCCCTCATGTCCATTGTCTCCTTTGTGACACCAACTTCAAGCTCCCAATCAAATTGGTGGACCAAAGACCCCAAAAGCAGGTGTAACATCCTATGAGCCAAAGGCACCCCAGCACACATTCTCCGGCCAGCTCCGAAAGGTATGAGTTCAAAGTTCTGACCTTTGTAATCGATTTTCGACCCTATGAATCTCTCGGGCTTGAACAGCAATGGCTCCTCCCACACGTCTGGGTCTCTCCCAATTGCCCAGCAGTTCACAAGGACTTGTGTATTTTGGGGTATATCATACCCCAAGAAGTTCGTGTCTTTAATGGCTTTTCTTGGGACAAGCAATGGAATTGGAGGGTGCAATCGCATTGTCTCTTTGATTACTGCTTGCAAGTATGGCAGATTCTCAATGTCTGTCTCTTCTACCTTCCTGTCTGGTCCGATGAGTCGAGCTAGTTCCGCTTTCACCTTCGCCATGGCGGCTGGGTTCAGTAGGAGCTCTGTCAGTGCCCACTCTATCGTGCTGCTTGTGGTTTCTGACCCTGCCAAAAATATTTCCTGCACAACATACGGGAAAGCAGAAAAACTAGCTTCATCATTATTGTTAAACCAAACTTAACATTAAATCATTGACTTTCTTGTGACTCGAGCAAATTGGCGTTTACCAGTATGAAAATGTTAATGTCACGGTCGGAAATTTTGGAAGGCTCGTCCTTGCCATTGCCTTGGAACTCAAGCAAAACATCCAAGAAATCCTTCCTTCTTTCCCCGTCCCCCACCATTTTCACTAGTTCCAATCTCTCCTCGACGAGTTTGGACGCGATTTCCAACGCGTTCCCGAGGTCTCTTTCCATCCGCCTCCTCAGCCTCTGCGGATCCAACCGCTTCAGCCACGGAAAAAAGTCCGCCAAATTCGGGTGCCCGCTCCATTCCATTAGACCCATCATCGAATTGAAGAAAGCTGATCCGCGCTCCGAGCGCGGATCAAACAAGTCACGCGACAACATCAAATTCCCCAACAAATTAAACGTCGCCAGGAACACGAATCGGGCCACTTGAATCCCGCGCGCTTCACCTTGAACCCGCCGCGCTTCATCCCCGAGCCATGACAACATCTCGTCAACGCACTTCCTGCGAACGCCGGCGGTCTCGTTGATCTTCTTGACCACCAGCATTTCAACGGTGACCAACCGCCGGAGAACTCGCCAGTACGAGCCGTAGGGGGCGAGGGCGACCGAGCCCTGGTGGTAGTCGTGGGCGCGCATCGTCTCAGTGACGGTCCGGTCGGCGAATGAGAGGTCGTGGTTCTTAAATAATTCGGTGGCAGCTTTGGTCGAGAGAATGACCATAGAGTTCATGGCCCCAAATCGGAGCCAGACGACCGGACCGTACTGCTCCCGAAGGCCGGCCAAAGTCCGGTGAGGCATTGACCCGAGGTCGAACATGTTGCCGAAAACGGGCCAGCCGGGCAGGCGAGGCGGTAGCTTGGAAGGTTTTGATTTTCTGGGTCGGATGATTCTGGAGAAGATCAAAAGTGTGGATGCAAATATCAGAAGTGGAAGTAGAAAAGGCGAAGGAAAATCCATGGCGGTGGATCGGTCAGGCTTTTGGCGCCGGTCGAGTGGTTAGTTTGACATAGTCACATAGACCTGGTAAGCTACGGTGCGCCAACTTATAGACGGATCATGGTGGCGGCAGTCGGCAGACGCTGACTTGTTATTGCTCTAATTATTGTCTTAAAATATTGTTTTTTTGGCCGCCTGTAACCTGCTCCAAGTTTAATACCATTAAATTAAGATCTTTATAATAATTCGTGTAAATTTGAAGTGTGTTTATCTAATTCTAAGATGCAACTGTTTAATATTAATACTGACATATATTTGTCTAGGGTGAAGATCAATTTGTTTAAATTTCAAGTACATTTATTTCACTTTGATTGTATATTTACTTTTTAGACACATTTTTCTAGTTCAAATGTTCATTTATCTAGATGAAACTATCTTATTTAGGTTTAAGATGCAATTATTTTGCTTTAACTGTGTATATATTTCTAAGATTCATTTGCTTAGTTCAAATATGTCTAGTTCTTCTAAGCATTTGTCTAGATTTGAGATACATTTGTTTTACTTGATTATATATTTATTTCTAAGTAATTTATCTAATTTTAAGATGCATTTGTCTAATTTTGATAAACATTTATCAAAGATTGATGATTTTACGTCATTTTGTTTAAATTTTAGTTACATTTGTTTTACTTAGATTATATATTTATCTCTAAGATTCACTTGTTTAGTTTTGGAATGTATTTGTCTAATTCTAATATACATTTGTCCCTAGAATTAAGCTCGTCCAATTTGAATTTAAGATGCATTTTTTTTATCTATATTGTTTACTTATTCTGATATGCATTTGTTTACATTTTTTGTTATTTTAATGATTTTCGCAAGTGAGCGAATATAAACATGCTGAATGTGAAAATTTCCGTTGATTTCATCTTTTACAAATGTTATCACTAACTTATTCTCTTTTGTCTCTATTTTTCGCTTCTTCTAGTTTTTGTACCAACAAATAAGCTGTAGGAACATAACGGGAGGATATTTTTTTTGGAAACTTACAATTACCGTCTTGAGATTTACTCTAACATACAATTTGTCATTTTAGTTTAAAAAACTACATGTTGTCCTTTTTTTTTTTTACATTCTCCAATAACAACTTCTAAAAATTTAATTTAATATTTACAATAGTCATCTTCTAGTAATTTTGATCTCTTCAATATTTTTTTATAGTTAATAGATATTTTAAATTATCAATTTTTTCTCTCTTTAAATGCATATTAATATTTTTTTAAGGTCAGTTAACTGTTAAAATATATCAAAAATTTTAAAATTATTGAAACATAATTACGATAAAATTTAAATTAGGGTTGCTGTCAAATAATTAAAGAAAGCAGTAGGTAAAGTATAGATTTTTTAAGAGAGATAAATTATAGATTAGATCAAATTACATTGGTTTTTGTAATTTTTCCTATCTTTTTTTTTTTAATTTTCAAGTTCATGAGCTCTGTTACTTGGAACTCAGACGCCGTGAGCAATAAATAACCCCCACCGGAGTCCGTCTCGGTGGTCGGTACAATAAGATACGCACTCCAAGTAAAAGATTCGAAGGTAAATGATGGTCATATTATCTATGTAAAAAAAATGTTTTAGAGAAATGTTTTCTTCAATGCTCAATATTATTTTGAAGAAATTAGTCTTCACATATAGATAGAAGATACTTTAGATGTACCTGAAGCTGTAAAAAATAAAAAACAAGTGATTAATTAAATTATGCATGGAATTCGATGCACTGTTTTCATTATTATTGATTTTTAGATTTAATAAATTATTATTTAATTCTATCACTTTTATATTTTAATTTTTAGAATCAATATTATTTAAAAGCTAATAATCACTTTACTTAATAATTACCTGAACAAATTTTTTTAAAAAGTAATTAATTTTTTATAAGGTTTTTCGTACCAGGCCCAATAAAAGGAACATTAATAGAAAAATACTGATACTTTGAAAAATATTTTTAAGATAAAATTTTGGGCTTCTTAAGTTTTAAAGTTTTAATTGGAGTACAAGTTGAGTGAATATTGAATAATCATTGAAAGTGAAAATAATGGATTAAATAATTCATTATTTTCTATTTTGTTGGTTGTTTTGTTTAGAATCAATTCCATTTAAAAACTAATACCATATCAGTAATATGTGTTTTTTCCAAAAAAAAAAAAAAGCATAGTAAAATGCATTAATTTAAAAATTTTTAAAATTCTTGTGAGTGTAAAATAAAAGAGCAGTAATTTTTTTTCTAATTAATGCATTTTAAAAATGTACTTTTGGGTCAAAAGAACATAGATACTCATTTTAATTTTTCATGAATTTGTTCGTGCCAACTTGAGAAAAGAAAACTTAATGAAAAATACTTATTCTTTTTTTCAAAAGAACCTTTATTTTGTTTCTTAAATTTTAAAATTTCAACCAATATACAAAGTAAGTGCAAAATCAAATGCTGAGAATAAACGTATTAAATAATTTAATCTCTCTCAACCAAAGCTTAATCACACGCAACCGATAGAGCTGTTTAAATATATAGTTTCTTGTCATGTTATGTTTTCCTAGTTACTGACGGTATCGGTGTGCATTTTGTCGTAATTGTGTGTTACGAATTACGATTCAGTTGCATTCGTATCTTCTAGGAGATTTTAAAGTTACCCCTGAAATTATATTTATATTAGAAATTTATACTTTTCTCTCTCTTTTTTTTTTACAACTTCTAACAAAAATTTTTGAAATATTAATTTAAATTGCCTATTAATTATGTTTTAGTAGTATCAAATTATGTGGTACTTCATCCATCCTAAAATTATCGCACCATATTTTATTTTGAACAGTCTCAAATCTTCACAATGTTTTCATATTTAATAAGTTAATTTATCATACTACCTTTAAAATTATCATTTCAATACTCAACTTTTCCAACTTTTTTTATTTAGTGTAAAAATAGATAAAAAGTGAAAACAACATATAATTTTTTTTTCACTTTTTTAATCTCTACACAAGTGGTTTAATAAAAATGAGACAGATGAATATTTTGTTTACAACTATGTGACATTGAAAAACTATTATTTTGCATTTATATAGATTAGAAGTGGATAACTTAAAATGGCCATGAACTGGATAACAAAAAAATATTGTAAATGTAATTATTGAATAGTTTAATTAAAATTTTAAAAGTTCTTATCAAATGGTATTTTAAAAAACCATATTGTAAATGTAGATTTTCAAACTTCAAGAGTATAAATATAATGTTAAACTAAACTAAGAGTGACTGCAAATTAGCTTATTTTCTATCAAGCTAAATTGAAATCACCAATACACAGTTACAAAATGTGCCCTTATACACAGTCAAGGCATCACGGTTCCTTTCATTCTTTTATATTGACTTCTAATAGTGGAAACGAGCCAAGTCTTTATCAAATAGTTTGAGTTTCTTTATTATAAAGTCGAGCCTAACAAGCCTCAAATATGGGTGAAAGTCGAGTAAGAATTTTTTGGATCGGTTCAAACTTGACCAGATTTGAACTTACTTTACCTTTCATATATGGCCTAATCTGATTGATTTTATGGTGGGCCTGACTCGATCCAAACTAAATAAATTCAAATTTGGAAGGTGAAATTTGGGTTGGATCTAAATTAGCCCAACACCAACACAACAATCTAAAAACAAATTCCTTGATAAAATGCATTTATTGACCAATCAATGGTTATCTCTAATTCTTCTGCCTGTTCTACCTCTTGCATTTATTTTAGAGCAAGTGCTAGACCTCAAAGGACAATCTAAGTGACAGACACCAAAGATGATCAAGTGAAAGGAGGGGTGATGTGGCAAGGACGAGGAGAGTGATAATGTGAGGAAGAGGAAGGCAATGCAACTAGGATGATGAGGAAGACGATAGCAATCTAACTGAAATCGAGAAAGTGTGTGAAAAAATGGGGTGGAGAACTTAAACCCAACCCAAATTCCATTTAGGGTAAGAGAAAAGGCAAGGCAGGAAAGGAAAAAGAGAGAGTAAGGGTGAGGCGTTTATGAGGGTGTGAGGCTAAGGTAACTGTGTTGTGCTTGGGTATGTGTCTATAGTGTGAAGGTTAAGAAAAGCTAGTGGTTTTTGTGCTGGGCTTTATAATTTAGTTGCTTGGGTTGGAATTATAGTAATTCAGGCCATTTTTAGGTTAGTCGGGTTTAACCTTATTTGACTTGGTTTTAAGAATTGAAATTCGAGTTTAATCAGGTCAAACCAAATTCTTGCTATTCTCTCCTTAAAACCAACCCAAACTTGATATTTTCAGGTCAAGGTTGGTTGAAATTCAAGTTGCAGTTTTAATGTTTACCCATAGCCTTAAGACTGAACTCGAGCCATATTTTAGGTTCAAATCCTTAATGAATCAAGTTCGAGCTCGATGTTGTTCACCTTGAATTCTTATCGAGCATAATATAATATTAATATAATGTAATTAATTTAATAAAATAAACAATAATTTAATTTCTAAAATATTACTCAAGCTCTTATTGGGTTAAACGAATCTCAATAAAGCTTAAACTAGTTTCATAACCCTTCTAACGGACGGGAAAATAATTCATATAAAAATATATCTTTACGCGATGTATATATAAGATCTTAAACATTGAATTTAAAGAATAAAAGTGAAAATGTTTATAAATAAAAAATGTTACCCTAGAATGTTTATTTAATTAAAACATAATTGTTCGAATTGCAAACAAAGGACTAAAAAAGCAAATGAATGGAAAAAAAACTTTATTGATTACTTTGAAAAAAGTATTGTATTAAGTTAGTGCAATATATTAAGGAAACAATAATTAAATTTCTTAACAATAATTACTTTAATAAAATTTTTAATGGAAGTAAGGGTGAAAAATGTAAAAAATGAGAAAAGGGAAAAAAACGAAATGAAAAAAAAACAGAGGAATAAAAAAAACAAAAGGTTTGCACCGTAATAGTTTCTTAGCCCTAACAAATCCATATGCATGTTAAATATGAAAGCAAGTCTAATTCAATCTGAAGGTGGGCTAAAAAAAATAAGTTAGATCAATAGAATGAAGCTGACGCTGGCCCAAAAAGAAAATTGATTCTATGGGAGAACAACGATGTTAGAAATGGTCAAAGGGATAGATTCAAGAGATAGAGTACTAATAATGTCATTTTATAAACTTTTGAGTCTCAAATGTCAAAGTATATAAATTAGGGACTTAATTATATAATTTGACATTTTAAGAATCCGTAAAAACTTCCCTCTGTTCGCACCCAGAACAGCGCCCTACTCTCTCTTCCTCCTCTCCAAAATGCTCACCGGGCTACGAGTTATAGGATGCTGCTACCGTCATCTCTGAGTTTCTCGACATGTCACCGCCATGGACTTGAAGTTTCCGGCAACTCTTTGTTGGGAGTATGATGTTTCCAACAGTGGGGGCGCCGCAATAGACGGTTATTTTTTCCATATACGATTTTTTCTCCATGTTTGTGTTGCTTTCGACCTCCTATTCACTATTCTCTAAAACTATTTTCTGTAAATCTCAATATTTCTGTGTAGATCTATATTAAAAGTTTCAAATTAGTATTTTTTTTCTTAAAAATCTAATATGAGTACATACTTTTAATCCTTTCAATCTGCTCTTTATGTCCAACCATATGTTTTAGTTCAAATCTGAATTTTTTTTTTTTTTGTGGATTTGGGTTAATGTGTTTGATCAACTTTTTAAAAATTAAATCTAATAGCGATGCACTTCGTGCCTCATGCATGCGCTGGCTTTGTCGGATTTTGTTTACCAACAATGCCGCTGCCATCAGATTCTACTGCTTTCAATCTACTCTTCATTATACTCCAAAGGCTTTTACTTTAAATTTGAAATGTTTTCTATAGATCTGGGCTAAAAGTTCCAATGGTCTAAACCCTTGTCTATTTCTTGGTTTCTAGGTTGTGGCTTCATTTTTCTCTCTGTTTGGGAAGACTGCACATATTCCTGGCCAACGCAACTTCCCGTTTCCAGGATGGCTCCTGTCCTATACGAGCATGTCTTTAGTGGCTGTGAGTCCGTAAAAGAAGAGCCATAAATATCTTAAAGGCCCAAAATCCTATTTATCTCTTTGCAAACATACTGGATTGAAGCATTCTTCCACAAAGAAGGTATATTTGCCTAACCTTTTACCTGTAATAACTATTTCGGGTTTTATCTTCATAAGGAAAAAAAAATTAATGTATATATATATATATATATATATATATATATATTTTTGCATGTTTACTGAGACATGACATGACTATAAGTCAAAATGTATATCTGGAATTCGACAATGTATAAGTGTAAGATGCAATGCCTTGGCTGGTAGTAATAAAAAATAGAAGCTAAAACTGTATGGAGATCTGGATGAGAGGGTAAACCCTATCCTTTGTTAAATAGTTCAGATCGTCTTTGTTGTTATGTTCCACTTTTTATATTGTTCACATAACAATTTAAACAAAAAATGCAGTCACCGCATCTTTATAAAATGAAAATGGATGATTTTTTTTGGAAAATGTCTTTTAATGAGTAGGGTAGAGGATAATAGAACCACATTTCACCATCCCATAGGAACTATTAAGAACATGTTACTTATAAAACAAATGCAAGTTACTTAGATTAAAATTTCTTGTGGAAACTGTTAAAGAGTATGTTAATTATGAAAAGATTGCAATACATATAGAGCAAGGAACAGAAAAACACAACCAGAAAGATAATGCAACACATGAATAGAATGCTAAACCGGAACATGTTTGTTTTGGTTATTGCTTTTGTTGATTTCTGCTGCTTTGACAAATTGGTTTAATCTTTCTTGCCATGAATACATAGCAAAACATATTAACTAACTATACTGAAAAGGTTGATTATAGAGGAAGTAAAATACATGTTTTCAGATTAGCTGCTTTACTTCATCTCTTCTGCGGTAATTTTGTAATTCCTCTTTCCTGCTGAAATTTTATGTGCTAGTAGGAAATGTGAATAAGATACTTCATTGGTTTTAGAGAAATAAGAATTGATGCTGAAGTTGTACAACCTAGTTCTTTATATATTTTTCATGCTCTTTTTACCATTTCTTGGTATAAATAAAACTAAACAAAGTGACTATAACTACTCTACGTAAATAAAGAAATTTAACTAATGATGAAGGAATTTAAATATGAACGCATCTATATAAAATACATGGTATTTGTTTGCTGCATTATTGATCCTATTGGGTGCAAACCAGAGTGAATTTTTGCTACCATGAATACATAGTGGTACCGTGGTTTTAACTATAATGAAAGTATATATTGAAAACAAAAGGGAAGTATAATACCTCTTGTGGATTATGAATTTTTTGTTGCAATTTTCCTTGCTACAACACTTTACTGTGTGGGTAGGAAATATAATAAGATTTGTTTTTTTTTTTTTTGTCTTCCATGGTAAAATTTGACAACCTTTAATTACCTTGTAGATGAGGGATGAAGGCTCCACACGTCTGCTACTCCTGGAGAAGAAGGACAAAAGTTGCCTGGTTAAACGTCTAAATTGCTGCTGCTTTAGAAATTATTGCTGAAGCACGGAATGAATTAAAAAATTTTGAAAAAGAAAAATGTAAATCTGTGTTAAATATATACCCCATTTCTGTAACTGAAACATGTTGTGGAATTTTAGATAAGTGGACTAGTGGGGAGGGATGATATATTAGCTAACTGCTAAAGGTGAACGTGGGTTGAAAGGGCGGGGCATAACTGCCTTGAAAAAACTGCAAAAGCCTAAATGGGCATGTAAACGTGGCTTAGAAAAGTATATAGTAATATATTTTATTACTGGGCATGTAAACGTGGGTTGAAATCTGTTAATATGAAAATATTTTATTTTTTTAACCTGATATTGCATATGTGAATGACACGTAATATATAGCTGGGATAAAAAAAGATGAATACACTTGAAAGTACACGTGGCATAAATGTAACAGTTAAATTGAAAAAAAATAAAAGCAAGAAGTGCATATATTGTCATTCTTCATACTTTCATATTTATTAATAGATTATGCTCCACCATCTTAGTTGAGCTTTGAGCCCGTTACACAACAAAGCTGAGTTTTAATCTTTCTGAGTCGAGCTTCAAACCTCTTTTACTAAATTCACTGAACTTAAACTTGCACTTGAGCCAAATTTTGAGTTTTGGCTGTTCAGAGTTGGCCCAGGTTGTTTCCGCCTTAGACTCTTCTATCACCATCTATACTCATGTTCCTGCTCAAGCTGATCGCAACTGGCCAAAAGAATCAATTTTAAAAAATTAATCGCCACCGTTTAAAAGAATTGAAATAAATCGATTAATTTATAATCAACATCTAAAGATTTTCTCTCTTGAAATCAAGATCTCGAAAAACTCAATTTTAATTGTCTTCATCCAGGTTCCAAACATGCATTTAATGATACCAAATGAACTCATCCTAGAAAAAGTAGACCATTTCTCCGAATATGATATGATATATGTCGATATCGGTTGCTCGTTGACGAGGTCAAAGGAAGGGTAACAAACAAAAGGGCATCAAGTTTCCCCATCGTCGCCATCGACGTCCTACCATCATCTGATCCGCTTTTGACTTGTGTAGTCTTTTAACATTTTTCTGCATTTTTTCAATAAATTTTCGTATAAAATTCATAAAAAATTAATAAAATTATAAAAATCATATTTTCAATAGATTATTATATCTATATAATATTAAATTTTAAATAAAATTAGTATTAGAAAAAAAACTTTAAAATAAAAATAATTCATTCTAAATTAAATTAATTTAAGTTAAAATAAATTGGCCCTTAACACTTTTAATCCTAAAATTTTCTTTAAATTTTTATAATTTTTAAATTTTTCTGAAAACTTTTCAATTATGTAAGCAATTTGTCTTAGAATTTTCAGTTATGTCGTTGACTAACAGAAAAAAAAGAAAATTATAGTAACTTTCTAATATCAATCTATTTTTAAATTTTAATTTACGCTGTTAGATAGGTATAGCATCTTCGAATGAATTTAATTTAAGTAATAATTTTTTGGTATTAATGAACTAAGTTGATTTAAGTAAAAATTTGGTATAAATGAGTAGTAGTTATTCCTTCCGAGGCAGTGGTACTTCTTCTTTGGAGTTCTTAATTTATAGAGGAATCTTCAATGGCGATTCCAAGACTCCAGGACAAATTGGATTTTTTCAAATGTCTTGTTTTCGAACAGTGTTACGTAAATAATGTAAACTTGAATTCTTCCAAGGTTTCAATTTTTGTCAAGAAGCATGGTGATGGTAGATGATATCTGATTAGTATATTTTGTAGTCATCGAGTTAGATTGAAGCTGACTCGCTTGTTCAAGCTACGGATATAGCAATAGATGATAATCCTATCACAAATATTGTTTTCCTCAGTGCATTTAATATCTGTATATTAAATAAACCTCAATTTCTTCGAGATACTATTGGATTTCAAATATTCACTGGCTCAATGACAATACAAAAGGAAAATGACTCTTTCCCCTCACTAACACTTAGGGTCGAGCCTCCCCTTCCCATTTTTTCATTTGTACCCTAACAATTTCATTGATTTTTGATTTTCTAGAAGATGATATAAGACCATCCATATCACATGTCAAAATCGAACTAAACAATTTGAATCACATTTTAATTTATTTGATTTTTAAAGTTCAATTCGACTTTGTTAAACCTAAGCAAGTGATAAATAAATAAAAAGAAAAAAAATTCAGAATTTAAAGAAAAAAATTTCTGAATTTGACTTCCCAAAACTAAAGAAAAATAGAAAATATATAGTCCAAAATTAGTGGGAACTAGGTTACTGAATTTCAAGTAGGTCTAAATGCACTATTGGTCCTCAAACTTTGTCAACTCGCACGAGTCAACTTTGACTAGTATGACTCCTCAAACTTTGATAAATTACATGACTCAATCCTCAAATTTTAAGAAACTATGTGACTTGGTCCCTTGGTTGATAAAATGAGCACATGAGGAGTCATGTGACATAACGATGTTGGTAAAGGACTGCTTTGCACACATTGGCTGATGGAGAAAAGTGGCCTAGCATAGGAGAAGGGTGAGTGGAGTGGAGTGGAGGAAGGAGGTTGGTGCGATGGGCGAGCAACAGTGGTGAGGCCCTTAGGTGTAGCGGCCAAGTTTGGGGGACAAAGGACAGGACAATCCCATTGCAATGATGCCTATTCATTTTAGATCTGGTGGTGATTGGCGATGGGCGATGGATTTGATGAAGATGCAACAACTAAAAGCTAGGGAGAAGAAGAGGGCGAAGGTGGGGCCGAGGAAGAGGAGGCCAACTATGTAAGCTTCAAGGAGGAGGAGGCCGATGAAGAGGAAGAGGTCGACGATACGGGTTTCAAGGAGGATGCTAAAGGTGGAGGCAAGGAGGAGGAGGAGGCTGATGATGTCAGATTTGATAAAGGGGAGGTTGATGGTGAGGGATAAAACCAAATTTAATGTAGAAGAGGCTGACGGTGAGTGGTGGGGCCAAAATCGATGGAGAAGATGGCAATAGATGGTGGCGAGGGGAAGAGAGAGTAATGCCGTTTGTCATTCCGTACAATAAGGGACTAACTCATTTAATTTTTTAAAGTTCAGGGATTAAGTTATGCCGAGTCAAAGCTAAAGAACTAACTCGTTTAAGTAAGCAAAGTTGAGGGACCAAATGTGCATTTGGACCTTCCAAGGATAGAAACTAATAGCCCGTATAACAGTTGAATACGAAACTCAGCTTTTGTCCAAAGCAAATATAACAGATACTGTATCATGCTGCTCAAGTGGAACTGTTTATTTATTTATTTATTTATTGTCTTGCTGATGCTTACTCATATTGAAGGTAAATGACCACTCAGTACGTTTGCAGCGATCGATCGGATGATTATACACCAAGAATAGGACCACTAACTTGTTGATAAGTTGCGCATCAGGGACTTGACTTCGAAATGGGAGTCTCATCCCACGAGCAGATTAGATAAGACTCAACAATGGATCACAGTCTTCACAATAGAAAACTCGTGCTACTAAAGGTCACACAACTTCTCAACCCTAATCAGATCTTATGAACTTCCTGGACAGAAACTTGCTGAAGGGTACTAATAAATATTAAGTGAATCATTTCTGCAGAAGAAACCAGTAAAGGAAGTACTACTACTATCCTCCAGACATTGCCCTTTCATAGATACGTTTAACTTACAACAAATGGCGCTCAACTAACAGAAGAAAAACAAGAAAAAAAAAAAACCAAACATAAGCTGCAGGCGTACCAGTACCAAAGCAGAAGTCAGAATCAGGAATCATCTTTAATGCGGCCGCTAGCATTATGGGCAACTCTAGACAATAACCCAACCTAAATAATTCCAGGACTGAGAGAACCTTTTCATCTATGAACACATCCATCGCACGCTATTCTAATATAACCCGGCTACTACTATTTCACAAGTCAGCCGATTCTTCCTGTTTGGTCAATTAGGGTCCCAACTTGCTCGCCACATAATGCTTTTGAGATGTTTCCAGGCTGGAGAAGGTTGAAGACCACAACTGTACGACAGTAAAAAATTTGCCATGGCCTGTCATCCTCAAGAATATTGCCCAAGCATAACAGAGCCTACATGAAATCATAATTTTACAGGCACCAAAGCAGATATTTCCGGACAGGTTGTCCAACGTGCTAAACAGAGTTTCAGAAACAGAACCATAAAATTTCTCTCTCATGTCTCCAGATAAAAAGCCAAATGATTACTGTTAGCTACCCTATGGTAACGAACAAAAACCAGAATACTAACCAGGAATGCCGTTCTCTTCACAGAACGTTAGCGCCATCATGTCCATTGATGTTGCACCTCTAGTGACCAACTCTCTGAAAGAAATATGCTTAAATGTGGCATTGCTGTCATGGGATTGGCAATCATAGACACCATCAACGTTGGTACCCTTAAGAACTGCTTCAGCATGAACTGCGGGCAAAAATGACAGGTCAATAAAAAGTAGTTATGCATACATGCTTCTGTGAGTATACAGTTGCAGAAACATGGAATATTGAAATATAACAGGAACATACTCTCTGAAGCCCGAAGAGCAGCAGCTGTGTCCGTAGAAAAGAGTGGATTTCCAGTGCCAGCGCCAATCCCACCAAAAATCACCACTCTACCTTTCTCTAGATGCCGAATTGCCCTCTGTCGATTGAATGGTTCTACAACCTCATGTACCGCAAATGCACTTTGCACACGGGTCTGCACACCCAGCTTCTCTAGTGAAGACTGAAGCAGTATCGAGTTCATCACAGCCGCCATCATGCTGTAATAAATTAGAATTTCATGTTTACAAACTACATAACTAACAGCAAACATGCAAGATCCTTAAGCACATTTATTAATAGCAAGTTGTCTTGACCATTATTATCAAGTATCAATGACAGAATGAAATCATGTTTTTCCTGTTATCAAGAACATAGCATATTATCTGTTGAATGAGCTTGTGTTGCATTCCCTCCAAACTGTCATGACAATGAGAGAGGCAAGGAGGCCTCCTCTTCTCTATGTAGTCTGAGTTGAGATTGGATCAAGCCCAGATTTCATTTAGAAGGCCACAAACAATAACCCAATAACCTGTTATGACGGAAACATTCTCTTATTTGAAAACAGCCGAAGAACATCTGTTGACTAGAAACAATGCTACTTTAAGAAGGGGTGTTAGTCTTCATCAGCTGTCTGAAGCAAATTACATCTCGACTTAGCAACTATTCAACAAATGCCAATGCAAGAGAGGCTTACTGAAAGCTGCATTGGTCTATCTATTTGTCTTTTTATTATTATTCTGAGGTTCAGAAATAGCTGATAAAACATATTTTGGCCCAGAGGTGCAGGTTAATAAAGATGACATGGTGTCCGGTGAAGATGAAGGCAGAGCTGAGGTTCCGGTGTAGAGAAGCTGAGAACCTTCTGCTGCTTTAGTCTTTGATGTAATTCATAACAATTTCAATTGCCATACACAGGAAATATAACCAACTGCATCTTTAATAGGCCTCGTTAAATTCTATTTACTGCTCAGTCCTCTCTGGTAATGGAGCTATTGGCTTAAGCAACCATCAGTAGACAAACATGACTCTTCATCTGAGAACTCACTGATCAAAGAACCTCTTGTTATCAACAAATTTGTTTAAGAGCAGTCATTCTTTACTAAAATTTGAACAACAATTTGAAGAATTTATCTTGAAGGTGTTTACTAAAAACAAGGAGCAGCAGACAGGTGTTCCTAGAGGTCAAGTTCATGGAGACAGATCAATAAGATCAAAGGGCGTATTGTATTGCAAGCGCCAACACAGAGAACACAAGCATTGATCAGAAAAACCACTACAGGAGTTGATGTCATTAATTACTAAAATGAATTGTCTCAACCTTCAGCTCAGTTCAGGTACAAGGGTGGTTTTTCTTTCCCTTCCCAAATCAGTATACTATAACTTGACTCAAGATCATTATCATATAGTAACTTAGCTGAGGTCAGAGGTGATGTCAATTAACTTGTAAAAGCCATGTTGACATCGTAAACTCATGCAAAAGAATTTTTTTGCACAATTACCCAATTTGGTATGCAGTGCTTCTATCAAGACCAGTTGCAGTAACCCAGGTCTCCCCACAAAACAAATTGCGTCCTCCAACAACTACGGCCACCTAACAAACCAGCAAAAAAGGTTCAGGAAATTTTCATTCAAAAAGTTGGCGTATATAGAAATATATAAGCCAGTCAGCACCTCTACACCAAGTTGACAAGCAGTTGCAATCTCCCTCGCTATCTGTGTGACTACCTGGCAATCATCGACAAATCAAACATTAGCAAACAAACTGGTAGATGACTGATTGGGAGCAGTTCCTGCATTTGCAATGATGTCATACTGAACCTTTGGGTCAAGATTGGAAGGCCCAGCGCATGCAAGTGCAGCGCCACTGACTTTAAATACCACTCTCCTCCATTTTGGGCTTTTAGATTTCGGAACATTTATCTGACCCCCACCAGGACTTTGCGCTGCTGAAGTATATCTGTACTAAGAAAAATGTGACACAGATGTTGTACATATCAGTAATATTAATTACCAAATGGGACAGCATTTGGTTGATTGAGTCATAACCATAAAACTTCAGAAATTTCACAAGCACTATAAAGTCAGTATGCAAAGGAGCTTCAATCTTTCCATCTCAGTTATATGAGACATTTTCGGTTCGACGAACATATCATCAACAGAAAATGCCATAGTAAAATTTTGGAATGCGAAAGCTAAGTATTGCAATCTAAATCTAAACTGTTACTAGTTTCAGACCAAAAATGAAGAGAAAAAAAAAATAAGCTTTCGACAATCGTCAGAAAAAACGACAGGTTCACTAAAGCGATCCCAAAGAAGAGCAATTTCAGCAAGAACAGAGCTTTTATTTTTTTACTGATACCTTTTGGACTGCCTAGTAGTAGGTCCAGGAGATCCACAACCCTTCTCTTCATCAGCGGAGGATTTGATGGGCATGGAATTTCCAACTATCTCCTCCATCTTCTTGAACCACGGCCAGTGACTTACCGGCGCGCCGCCATCACTGATCCGGTGCCTCTCCAACTTGTACCGCTTCTTCAGATTGTCGACCTTGTTCTTGCACTGCTCAACGCTCTTGTGCTGCTTCTCGCATCTCTCAGTTACAGCCGAAGCGACCTCCTCCCAGTCCCTCCCCCGAAGATTCCCTCGATTCAGCTGCGTAAGCTTCTCCATGTAGGCCTCCAGCAGGGAGGCGATCGCGGCGTCGCTCCATTCCTCTCTGTCCTTGCGGTAATCGGAGGCCTGCTTCTGGCGCTTCGAAGCCGCCTCGCTGCTGTCGTCCTGATCTTTCCTCTTCTCGACCCGTCCGTCGTCGTCGGCTGCGTCGTGGCCGCTGTCAGAGGGCGCTTGGATGATCGTGCATGGAGCAGGATTGACAGCGTTAGGGTTAGGGTTTTGATTCGATTGGTGGTCGTCGATGAGAGGATAGTCATCGTCAACGGAGGAGGCCATAAAGTCAGGTCGTTAGAGTTAGGGTTAGAGTTTCCGGTTGGGTTGCAGGAACGGAGACGTTAGCGGGGGAGGGAGGAGCGTGCGCGTAGAGGCAGAGAGGAGGGGAGGGAGAGACGGAAGGGGATGAGACGTGACGGACTGAGACGGTTCCGTTAAGTAACGCAGAGAAAGAGATGGAAGGGGTTGGCTGGTGTTGGTATTGTTGGTCTTGTGGTATGTGTGGGACCTTTGCCTGGTTGGGCCCTCTGGTTTAGTTTTGGGCCTCTTTGTGTACAGCGAAGCCTTTGTTTTTATTTGCCGGATCCGGTTCAACTGATAAGAAACAATGTCATAAATTAGAGGGCAGAATAGGCAAATAAACCACTAATCTTTTCATCTCGGTGTATATCATCTATTATTTTTTTTTACAGTTAAATCACCCACAAATATTCTCGATCAAGTTAATATTAGCCATTATTGCAACATTTGTCTAGTTGTATGATGATATGGCAAATCTTGATAATATGGCAACATACATGACTATATACAAGGCAAGCTTGTGTACAAAAAAAAAGGGAAAACTCCTAACTTTATTCATAAATTTTTTTCTAACACTACAAATACCACCCAAACTCTCCCCAATTTCAATTTTTTCTCTCTCTAGCGTTACATTTTCAAATTTCTCACTTGCTCCTTCACCGACAATGACCTTGCCGCCATTAATCTTAAGAATGCGGTGAAGCGATCTTCCCTTCCTCCCTAAGATGATAAGCTGCTCAACGAAATTTCTGTCATGTTGTCTGTCCCTCAAAGCCCTCACGTGGTTAACTTTATCAAGACGAGTTGTGACTCCCCTACGGGTTCAAAGCTGTTGGCCACTGAGTTCTTGCCCAACGATTCGCTACATGACTTTCTATGCACTGCTCCGATGCCGCCTCCCTGACCTAAGTGTGTCGAGGTTGCCCTCCAACTTGCCAGAATGGTTCAATTTCTTCACCAAGGCAAATATTCGGTGATTCACATAGACATAAAGCCGGATAACATTTTGTTCCATTCCGACTAGAACCCAAAGTTGATAGATTTTAGGCTTGCTGTCCACTCACTGAATCAGAGTCATGTCGGTCAGCCAGTGGGAATTTTCGGGTACTTGGACCCTTGTTACACAACGCCCAACAAAATTAAGCACCAAGAATGACGTTTTCAGGTTAGAGGTTGTACTGTTGGAGATCTTCAATTGCAAAAAAGCCATGTACATCTCTAGAAATCCGGTGTCCATCATCGAATGGGGTGGTTCCGTTGATTGAAAAATAGAGGATTTTGAAGGTTTGCGACCATAGGCTAGCATTGCCAAAATACATGGAGGGAATCGTTGCCAAAATTTTAAGCTCAGCTGTGCGTTGTTCATCTTCATCCAAACATACTCATCCTTCAATCGAGGAAATTGTCATCGAAATAGAAAGTTCTTTCATTGCGCGATGGTTTCAAATCTTTCAATGAAATCTAATGCATAGGCATAGTTTTGAATCTTTCGATGAAATTTGATGCTTGGCTTTTGCTTCCAGCCCCTAGATCTCTTCTTGACATGGGAGGGAGAATCAGAGAACCCAGAGAAAAAATAAAGAAGAAAACAGACAGTTTAGGAGAAGGTGGTTTTTCAGGATTAATTTTTAGTTTAGGGGCCTAAGTGCATGAATTAAATAGCTTGGAAATAGATGTTGTAATTTACCTAAAAGGATAATAATTATGTGGCATTAACAAAATAGAATATTTTAGAAAAAATGGAATATTCTCTCTGTAAGGTTTTTCTTGTAATGCGATTATAAGTACACAAAGAACAAAAACACTTTGCTACCTTTGATTATGGATAAATGCATTCTATTACATTAGTTGGAAATATAATGAAGAGGAAGTTGAGTAGGTGAGAACCTGAGATATTTGTAGATGATGGTGCTGGCACAAATTCAATGGTCTTGGTGCAGCAATATAGCTATTGATGGGATCCAATGGACTATATAAAGTTCAATAAAGATATGTTTAGGGTCACGAGACAAAAGTTTATAAAAGAACCTTCTCAACTTTAACTCTAATCTCACCTGCAAGTGTACACCATCAATTGTAGTAGCAATGAGTTAGGTGTCGATTCCACAATGAATTGTATAACAAATAATTGTATGAAATACCAAGTATAATAACCTCACTTTAGCTAGAGCAAATAAACCATGAAAACAAATAATAAGAAACTGAACTACCAAAATTGTAGATCACCTAATCACCAAATAAAACAAACATAACAACTATCCTAAACACATTTTTATAAAGTTTCTAAGGAGTTTAAACCAAATGAGTTGCTACATAGATGTAACTTTGACACAAATATCTATCTAACTTAAATCATACTTCCTAAAAATTGCAGGCTAGAAAACTCTAAAGTATTAACCCCTATCTCTCAAGGTGGAGCCAATTAGCTTCAAAGAACCCCGTTAAACACTTTCATGTTAACCAGTTGTCATAAGAACCTTTAAGCTCAAGTTATCCCCTAAGGCCTCGTAGATACAATAATTCACTCGAATCTACCAGTTACCCACGCTCTATTAGCACTCTTCCAACCTCAAAAACCTTTTTTCAAGCCTTTCCTAAGTCTAGCAAATTGTTCAACACAAATGGCTAACAAATGAAGAACACATTCAAGCACAAGCTAAAAAAACCAAAAAATCAGAGAAATACTCAATGAATTATTTATTTACAAGCATCAAATTATCCCAAATAGTTCATAAAATTCATAGAAATAACAAATCTATACATATTTGTAAGAATATCAAACTAAAGAAAAAAAAAGTTAGGGTTAGGATAACCAAATCTAAGTAGAAATCCATATTGTAGAGGAGCTATCATTCCAATCCAAGCAAGATTCTCCATGAAATTGGCCTCCTAACTCTGTAATCCATAAAAATCATAAGAAAACTACTAAAAAAATAAGTTTGGAGGGTTTGGGGTCAAAGGAAATCCTCCTTCATAACTTTTGGCCGAGGTTTTTTATAAAAAATCATATAAAGGCTACGACGCCAGGACTTAAACATTAATACCTTTTAGTATTTTGATCATAACTTTATGCACAGGTATCCGATTAAGACAATTCAAGAACCCACGAGAGCTAAGAAGAAGGACTACAACTTTTATCTTTTTACCTAAGCCTGAATTTGCCAAACAAATGTTTGAAAATGGATTGAAAGTTACCTTTATTCTACTCCAGTTGCTTTTGCCCATAAAAACATAAGAATAACACTAAAAAAACCCTAACTCTAGCAATTATTGCAATGAAGTACTTCAAATAAAGGTAAAATGATATGCATAACATGCACTTAGCATTTGGCAAAATTGCTCATTAGCTATTGAAAGTTCCTTCTTCGTGGGTGATACTTTATTCAAATTGTTTGTTTGGTTAAAGTGATGAAGGGATTAAAAAATAATTTTAGAATTAGTAGCTTTTGTTATGGGTGATTTTTATTGCTTCCAACACTTATTTGAGATGCATAATTGTGCTTGCTGAACTGCTTATGAATACTTGTTGCTTTACGAGGTAACCTCAAGATTAACAACCACATGGTAGGTATTATTAGTCATACCTCCAATGAGATTGAGAAATTTGATTGCTGGTATGTAGTGGTGATACCTCGTCAGCGTGTTTCTCTGATTTACGATGACCCATGTACTTTGTTCCCTTGATTTTGTTTAATATGCTTATGTGTATGAAAAAAAATAGTATATTTCTTACAATATTAAGAAACTCAAAAATACTTGTCTATCCAAAAGAGATTAATAGTCCATATTTTTAATTTATACTCTTATTTTATCAAAATTTTACTCAATTCTTCTAGAAAAAAATAACGTTTACATCATCTTCAAATAATTAATAATAGAGTTAGTATTACTCTTATTGCAGCTGAGAATGTAAAAGATATAAAGTTAGTATTGCATGCATTCCAAAAGCATTTATATGATGATCATAAAAAAAATTATAAAAATTCATATTCCAATAACACATTTTTTATTTTTCAATAAATGAATCATGCTTGGTAAAACAAAGATATTTGAGAATTCCAATAATTTAGAACTTAGACCAAATTTTATTTTTGCTAGTGACTGAAAATTTACAACATAAAATTAGTAAATATCATAGTTAAAAATAGGTAAAAAAATAGAAAAGTATCATTTATATATCAAAATAAGTTACATCGAGCCATGTAGCCACATACATTATTTCAAATGTTTCGTGTCATAATAGTACAACAACTTCAGTCACACTACCCTTAGAATAATAACTTAATCATATCAGAGGTAAATCCATAAGTTATATATAGCGGTCCATGGATCTTTTTTTTAAAAAAAAGATGTCAATAAAAGATATAATAATTTAATAAGTGAACCCCTTTGATTTTTTTAGTAGACATCCATAATTTTCATAACATATGTTGAAACAAAATAATAAGCACCTATTAGTTTAAAAAAAGACAAAAAAAATGGGTTAGCTTATGTACTAATAATTTTCTAATAGCAAAAGTTTATACTGGCCCCTGAACTTTCATATATTTTCCACCTAGACCTTGAACATTTTTTTTACCCCATATTTTTTAAACATATAGAAAAACCAATGAGCTAGTTAGCACACGATAAAATGTAAGGGCTAAGTTGCAAGAAATGTATAAGTTCAAGAACTAAAAGAGATATTTTTCTTTTAAATTTTACCTAGCATGTACTTCTCCCTATCTTTTCCACAATTCATATATAATTTTAAAATTCATGATGTTGTCGCTAGACTAATGAAAAAAAATATGGTAAATTTGAGCATTTTTCATATTTTTTCCAAATTTTTTTCCAAAAAAACTATCATTATGTAGCATATGAATTTAGATTTTTATATTACAATGCATGAATTTATGAACTTTATTATGTAATGTTAAATTTAATATTTTTATATGTATTCAGACACTCATTTATAAAATTTTGGGGTCCGACATTGAATCATGTTATTGCAACTTCACATGCACATGTCCTGCTATGGAGCAAGTTCCACCCACGTCTTTATTTACATAATGTTATATTTGAAAAAATATGAAGTAATTTTTTTACCGAAGAGAGCTTGTTTGGTTGGAAACAAAGATTAGTTGTCGATAATTCATTTTCCAAAGATCAGTGCTTAGACTTGTTATGTTGCATACATTTGTAAGTTTGCTAACAATGGTGGAATTCATTTGGTATACAAATACTGTTCTGATAGGTGGTTTCTTGTGGTTTCTCCATAATTTAATCTTAAAAAAGTTATGTGTTCAAATTCCCTTCGCTTGTAGCAAATAAATAAAGTTAATTAGTTCTACCAAGCATGATACATTTCTTGAAACATAAAAATGTCTGGTCGAAATATGAAGTTATATAAATGCTTTAGAATACATGTAATACTAGCACTAAATCTTTTGCATTCTTAGATAACACATCTGACATACTTGAGGATATGATATATGTCGCAAGAAAAATAATGAAAAATTATTTACAATTAATGATGCAATACAACATATTCTATTTTTAATTTTTTGAAGATGATGTAAATGTTATTTTTTTCCAAAGGAATTGAATAAAATTTTGATGGAAGAAGAGTATAAAAAATATGGAGTATTAATTTCTTTTGGCCAAACAAAGATCTATGAATTTCTAAATATTACAAGAAATATACTATTGTGTGTTTATATGCACACACTCTTAAAAGGCTTAAGAAGAAAAGTGGGGTAAAAAAAAAAGGTTTTAAGGGGAAAAAAAAGTAGTCTCATCTAATGTTGGGCTCATGGGTTTAGTATTCTATCAACTAGTTTACATATCTGATCTTGCCACAGGATAAAAAAAAACATGATTATTAGGTATTATAATATCTAAATTGATACACATGAAAAAGACATTTACTTAATATTAAAGATTATAATATAATATTATATTTTTGCAATAATTATTATCCAAATGTTATCATTTTTTTAAGCTTGAAAAATCTTACTTTGGAAAAAAGTATTTTTGAGATAATTAGGGGAATAGATAAAGCTGACTTTCTCTTATTACAGTATTATATAATTAGATATTTAGTTATCCTTTGATAGTTCTCATTTGCCAAATTGAAGTAAATAAAAGTGAGGAAATGGGGAACCAAAATAAATGTAAAATTAATACCACATTTAAAAATGGTTCCATATTACCATAAATATTATAATATCTAATAATATTTTCATACTAATTATTTTCCAGATTTCATGAATTTTTTTTGAGCAAATTGTTCTCATATTGCTAACATTTTAAAAAAATAGCTAGGCTAATTGAAAATCACATGAAAACAAGAATATGAAATTATAATTTTTTAAAGTATTGTTGAGTTCTAATTCAGGGATTAGGTCGGAAGAGTTTCCAAGGTCTGGGAACTAGGCTAATTTTGAAGAAAGCATTGCCATGGGATAAAAAAAAAAGTGATTATTAGGTATCATAATATCTAAATTGATACACATGAAAAAGGGGATATACTTAATATTAAAGATTATAATATCTTATTATATTTGTGCAATAATTATTATCTAAATGTTATCATTTTTTTAAGTTTGAAAAATATCACTTTGGAAAAAAATATTTTTAAGATAATTAGGGAAACATATAAAGCTGACCCTATCTTATTACAGTATTATACAATTAGATATTTAGTTATCCTTTAATAGTTTTCATTTACCAACTTAAAGTAAATAAAATGAAGAAATGGGGAATTAAAATAAATGTAAAATTAATACCACATTTAAAAACGGTTCCATATTACTATAAATATTATAATATCTAATAATATTTTCATAATAATTATTTTCCAAGTCTCATGAATTTTTTCGAGCAAATTGTTCTCATATTGCTATGAGTTTTTAAAAAATTACCTAGGGTAATTGAAAATCACATGAAGACAATAATTCAAAATTATAAATTTTTCAAGTATTGTTGAGTTCTAATTCAGGGATTAGTTCAGATGAGTTTCCAAGGTTATTGAGCTTTTACTGCAATTTGGACAATTAGAATCCTGTAAACTCAAAATAACTCAATTATCAATTACCAAAATTGTCAAATCTCATAAAATGGTGTAAGTTAATAGCTTTAAAGTCATGCAAGTTGTTAGGCCTTTTTGGCAAAACATATGTATATGCTGCTTCCACGTGTACAAGACCAAAATAATTTTCTTCAAGTCTAATGATAATACTTTAAACCCATTTTATTGTGAGAAAGGTACAAATTTTTCAATAGACATTTCTTGTTTTGTTGTTATATCGCATATGCATTAAATTTATGGCTTCATTCGACTAAAACAAATCAACTTTATTTGGTTGTTATACGCAGTATTTTAATATATGAACAATAGATATAGGAAAAAAAACTTGTGAATCTACTTATTATCTTCAATGCAATACTATATTTAATTAGGTAATAGAAACAAAAAGTAAAGAGTTATAAAATAATACATCAATTCTGGTCTAGAATAACAACTCAAGTTTTTTCACCCTAGCATGTTCTTCAACATCTCCAATTGTTGGATTGTCCTCTTGATCCTCAGAGTTTATAAACCGTTGGCCGCCTTGAGTCAAATTGTTAAGAAAATCTAAATTAAATGTTGGTGACCATATTGCATTTGGTTAACCAACTTGAAAATTGAATATAGGGCCATCAAAGTCCCATAAAACCCGAGTCATCAACATCACAAAAATCATTATCATCAATATCCCCTATCCTTGAAGTCTTGTTAGCATTCCTATTATGATTTATAATCAGTGACAAAAAAATATATTTATATAAGTTCTGTTATTAAGTTTGCAAGCAAATTGACTGAACTAACGTATAATATTTAAAAAAAAGTATACAGTACCTCTATTATCAGTTGAAAATTATAGTTTTTCAAAATTATATTCTTTATCTCGATGCATTTTAATTGGTCATGTAAAGATGCGTTGATATACATTTCCACCGCCAACTCCTGTTCGGCATAAACATGAGAACTAAAATTAAAGTCTATGATTTTGAAAAAATAAAAAACTTGTAAACATTTGATTACCCTAATGGTAACATTTTATCTACTTTTTAACTTGCATGTAGAGGGTTGACTATGGTAGTGCAATTTTCTGTGTTTTGTCCTTTGATGATCAGCCTCAATTTCTACGAACGTAACAAATGTAGAAACTTTAACTTCAATGGTGTTGAAAATTGCTTGGGGCAGGTTATAATATTTTAAAAAAAATTAGCAAGTAGTAATCAAATCCTTTTTATATATTCAAGGAACACAAAAGCCGAATAATGAATCTGACCAATGCATACATGCCTCTAAGGTAAGGGTATATATATAACAATTGTACAAGGCATTATAATGGTATATTTCTCCAATTTATTTCTTAAATGGTGTAATGGTGTTGTAAATGGTATGTTTCCCAATTTATTCCTTAAATCTAGTTAATTTTGAAATCAAAATGGTATGAGGGTATTTACTGTTTGATTGCTAAATTAGATTGGAAAATTTGAAATTTGATTGGAATTTGATTCATCTAAATTCTTAATTATTTTTTCCTCATTAGAAGTTTTATAATTCCCTTTATATTGATTCACGCATTTAGTACCTATAATATTTTTTTTCCATATTGATAATTCCCTTATTAACGTTATCGTGATTTACACATTTAATAAATTATTACTAATCAAATATGGACACACACATTTATTGTATGCCAATTAACACCATGACAACTACCATTGCTAATTAACACCATGACATCTGCCGTTAAGTTAGGTATAGGGTATCAATGGAATTTCAATTTTTATATGTAGTTAACACATTCAAGTTAAAAAAAAAATGCCACATGTAATCTCATCATTAGCCCTCTGAAGGAAAAGACCAATATCTCCTTAGATATTGTCCTGTTTTATACACACATATATTCTCTTTAATTGATGGTTTAGACACACACACACACACACACAAAAATAAAAAGGACATATAACATAATATGATTGCAAAAATACATGAGAGAAGGCAATCACGAAAATCTACATCTTCTCAGTTTTGGATAAGAGAAAAACTAGTATGACTTTTTTATCTGGGTAAAAAAAATAAAAGAGAAATCATTATCCCTTTACTTTTCAAATTTATATGTTGTATAAATTTGAGAGAAATAACTCATCTCTCTTATTCTTTTTCATTCATTTATCTTCAATTTCTTTATTAATTAAATCCAAACAAATAATTAAACTTACACAATGTTTAATTCACAAAATTATATTTAATTTCATCATTTATTATCTCTTGGAATTCAATTTGTGTGTTTACCAATGGTATTTTCAATCTAGCTAATGTCAAATTTTTATTTTTACTTGCTCAACTCAGCTGCCAAAATGCAAAACACCATCCAGTTGAAGCCCAAGTTTAAGGTACAATAGAAACATTTCAATACACAAACTCACCAACAAGTTGTACGAAATATAGCTCGACTCCCTTTAGGTTTTGTGAGACAAACAACTTACCTCCTGAAAAAAAATATCTTCATAACCCCTCATGCATGAAAATTTTAAAATTTTTTTTATCTAGAATTAATGTCATGTAAAAGTCAATATATTATGTATCTAATAATCAGTTAAATTATATTTTTTCTTACTTACCTCTTAAAAGGAATAAAATGAAAAATGACAAAAATATCAAATTTGCCACCAATGTTTTTGGTTGGGAATGGATATGCCATTATCATTTTTTTGGGCTAAATCTTCAATTAATGTTTTAAACTGGGTTAGATATGTTATTGAAGTTTCAATTTAATAGTGGATATGTCACTGGTTGTTAAAAATTTAATAGAAAATATTAAAAAGCTTTAAAAAAAGTTAAAAATAGTAAAATTTGAAATTTTAGGATAATAATTCAAATTTTAATAAACTTTAATTTTTTTTTGTAATTAAACTCACACTCTCTTGAATACAAGTGAGGAAATTAGATTGCAAAGACAGAATGATGGTGGCAATGGGGCTGAGGCATTGGGGATGGAGATAGCTACAAGGCTGAAGTGTTAACAGTGGAGATTAGACCATTTTTTGGTAAAAATCTCAAATGTCCTAAATTTTTTTGAAAGATGTATAATAATACAAAGATTTCAAAACCAACTATTTTTACCATTTTTCATTATTTTCTAACTAATAGTGACATATTCAACCTATTTTAAAACATTAATAAGAGATTGGGCAAAAAGAAAAAACTATAGTGGTATATTCACTCCCTACTAAAAACATTAGTAGCAAATTTGACATTTCTACCACAAAAAAAATTATCTTTTAAAAATATATATTTTAATAGTGGTTCTAGGCTTCTTAAAGTATCAAGTTTTAATTGGTGTATAAGTTAAGCAACTAATTATTGTATATAACAGTAATCACTAAAAATTGCTTATCAACAATCTTTCAAGTGAAACCTAAGCCTAATTTCACTTTATGGTACTGAATGCCGTTTAAAATCCAATTATGTCTTATGCACCATTTTTTTTCTCTATCTTTTGCTCTTTATAATGACAAGTAAACAAAAAAAAATTGGGTTTTTCTCTTTAGTAAAAACATTCTTTGATGTTTAAATAAAGTGATCAATTTTTTTTTTATTTCAGTCATTTTCTAGTAGTTAGAATGAAAAAAAAAAACTACAATGATTAGTCCCTAACATTTAATTATTGTTCCAGTTTTGACCCCAACTTTCAATTGACATGTTTTGATTTCCTAACCCCATTAAAATGATCGATTTTGGTTCCTTTTTTTACAAAAGTTGTTATCTTAGATGGGAAATACCCCATTTGTAAAAAATTGTAAGAGAAAATGCTAATGTTAACCCCTAAAAACTTTTTTATTTTTTAAACAATCCTTATAACTTTGAAATTTAAAAATAAACTCCTTAAAAAACTCTTTCTCACCTTTCTTGCCACTAGCCCTACCCTCCAGCTACCCCTGTCCCTTGTCCTCTTAAGTACTATAATAGTTCATAATTTAGCTCTCCAATGCGTTGGACAACAAAACCAAAGCACATTTTGCAGTTTGTAATATTTTTCTAATGTCTTTTTATCATACAAATGTCTTATCCTTCATATTTGTAGTTTGCAATGTTTTAGAATAAACCCATTGCATCCATTGAATACATTGGTAGACATGGCCTAGCCTAGAGCATGATTTGAAATAGTTATTGACTTATTGATCCATAATAGCAAAATAAGTGGCCGTTATTGGAAGATCAACATGGCGAATCAAACCTTTGAGATTATTTATTGAAGAAAATCAATCCTATATAACGAAGCCTTACTTAAAGTCATTGCATCTATTTTACCCAATACTCCACTAAATGTATTACTACTCTCTTGGTAAGACATTTGATCATATTAACTCTAAAGCTTTCAAATAATTCTTTTGAATTCGTTATTTATCAGTTTATGATCATTTTTTCAAATAGTCATGAGAGAGTCATTACAGTATTGACTTACTAGTTGTTAAGTGAGCAATCAGCCCATCAAGGTCATTAAGCTAATGGCTAGTTTGGTAGATAATTGGGGGACATTAACATATTTTTTTTTGACATATGTAGGACTCAATTTACATCCAAATGTGATAAACCCCCAAAATTTACAAGAATTACAAGCAAGTAAAGTCAACTATCTTTTTCAACAACTAATTTAAGAATTTCATTGCAAATCAGTGACTAGGACTTGTCACTGTTGGCCTTGTCGTTTAGTGAGCCAAATGGGTGTAGCCGAGCAAGGGACAATGAGGATGGCTTGGTTGTTTTTTGATGAGTTATGAAGCAATCAGTGGAGGGCGGTGTAGTGGGGAGAAGTGGTTGGGGATGACAATGCATAATGTTGTAGGCTAGGTAATCAAAATTAGTTCTTCCACTGACTATCCCGCTCTCCTTAGACAGCTTCTCCTTTCTTTCCTTGAAATCTGTCATTGATGGCGGCGCCTTTGATTTAAATGAGAATTCTCTACTGATTGCCACTAGAATGACTCATTCAGAATTCAGTTAACAAGTTCTCCAGTAAAATTTGATTGAAGGTTGGCCACCGCTCGATAGCCTGGATCGTCTCGATCTCTTATTAAACGATTTCAATAGTTCTATCCTCAATGAGATTGATGATCTCACAATATGTCCTTTTTCTAACAACATCCCACAAAATGCCACATCTCTTTTACTCACATGCATCTTATATTTAGAGATATCCCAACATCACCTAGTTAAATATTGTTAGTGTTGTGTCCAAAAGTCAACCATAAGATGATTGTATTTTACACATTAAAACATGATATTTTATGAAGGCATTAATCCAATAATTATGTTTGTTGTTTTGTTTCTGCGTAACGTAATAAATATAATTATAACTTTAGAATAATGATATTTTTAAATATTCCTAGTCTAGTATTATCGTAGAGTGGGTTTCAATAATATATAAAGACTAACATATGTAAAGACTAATATAAGATATGTAATCTATAAGTGGGTACAAGTTAGAGAACTTGTGCACTGGATCGACTCATCATGAGAATGCTACATGGATCGTTATATGAGTGTCATAAGTAATTCTCATAATGATCATATATATGTTGTATTTTGACTTAAAGTCATCAAAGTTCCCTACATGTGAGTCATATACTTTGATACTTTTCTTTATTGCTTGTAACTGAGTGAACTTGAAGGAGGTCATTGGGTATGTCATATATCATGCAAAGGGTTTTGTATGATCAAAATGAGATTTATCTCTCATATGTAACGAAAGTGAATTATTCAGCCCTTGATAGAGTGAAACTAAGAAAATACATGATCATACTTGGATGAGTTGATATACGATATCAATATTATCAGTTTAAATTAATATACGATATCAATGTTATCAGTTTAAGTTAATATATGATATCAATGTTATCAATTTAAGTTAGTCTACTCAGTAATTAAGAAATCATAGATCGGACTATACAAGAGTGACACATTCTATGTCTTGTATTTGGTCTTGATATCTTGGATAAAAGGGATAATGGCGTATACGGATAATGATCATAAAGGTTTAGTCGAATCATCGATAATCTTATCATTTGGGAAACAATGATGTGTTGCTATGCACCGCTCATTGTTTATAATCATAAATGTGATTTATGATCATTGTTAATGTGATAGGAGCCTATAGGTCGCACACATAGAGCAAATTAGATTATTTAAGTGCATGGGCTGAATTATTTGGTCTTGGTTTTATGATAATTTTGTATTAATGATTGACCCAAAGGTTGAGCCATTATTAGGCTTTAAAACCTATTAGACTTAAGAGTTGAGTTTCAGTATAAATACATCATATAGTGAGAAATTTGTAGCTCTTGCCCTAGCCTAATTAAGAACGAAATCAAAATAGTTTTGAGAGTTCTAGCCATACTCTTTTCTTTCCATTTCTTAAATGACGCAAGCTAGCATTGCGAATACAAGAACAACACATTTATCGGGACATGGTGATCCTGAGAGACTCGTAAGGATATCATAGAGAGCTTCAACATGTCAACTATTCAAGTTTTGTGATTCAACTCAATAGTTGGATGAAAAATCTCAACTGAACTAGATATAAAATTTTGAGCACCTGATTTACCCCGTTTCACTTGGATCCCGGAGGGTTTTAGTGATTTACCCCGAAACCTTACAAATATGACTAGCAGTATAGTGGAGGTTGTCCAATAAAAGAAATTTTAGTGGGTGATTGGTTGAGGAGGATGAGCCATACTAAACCGAAACCAATGGACGACCATACAAAATGGTCTGATTATAGATGAGGTTGTGGAAAGAAACATTTTCACATATTTAGGTGAGAAAACAGACCACATAATTTTGATCAAGTACAAGGGCATATAGGTCCGTAAAGCACGTGAAACCCCACGTCCTCTCACACCCCCAAACCCAAAGCACCTTAATGCACCTTAATACACCATTTTACACTCAGTTCGTTATAACTCAAGTCAATTAACTTCAAAATAACTTATTTTTATTCTTATGTTTTTTTTCTCAGAACTAATTTTAATTAAAAGCTAATATTATGTAGCTATAATAATATATTAAAAATACAATTTTTGTAATTTTACTAGTTTTTGAAGAATTTTTCTAGTTCCGGACATTAAAAAAGAAAAATTTATAAAACTTTTACAACATCATAAAAATTTATTTTTAAATGAATTATTATATATACATAATATTAATTTTTAAATAAAATTAATTTTAAATAAAAAAATAAAAAAATAAAATAATTAATTAATTTAAATTAAAATGAAATGAGCCTAAATTTTTTCGGCCCTTTTACTTTGCGAAATCAAGCCCGTACAAAGTGCCCATCTCGGAATTTCGAAACCCTAACGCCTTCCAGAAGAAATGAAACTCCGTTGGCCCTCGTCTCTGTTGGCGCAAAACCGCACCTTCTAGATTGTCTAAAATTGCCGAACCCCTCTGGTCCAAAGCATGCAAATGACGAAATTCGCAGGCCCCCACCAACTCACCATTTCTCACGTGCCCTTACTCTTCACGCCTTACCACTCTTACCAACTCTCTCCCATACCACGTGTCACACACGCGCAAGAAATCAGTTGGCTTCTTCACCTCGTTACTCACGCTCGCGCACAGCTCGTGTCAAGGACCTACCCCTTCCCCACGAAACCGTACACCACATGCTTCGCCGCCACATGAACCGCTATGAGTTCGCAGCCCAGATCTCACGGGTCCTGCCACGTGGCAGCTTTTGGTGCACTCGCTTGGCCCCCCGGAAGAAAAAGGTCCATCTGGGGGCGCCCGAGAACTAAACCAAGCATATTCGTTTTCGTGAGTTTTTTTTCTTAGTTCATAGGTCAGAAAGGCAGAAGCTGCTTCGGAAGATTGATCGAGCCGCTCGTGGTCTCCACGCAGAAGAGAGAATTCCGATCGAACGAATCCGCCGAGAAAGATGCATTCTAGTCACTTGCTGCTCGAGGAGCCCATCCGGATGGCTTCGATTCTGGAGCCGTCTAAGGCCGTGAGTTTTCCGGATCACTTGTCTGTTTTGTCTGGGTCTTTTTTTGTTTGGTTGGCGAGATCTTCTGATATGGGTTTGATGGCGGTTTATTATCTTTCAGAGTTTCTTTCCGGCAATGACGAAGATAGTTGGCACTCTTGGACCTAGGTCTCGATCCGTCGAGGTTATCTCCGGCTGTCTCAAGGCTGGAATGTCCGGTGAGATTTTTTTTTCTTTGTTAATGTTCGGTCTAGTCTTTCTCTTTTTCTATGTGTATTTTCTTTGACGAGGAAAGTTGGGTTGCACAGTGGCTAGATTCGATTTTTCATGGGGTGACCCCGAGTACCACCAAGAGACTTTGGAGAATTTGAAGGCAGCAGTGAAGAGCACTAAGAAGCTTTGTGCGGTAACTTCCGTTTGTGATTTGGAATAATTATTTGTTTATTTTAGAGTCCTTCATCTTTGTTTGCTTCTTGTTTGTGGCTTTTCTGAGTAAATTGTCTGCTGCCTACAATTCTTTGGGGTCTGAACCATTAACCGGATGCATTTGCTTACAATACTAAAATGGTTCTAGTAACACAGACCAATCTTTGCTTGCACCATCACAAATGTATTATTTGCTAGTTGTCTGATGCTGTTTTTACTTCCTTTTTTTTCTGGGTAACTACTACTGTTTTTATGTTAAGAACAAGCATTTGCTTGTTGGTTTGGAGTGTTAGCATGGTTAATTGTTGGACTTGTGACCCTTATTTCTTCACTGAAGGAGTATAAGCGTGTGACTTTTTGCCATTCTTCCAGGTTATGTTGGATACTGTGGGTCCTGAATTACAGGTTCTTAATAAAAGTGAGACTGCAATCTCACTTCAAGAAAATGCATCAGTGATTTTAACACCAGATCAAGGACAAGAAGCATCTTCAGAAGTATTACCCATCAATTTTGGTGGTCTGGCAAAGGTTGGAAGCTCTGTCTTGTGTCTTCTTCATATCACAATTATGTGCTTGAATTGCTATTAACGCACTTATTTTCTTTTCTATCAACCACTTGCTGTTGTGAATGTTATTTTTGGCAATTGTTCTTTAGCTTTGTTTTTGTTGTGAAACCCATCCCTTTGGTGCCTTTTTAGTGACATATTTGGTTTGGATAAAATTATTTATATGCGGATTTGCATCTTTGTTGAATATGGCTGTTCCATTCAAAGTTCATGATAACAGACACCAGGGATAGCTTTATGGATGTAATGTTGTTACACTTGCTCCTGTTATCACTGGACTTCCAGTCACATGTGCGTGATTATCTGCCAAATGCTGTCAATGTGTGTGTTTGTAGATATACTGGTATTCAATGTGCAACTGGGCATTTGAACCCTTTTTTTTCTTTTCTAAGACTTCCAGTCACATGTGCATGATTATCTGTCAAATGCTGTCAATGTGTGTGTGTAGATATACTGGTATTATTCAATGTGCAACTGGGCATTTGAACCTTTTTTTTTTCTTTTCTAAGACTTCCAGTCACATGTGCATGATTATCTGTCAAATGCTGTCAACGTGTGTGTGTAGATATACTGGTATTCCATGTGCAACTGGGCATTTGAACCGTTTTTTTTTCTTTTCTAATTCTACTGATTGGGCTATTCATAATTTAAAATCTCTTTTGCTTATCTTCTGATAACATCTTTTTGACTGGTAATCCCTTTGCTAATTTAGAATTCCATTCCAATTTTGGCAGGCAGTAAAAATTGGGGACACCTTGTTTCTTGGGCAATACCTGTTCACTGGGAGTGAAACCACTTCTGTTTGGCTGGAGGTGAGAATATCAATGAATACTTGATTTTATGTTCATGTTGTAGTCTATATATTTAGTTCTGTGGACTCTTGTTCTTTTGGTGTGCCGTTACTTTGTTGGGTTATTGAGGTTTTGTATAAGCATTAGATCAATTGAAACAATCTTCTTAAACTTATGAACTATTATCATTGGTATGCAACCGTTATTTCAAGTACTTGCTGAAACTCTGCAGGTTGCTGAAGTGAAAGGTGATGATGTTGTCTGTGTTGTGAAGAACACTGCAACATTGGCTGGCGCATTGTTCACCATACATGCTGCTCAGGTCCACATTGAATTGCCTACCCTCTCTGATAAAGACAAAGAGGTGAGCCTCGTGTTTAACATATTCTTAATTCCTTCTAATGATTATGACATTGCATTGGGTCCTTCTTGCGCTTCTGTGGAGTGTTGCATCAGCTTTGTTCATTGTCAGCATTCTATTATTTTTTTTCAAGTGTTTGGTAATTATAGCTTATTCTGTTGATCGACTAATATCCTTGGCTTCATTCTGATGCTCATTTCAGGTTATAAGCTCTTGGGGAGTCCAAAACAAAATTGACTTCTTGTCACTCTCATACACAAGGCATGCAGAAGATGTTCGCAGAGTGGGTGCAGTCTGTGGTTCTCTTTTGTGTGTGTGTGTTCATTGTTTAGATTTGATTTGTTTTCTTCATTATGGCTACATCCTCATTCCATTACTGCTTCTAGGTACGCGAGTTCCTTTCCAAATTGGGTGACCTCTATCAAACACAAATATTTGCAAAGATAGAAAATGCAGAGGTGAGTTCTCTATGCTACATTTGCTTATGAGAACAAATCTGTGACTTACAATGTGTATAGTAACTTTTTCTTTTTCTTTGATATATTTGATTTCTATATAGTATGAGTCACAGTATGCTTTTGTGTTACTTTTCAGGGTCTGAACCATTTTGATGAGATATTGCAAGAAGCTGATGGAATTATTCTGTCCCGTGGGAACCTGGGAATTGATCTTCCCCCAGAGAAGGTCGGCTCTTGACTTTTGAGTATTAGCATTCCCATGGACCATGCATTCTACTATATTTTTCAGTCGCTGGTAATTATAGCTTATCAGAAATGGGGCATCTACAATTAATTGAACATAATTTGTAAATTTGTATAGATACTTGTTTTATGAGCTCAAGTTTCTATAGATGTGCATAAGAAGTTTACACGGATCCAATCTATGTTGCTGTACTACGCTGCATTGATATCCTGGACTCTGATATCTCTTGGAGAATTTTTTATTGTCTGTGAGTGTTACTCTTAATTTGAAAATAATAGGGTAGTTTTTTTAAAAGTTTTGTTTTGTCTTATCAGATATTGTCTTCTAATTAATTTTGTTCCTTGAACATATGAAACATTTCATGCTATGAGGAATTAAGTTCTTATAAAAGGTGCATGTTACAGAGTTTTTCTCATTTTGTGTCATTGTCAATGGACGTTGCTACAAGATTCTATTGTTTCTGTCTTCACTGCAACTGGTCAGCTGACCTTGTTTTCTTGATTGTCTATGTAAAGTATGTAGAGATGATTGGTAGAAACTGCTGCTGGTTAATTTCCATTCCCTCTTTGTAGGTCTTCTTGTTTCAGAAAGCTGCTCTTTACAAGTGTAACATGGTGGGAAAGCCTGCAGTGCTAACTCGTGTGGTGGACAGTATGACTGATAACTTGAGGCCAACACGTGCTGAGGCAACTGATGTTGCCAATGCTGTTTTGGATGGTCTGTTATTGTTTCTACAATGGGACATACTTATTTTGAAGCTCTTTAGATGCGCCTTCTAAAATTGCATATATACAGATTGTGATCTTAGCTTCCCTTGATTGGCTTGATGGTCTACAGGATTTTGATTATCTTTTTCTCATTCCCAATGCTGTTTTGGCTGCAGGAAGCGATGCTATTCTTCTTGGTGCTGAGACCCTGCGTGGGTTATATCCTGTTGAAACCATTTCTACAGTTGGCAGAATTTGTGCTGAGGTAGGTCCTCTCCTTTTTGTCACTAAAACCGGGTTTGGTATAATTTAACTTGCCCAAATTAACTTGTTTTTGGACCTCAGCAGCTCCTGATGTGAGCCCAACCATTTTTTACCCTTAAAGTTCCCAAAGATTACATATTCAACAGTGACCTAACCCCTTTTGAGGAATCGCATGACTTGAAAGGGGTAAGACTGCAATTTTTTGCAGCTTAAGGGGTCTTTTGAATGGGTCAAAGCACATGCCCCCCTGGACACTCTTTTTCACAAAAAACAAGAAAAACACTTTCAGGCAGTTCGGGAGGAATTAACATGGGCACATTAACTTGTTTTCTCTCCTCTCACCATTGTTTCCGTGTGGGGTCACAATTTCTGTATCATTTTATTGCCTCTAAAGTTCAGTTTATTTACAGTGCTCCACCAATTCCAATTTCTGGTCACTTGCGTCGGCTACCAGTTCCCCTGAGAATGCTGGTTCTCTATTTCTCAGCCTAATTCATTTGTTTGAGCTTAGTCGGTCTTGCAACAAGAGATCGATTGTGCTGTCTCGCCACAAAATTCATAAATCAATTCTTGTGATGGAATTAGTAGATAGAACCAAAATTTACACAAAATCTAAAAGCAAGACTTTGTTTAAAAAAAAAAATTCTGGTTTTTAGCTGGTAATCAGCCAAATGAAGCGTCAAAGTTCATGAAAAAGCGAACAATTCATTCATACGATCAAACACTTAAAACTAGATTTTTGGACAATCTTTTCAAATGTTAAAAACTAGATTTTTGGACATAATCTTTTCAAACTGTAATGGAACACCAGAACACGAACAACTAATTAGTAATTACTGTATCCAATTTAGCTGATGAAAAGTTAAAATCCCAAAAAATAAGAACATTGATGCCCAATTCAAAGAACACAACTAGAAGATAGATTAACTGTCATAAATAGGAAATTTTAGAAAAACAGATTCTCACAAATAATAAGAGAAGAATCAAAATTTGGTGCGAGAGTGAGACATGATTGAATAAATGAGGAGGGAAGAATCAAGCTTTTCCGGTGGCCTTGGCATCTTTGGCTCAAGCTTCGGCGTCAGCCAATCTTTCTTCCTCCCGTTTTTGCACCTTGTTCGGTCTGTCATAGCAAGAAAAACATCTGATTGTCTTCTCCAACTCAATCAAATATTTCTCTCTCTATACCTCGGCTTCCTCGAGTTTTGCTTTTGGCCTAACAGAGGCCCAGAGCGCATGGACCAAAGGACGGGACCGTCTTAATACTTAGGTGGCAAGATTGGAGCCGGGGGGATGGATTTAGGTGTTTGCAGTGCCTGCAGATGAAGGTTAGTGTGGGTGAGACAATAACCTTTCGTACAACCAGGTTTGACCAAACTTAAGATATTTGAGTTGTCCTCCCCATGTAAATAACGCAAACTCTAAGGGCAAATCATACTTCATTTCATCATGGGCCCCACTGAAGTCCAGAAAACACGTTAACTCTATCCAGTTAACTTATACCGAACTGGGCCTTTAACTCTTCGAATTTAACTCTAGCCAAACTGCCTCTAAATAATTAGCTTACTCATTTCTTGAAATGTAAGCAGAAGTTTGTGGAGAATTGTCACAAGCAATTAAAATGTTCATGTGTTGGAAACAGAAGACACTGAAAAGGAAAAAAATAAAAAGAGTTTATCCCACCTTAAGTCTGACATAGTATGACCATGGATTGATACGGTAGCACATATCTGTGAAAATTTTCCCAGTTTGGAACTTGAAGAATTTATGTCATGCAACTTGTTTGGTCCTTTTTTGACAAGCATCTATCCACCCACTACAGATAAATTTGTCAGTTCAGATGCAAAACATATGTAGCCTAGATCCTGGTGATAACTCTTCCACAACTTAAAAACTTGGTATAAGTTATCTGGAATGCAGTCATCTGTTTGCGTAAAACCTCAATGTTATCCACTTAATCGGGGCAAGATGTTGTTACTTTATTACTTTGTGTTATTAGCGGAAGTCATGTAGTGATTGCAAACTAATCTCCCAATTATTGTTTGCAATGTATAGGCTGAGAAGGTATTCAATCAGGATTTATATTTCAAGAAGACAGTCAAGCATGTTGGAGAGCCAATGTCCCACTTAGAATCTATTGCTTCCTCTGCGGTACTTTTTCCTCTTCTGTTTGTATTCCTTGTCCTTTTGATGATTCTAGTTGAAAACTGGTTCTTGCTGTGGCCTGTGGGTCTGACATCGGAGGTATTGGTGGTTAAAGATTTCTAATGGACCTTCTCTCCTTTTCAGGTTCGTGCTGCCATTAAGGTGAAGGCATCTGTTATTATATGTTTCACATCATCAGGGAGAGCAGCTAGGTATTTCTCTGCTGGCTTTGATCTCTCTTTTTGTATTTTTATTTCTCCTGTTGTGAGTGAACGGATGCTTGTCCAATTATACAAATATGTTTTCAGCGCCTGTGATTTTTTGGTTATTAATGCTAATCCACATACTTTCCAGGTTGATTGCTAAGTACAGGCCAACAATGCCTGTTCTCTCTGTTGTTATTCCCCGACTTAAGACAAACCAACTGAAATGGAGCTTCAGTGGAGCTTTCGAGGTGCTCATATTATGCTCATTGATATTGAATTTGCTGGTCCGGGATAAGAAAGGATACTAGTTTGCTTGTTCTAGTACATGGTGGCCTGTCAATTAAGAATAACACTGGCTCTTTTATATTGTTAGAGTTTATGTCTAGAGTGAAAACCAGTACAAATTTGGTTCACTTTCTGTAGTTAAGGTTTAAAAATCCTTCATTGAAAATCACCTGCTCCAGGTTTTGACATAGTTTTATGTTATTTTTTATGTAATTTTACAAACTTGAACAAGCAGTTGAAGAAATATGTTCAACCTTATAGTTTTCAGGTTTTGGCTGCACAAAATGTGGTAGAAATCTGGGAAAAACAACCTACAATGAAAAAGGAAAATGTATGAACAAGCCGTAACTTAAATCTAGGAAAACAGCCTATAATGAAAAGGAGATGCAGACTGCTGTTTGATACTAACAGTTCTCAGTCTTTTTTGAATGGAAACTTCTATTAGTTTCTAGTGGCCCTGAGTCTCCTCTAGGAAACGTTATTGTTCCTCAAGTAACTCTGTCAAGACTGACTAAATACTTTGATACTTTTCAGGCAAGGCAATCGCTTATTGTACGGGGTCTATTCCCTATGCTTGCTGATCCACGCCATCCAGTAAGTCTTCCACTTTAGTTTATACAGTAATTGGTATCTAGTTCTTGTCCAAATTATGCAAGTTGGTATTAACAGCTTGCTGATTTGTCTGATTGTTCCTCATGATGTCTGTACCTATCTTCAGTGCTTCTGTATTTATGTAAATGGTTAGTTTGTCTTATTGTCGTATCCAAGAATCTTGCAATCAGTTTTCTGATCTGAACTTGATTGCTGTCCGTGGATATTATGCAAGTTAAGTTTATTCCCAGCTTGTAATCTTCTCCTAGATTCTTAGAACAAGGAGCGTAGGATTGTTTCTTTCGCTGTCAACCTGGCACTTTTTCTTGTCCTGTTCCTACTCGACAGCCCATCCACATTGTTTTCTGTTTGCTAAGTTACTCCACATGATTTGCAGGCGGAATCTACTAATGCAACCAATGAGTCAGTCTTGAAGGTTGCTCTCGACCATGGGAAGGCTTCGGGAGTTATCAAGTCTCATGACCGAGTGGTTGTTTGCCAGAAGGTTGGGGATGCATCAGTGGTTAAGATCATTGAGCTTGAAGATTAAAGCTGATAGGTCCTGCCAATTTTTGCTGGGGGTTGTCTCTAATTATTGGAACTGATGGGGCAGGGTTGCCTGCCCGTGTGAAGTGATCCTGGGGTTTTGAGATGCATAAGAGTTTCAATGTACGAACTTCGCAAATACACTAAATAGTTTTGGACAGTATGAGCTGGGGTATTGCCCGTTAACCCCGATTTAGATGAATACCATTTCGTGTTCCAAGAAACTTGCGCATCTCTTACAACTGTTTAGGAGTATGTTACTATTGTCTTGCGGCTGGTAGATCCTTTACTTGCTGTGTAAGAGTAAGCAGTTCCATGTGATGCATAAAGGTGTATCGAAGAGGCGCACCAATTCTAGGCAAAAACCCTGGGCTTGATCCTGCTGTCCCATCTCACATGGCCTTTACGGACCCCCAGTTGTGATATAAAAAAATGGGATGAAACTTGCTGGTATAACATCATACTTAGCTGTCTAGACATCGATCTCAAAGAAGACACTAGCGGAGACTTGCCTCGCGAGGGGTATCTTCGAAAGGCGAGTGCATATGGAGCCTCATGGAGGAATTTTATTTCTCGATAATAGCATTGTTCCCCGGGGATAGAAAGGAATACTTGGCCACTGCGTGATCTGTCCCTTAAATTAAAAACAATGAGTTCAAAATCATCGGAGGCGCCTGTGGCCTAATGGATAAGGCGTCTGACTTCTAATCAGACGATTGTGGGTTCGAGTCCCACCAGGCGTGTGGGTGAGCATACTTATTTTGCCTTTTCCGTTGCTTCCCTTTGTTTTTGTGGCCTCTCCTCGGCAAACCATGACTGTCCCGCAGCGCTCGTAGTTTGTTTGAAAGGGCATTGAGGAGGAACGCAATTGATTGAGCTAATTTGGTGCAAAATTGGAACTAACTACAATTAGAATACATAACATTTAGAAGAACAAAAGATTTCACTACTATCGCAAGCCTGGTCAGCTAGAATGTCACAGATTTTCTCCTACCCTGTAATGTTGGATGGATCGGCCCTCCTGTTGGAAGTTTGCTGCTGCTGCTGCTGCTGCTGACCCAGCAACTCCATCTCCTTATGCCGCACCAGCAGCAACATCCTTTCGGTCTCCAGCCGCCTCCTATCATTCTCCAGCTTCACCCGCTCCAGCTCCCTCTCCTTCTTGCTGCTGAACTTGAGCCATTTCAGCCTCTGCTTCTCCATCTCAAACGCTTGGTACTGATAGTTCACTTGCTGCTCCTCCAACTGTAACATCTTCATCCTCATCCATTGCTTCTTCTCCCAAGCACTCTTCGACCCGTCTTGCATCATGCTAGCTATTTCAGCGCTCAGTTGCTGCATAAATGGTGAGGCTGATCCTCCTCTTCGTCGCTTATGGGATGAGTTCTCTTCGTTCTCGTTATCATCTTCCTGTCCGTGCGCCCCACTTTGGTGACCCTCCGTTGCTTCCTCCTCCTCCTCCTCCTCATCATCTTCGGAGTCATCATTGTCGTCGTCATCATCTTCTTCACTGCCTGCTTTCATCAATTTCAGACCATCTCCATTTCTACAGGAATTTACTGCCATTTGAGAATTATCCGATGAATGGTAGCACAATGGCTGTTGGGATTGCTGGTGCGGCGCTTGAGAAGGTTCGTTCGCCATTTCCGTTGAGTGACTGGAGGCAGCACCAGTGCTAGGAGCTCCATGGCCACAACTATTATGATAAGCACACATTTCCCTGAAGAACAAGTGTTTAGAATTCAACAATTTCCTAGCTTCTTCCTTCATTTTCGGCGAAATCTCCATTGTTTCAAGCAAGCTTTGATTCTCCACAACCCTGCAAGCTGTTCCCTTGCCGAGAATTTCATTCACCCTTTTGTACCTCTTGTTCAAGTCATTGAACTTGTCCTCGCACTGCTGAGGCGAAACATAAAACCCTTTCTCCATCATGGCCCTAGAAACCGATTTCCACTTCCCCTTCTTCTGCAGCAACCCACCAGCCTTCTTCTTCGTGGTTGGATCACAAGCTTCTGATCCAACCTCATCACCGATGTAATAGACCGCCATAATCAGGAGCCTAACCATATTATCAGTCCACTTCATCCTCTGCCACGGTGACATTTTCCTCTTGGGATCTCCAGCACCATCTCCCGGTTCATCTTCATCACTGTGTGGGGACGTTGTCTTAGCCTTTGAGGCAAATGGGTAGCCTTGCTTTCCAGATTGCTGAGCTTGTGCGTGGTGATCTGGGTCACTACCATGGGCACCGAAAGCAACAAACTGATGATGATGAAGATGCAAACTTTGAGGGTTCTGTGAGGGTTGAGGGTTTTGGGGTTGCTGTTGCTGCTGCTGTTGTGGGTGCAATGGCATTTCTAACCCTAACATTCCAGAACCAATCCCCGAATACATTCCACCTGGCAAATTTGAATCAGGTTCCATCAAAGCCAAGATAAAACAAACCCTCCAAAGGTTTTCAGAAACCACAGAAACCCAGTTGAGAAAATTGGTCTCATTGGATGAAAAAATTCTCACATCCTGCTCCCCAATACCCAATTCTCTAAAAGCTGAAAACTTTCGGACCAGCAATGACAAAAAAAATGAAAAAGACGTAAACTCACCAGGAAATTTAACTCAAATCGACAAATCCACAGAAAAGCGACCGAGAAGTCAGAGGTCGGGAAGGAGTTGTAACATCAATAGGTCCTTGAACATTGCGGGACGAGGCTTTTGAGACTGAGATTTCGATAAACGAGACGAGAAAAGGCAATGAACAGCAGAGGAAATCGAGATAGAAAAGGAGGGGCTGTAAGGGTATATACAGGTAATGGAGTTGCCGGTTTTGGATGGGCCGAGTTTTCCTTTGTGCCGCCATGAGACTGCCCATGGTTTTGCAATTTTACCCGCTCTGAGGCCGAAGACAGGCCGTAAAAGAAAAGAAAATACCCATAGATTTTTCTCAAGAAACTCGGCTGGGAAACAGAACTGTGAACCCAACCCACCAAATAAAAGCAAATTGCTATACATTTTAAAAGCCCCCTTTATTACAAGTTTTTATTTTTATTTTTAATCAGAATCATTATACAACAATATAAGTTTAAGGGTAGTGTATCTAAAAAGTAGAGAGAATGCCAACTTATTTGGGACAAAAAATGCTACTAAACTAGTATAAATGACATTATGCGGGAAAGGTTGGTGAGTTAGGAGTTAAACTCCTAACCTCATATTCCCCTTTTGTACCCTTTGTCATTCTATCAGTAATTGGGGACAAGTTTTTATTAAATAATGCCAATAATTGTTTTAAGAAGAATTGTGTGTATCATATATTTAATTATTATTTAAAGAACCGTTTACTTGAAATTAATGCCTGTTTGGCATTTTGAAAAATCACTTATTTTACTTTTATTTATTTATTGTCCACAATAAACATAATTTAGAAGCAAATATTTTAGTTACCATAGCAATCATATATTTTTTGGAAGTCTTAAATTTTTATGATTTTTTTATCCAACCTAAAACTATAAAAGTAACTACTTGCTTTTAAAGAAAAAAAAATTAAAAGTGGGTTTCAGGCTTCTCAAAATGTAGGGTTTTAATTGGTATAAAATTTGAGCAAATAACATGCACACACACATATAATCATTTTTTAAAATCTTCACCAAATACACCATAAGTTTCCATCTGAACATTTTCAGGGTTTGTATAACATGTGCCTTAGGAGCATATGTTAGGTAGCATTGTCGGGCTGGATTGCGAATGGTCTCTTAGGATTTCACAATTGCTTGATTAAGGTCGATTTATTGGGAGTTTTCCTCACCCCAAGAGAACCCCCTCAGCTCTTTACCCCCATCTTAACTCCAAAAGATGATCATTAACACATCAATTAAGATGGATATATTTTAGGATACCTAACATACCCTATTAGATACTAAACTCAAATTTTTATTTGCCGCACACCAGCGTATCACTTCACCAAGAATTTATGTGTTGGCATTTTTCAAATCAAATCTATTGGATTTTTGCTTGTATAATATTGTTCAAAGTTTAGGATTTGCAATATTTAATTGAAGTGAATTTAAGTATACGCGCATTTTTTATTCACAAAAACAACTTGGATAGTTAAATAAATTTTCTAAATCAATTTGAACTACAAAACAATTATTTAGAAATAGTACTGTAGAAAAAGACCAAAAAGTGTTGGTTGTATCCTAAAATTAGGGGTAAAATCCACCCGGGGTACCTTAGCTTATTTTTTTGTCCTAATTGGGTACTCTACCTTCAAATTGTCCTAGCGAGGTACCTTATTTTTTATTACGCGTCCTAGTTAGGTACTTTCCGTTAATTTCAAGGTTAAATTTGACGGAAAATGGTGACATGACATTAAATAATACCAAAATAAATTTAAAATGATAACTTTAGTGCTCAAATTTTTTCAATTACTAATTTTAGCCCTTAAACTTTCACCAAATTAATTCTAACCCAGCCTTCAAAAGGCGCTATCCTAGCCGCCACCGCAGACCGCCTCCACCCCAACCGCTGCCGACTGACTCCACCCCAACCGCCGCTGACCGCCCTCCACCCCAACCGCCCTTCAGCCACCAATTGTTTACGACTCGACAGTTCGATAAAATACAAAAATGTATCAAACAATAACTAATCAATAAAATCTCTTTTCTGGAACAACAAATCGGCCAAACTCTCTTTTTCTCACAATTCTCTATTTCTCTTGCCCAGGCGTCTCTGCCAGTCTCTCGCCAAGCTCTTTCCGCCATCGTCATCATCTTCACTCCGCCTTAACCTCGCAAGCCAAAGCCAAGGAAAGGAGATCTGAAGCTGACGAGTTTCAGTGAGAAGGTCAGGCGTCGATCGGAGATTGTAACTGCTCGATTTCAATCTTGGCATGAAGCGACGACAACGACTCATCTCCAGTGCGTCGATGGTGGCAGAAGTTTTGCAGGCGTTATTTGTTGTGAGAAGGTCAGGCGTCGATCGGAGATCGCAACTGCTCGATTCGATCGCTGACCATCGTCGCCTCAGTTTATTCTCCAGATTTACAATGGGGGCACCTGGGCAATGGCAGCGATTCGATGAATTGAAGCAATGGATCCCGAATAGTTGGTGGCTGAAAGGCAATCGGTGGCGATTGGGGTGGAGGTGGTCGGTGATGGGGGTACCTAGGCAATGGGGGTGATTCGACGAATCGAACTGTTGAGCCGTAAACGGTTGGTGGCTGACGGGCGGTTGGGGTGGAGGGCGGTCAGTGGCAATTGGGGTGGAGGCAGTCGGCGACGGTTGGGGTGGAGGCGGTCGGCGGTGGCGGCTAGGATAACATCTTTTGAAGGCTGGGTAGAATTAGTTTGGTGAAAAGCTTAGGGGTTAGAATTAGTGATTGAAAAAATTTGAGCACTAAAGTTATCTTTTTAAATTTATTTTGATATTATTTAATTCCATGTCATCATTTTCTGTCAAATTTAACCTTGAAATTAACGACAAGTACCTAACTAGGACGTGTAATAAAAGGTAAGATACCTAGCTAGGATAATTTAAAGGTAGGGTACCCAATTAGGACAAAAAAATAAGCTAAGGTATCGCCGGTGGATTTTACCCATAAAATTAGTTTAGAAGATTTATGGTACAATTTTTTGATGCAGAGGAGGAAGTCACCTTATAAGCCACCACCAATTCCAAATATAATATGGAATTATTTATTATTTTTAATACTTGGTAAATTAGGTGTAAAGAAGAAGAACCGACGAGGAAGGCTGGGAAAAGAGAGTTAAAAAAAGGGGAAGGTTGGCTGAACTTGATAAATTATGTGTCACACAGTTCCTAGGAAAACAAAAAATTTTGGATTTAATTCATTTTAATTTAAGTTAACTTAATTTTATTTTTACATTTTTTCCCATAATTAATTTTATGTGAATGCCATTATTAATGGATGTAATAATTCACTTGAAAGTAAATTTTTATGATATTATAAAATTTTTATGACATTTTCATTTTTTAGGCATTAAAAAATTTATAAAAATTTAATAAGATTATAAAAATTATATTTTAAATAAATTATTATACCTACATAATATTGACATTCAAATGAAATTAGTTCTATACAAAAAATAAAAAAAAATATATTTTAGATCTAGTTGATTTAAATTAAAATAAACTGAGTCTTAGTGTTTCTTAACATATGCTCTAATGGCACATAGGGGTGCCTATTCAGTTATTTTAGTTTTAACAATAACTGAATAACCAAATTTATTTGATTTTCAATTTTATATACTAATAATTGAATAGATCGAATTATAGGAGAAAACCAAAAAAATCAAAAACCGTAAAAAAAATTCGGTTATTTGGTTTTTATTTGAAATAACTAAATTATACACATACATTTTCTAAACTTTAAACATCCATCACATATTTCAATCTAAACACATATTCTAATCACATAGCAAGTATCTATAATTCATTCCAAATCTAAACATTACATACATACACATAACAAACATTTATCACATACATAATCATTTCCAAATCTCAAACATAAATACTAGTAAAATAAAATTCGTTTATTTTGGTTAACCGAATTTTAGTTGGGGCAAACAAAAAACCGAACCGAATTTCTATATCGGTTTTCGGTTATAACAAAATTATTTGTAAAATTGATAATTGAAAACCAAATTTTTTTCAGTTATTCGGTTATTTCGGATATAACCAAAATTTTACTCACCCCTAATGATACATATTAGACAAACCCAACATTTTATACATTATTCACAAAAAAAAAATAGTACATTTCTGATTTGTAAAGGAGTAAATTGCATAAATGATCCATAACTTTTAGTCATTGTTTCCTTTTAGTCCCTAACATATTGAATATTTAATCCCTAAAAATTATTTCATTTTGGCCTATCACCAGATAAAATTATTAACTTAGAATAATTGCCCGATAAATTTTTTTGAAATTCTAATTTAAATATTTAGTAACTGTCTTGCAGTAAATTTAGACAGTTTAATATTTTTTTTACTGTAAATAGATAGTTTAAATTAATAGTTATTTTTTTTAATGAAATAAGTTTAATTTACAGAGGTTGAATTTTTCATTAACTATAAAAAACTTATTATACAAATTAAATTTATTGTGATACAATTACCGGACAGTTAAAATTATAATCTAAAAAGTTGTTATCAGACAAATATTTTGACTTAACAAATTTCATTAAATTGAGACCAAAAGGAAACGTTTTTAATAGAATTAGGACTAAAATGAAACGTTTTAATAGATTTATAACTAAAACAGAACATTTAATAGGTTAGGGGTTAAAAGAAAATAATGACTAAAGATTATGAACCATTCATAAAATTTACTCATTTGTAAAGTCTATAAAGCATAATCTTGCGTAATATACGGCGGGTGTGTTTTAACAAAGGGAAACATAAACAAATAACCTAAACTCTCTTGTATTTAGTCTAAACGTGTTTATGATTCATTCTTTTCTTATTCAATTAAGCTAAAAGATTGTAATAGGTTTGATACAAAATTTAAACATAATTTAGCTTATTCATTACTCAACTTAGGGATGACCGTTAGCGGGTAAGATTTGTGACTTGCGGATGCCTGTACATGGTAGATGGTTTTATGGGTGAAAATATTTGTGATGAAATGGATATGGATAAAAAATTTATTTGTCTGACAGGTGCGGTCATGTGGCCAATTTGAGAGATCTATGATGAGTAACCCATCAATCGCAATCCATGACTAGTTAAAGTGGAAGGGAATGAAAAATGAGGGTGCTAAGTGACAGAGAGAAAATAGATTGAAGTCAATGCTGGTTTTTTTCCCCTTTTTGATTGACAATATATTAATTAGAGTAGTTATAGCATATATCCGGCACACTAGTGTACATCCGCACTTTTACATGATTTGTAAAAATGTTACTACTTGAACAACACCTTATACTGACATAAATAACACTTTTTATTAAACAGAATAACATAATTGTGTGAATGAATCGTTTCTCACTAAGTAGAACAATACTATTTACGAACAACATATCTTACCAATTGAACAACACATTTGTACGAATGGAACAACGCCCCTACTGAATGGAATAGCATTATTTATGAACAACACATCTTACAAAATGAACAACATATTACAAAACAACACAATTGTATGAATGTAACACACATCATACTAAATAGAACAACATTATTTATGAACAACACATCTTACTAAATGAATAACATATTCGTAATGAATGAAACGATACTTTTTATTGAATGAAACAACATAGATCATGCCAAGAGGCAATGACGTCGATTCTTCCTCTAATGGGGCACAGATGTCGGCAAAGGCAGAGATGAATGACGGAGTATATTACAAAACAACATATTTTAATAAATAAAATAACACTTCTTATTAAATGAACAACAAAAATGTCACCATAAGCAGAGGCTCCCGTTCTATATCTAGTGGGTTACATATGCCACTGGAGGCAAGGACGAATGACGGAAGGAGGTTGGTGGAAGAGATCAGGCTTTTTTGGAGCTTTATCTTATTTGTCATCATCATCGGAATCATTACCAACCAAAACAGATCTATTAGCGGGCAACATTTTCCCGTTGTTATCATCATTGGAATCGTCTTTTTAAGAACGGGCGTAGTTGCTGCGAGGAGGACATCGAGGCATTATTGATTTTAGTCTAAAGGGTAAGGATTGGTGTGGTGACAATAGAGCGAAGAAAAGAAGATTAGGCAAAAGAGAGAGAAAGGTGATGCGATTTGGGGAAGAAGAAGTTAATAGGTTGAGGCTAAAATACACCTGCATCATACGCAGCACCCAAAATTTGCATTTATCAGGTCGTAGGTATTGGTGCAAAATCGCACCCACTGACAAAAACCCAAGAGTTTGTAGGTCAAGAAATACCAATAGCCACGAGTAGTGGGAATTACACACTTGTGCTAGACTTGACTCATTATCATCCCTAATCTAACATGGATAAATTGTTCTTCAACTCACCTCTACCTTGCTATTTGACAAGAAACTCTTTAGGAAATTAACCTTTTATTGGTAATTGTGCCACCACACGCATACCTCATTTAGAAAAGGCAAAATTCTCAAATCTGCCACTAACGTTTGGATCTGAGCTCGAATCTTCTGCTATAGTTGTTTTTGCCCAATCTCCACTAATATTTCAAAATTGGCTTAAATATACCATTGAAGTTTTAGATTGGGAGTTAATATGCCATTGTCCATTAAAAAGCTAATGAAAAACATTAAAAGTAACAAATTTTGACATTTTTGGATGATAATGTAAATTTTAACAAACTTCAAGTGCCTTAAGTACTTAGTCTTTTTTTTTTTTAATCTCTCAATCACCGCTGTCGGAGCTTTTCTAGCCACCATTTGTGGCAGCCGATTAAAAAACTTCTAGCTTTTTATCCTCTTATTGCCATTAGTTATCCTCCATCATCCAATCATTTCCTCTTACCCCCCCCACTTTGCACCATGGAAATGAGTTGTAGATTGGGTTGCAAAATGAGGGCATCGATAGATCGGGCTTCAACGTCGACGGCAGGGGCAATGTTTCATGGAGAAATCGGATGCCTATCCAAGGGAGACGATAATGAAAATATCACAAGCTTGGAGAATACGGCTACATACAATGGGAATTCGGTGTTCCAGATTCTCACCGGAGGTGATATGCCATTGAAGATTGAATGCCAATCTGATGGCATCGGTGAGAGGGGGTATTTCAAAGAGCAGGACAGGGAACACGTGGTGCGTTGTGAACAGTGAGGCTAGCAAGGCGAGGCTGCTGAACTGCCGGCTGATCCAGCTGGGAGAGGTGGGTTATGTGTCAAACACGATGGAGGCTCACGTTGATCACCTTCAACAGGGGAGCCAAATAAGGGTTAGGGCAAAAGTCTCAAAAGTTTGCGTATACTTTGAAAGTTGCATAATAACCTCAATATTTCAAAATATGCTATTTTTTATATAATTTTCTGTTATTTTTTAATGGGCAGTGGCATTTAAACTATTTTGGAAACATTAGTAGGAGATTGGGGAAAAAAAAACTATAATGGCAAATTTGAGCCCAGACCCAAACATTAGTGGTAGATTTGAGAGCTTTGCCTTTAGAAAACCTTGGTAATTACTGTGGTATACATGTCATGTGGTTTTAAATCTTGTACTATACCAGCCGATATAGTACGAGACAGGGAAAATGAACCTTTTTATTTTTGTTTTTAGTTTTTGATATTTTTAAGTAAAATATATTATTATTATGTTTAACTAAATGCTTGTATAACATATTTTTTTTATTTGAAAGAATTTTATATTTTTATTTCTTCTAGGCCTAAATGTCTATTATTTACCTGAACTATGATGACTCAGACAGTTTGCCCCATAAACTATAAAGTGGGTCAGTTTGAACCTTAAATTTTGAAAAATTGGTCACTTTAGTCCCTTAACTTAGAAAAAGCCTCATGTGACCGCAACTGCTATGGATGGCGTGAGCAGTTTAACGGAAGAGCAATAGTGGCTTCTTGGTGGATGCCCCTTCCACACCTGACTGGCCCTTCTCCGCTCATCCCCTCTTTCGCCCACGCATTCTTCCCTTATGCCTAACTACAGGGCCAGTCGGAGGTGAGGGAGTCATCATTCGACGAATCCTCCAGCTCCACCATGGATTAATTTGGGTTCTCCTTTCTCCACCACCATCAACGTCCTTCCGTGGTTCTCCTTTTTCCACCAATCAAACAATTGCCTCACTGCCATTGGCTCCACAAGAAGGTATGGCTGCTAAAGTAAGTGGCCATCTTCCATACCCATGCTATTGCTGGCTACCTCAGCGGCATCTTCACAGTCCTCAAGCTTAGTTGCATCTTCTACCTCATTAATGACTAGCAGCATTACATCAGCTTCACCTACGACCTCCAGGGCCATATCGTTAGAGTGGGGTTCAAGCAGATGAGAGTCTAGCTACTCGATCGCAATCATCTTCATCATCTGTGTCAACGTCTTCACGACCAACGTCATCTGTAATCTGATCAAATGGTGGCGAAGGTGGTGGGACCAAGGTTGTCTCTGTTGGTTCGATATCTTTACAGGTGGCGTCCAGTGGCCATGACGGTGAGAGTGGAGGCGAGTATAAAAAGATGGAATTGAATGCCCGATAGGTAGAATTGGGTGTTGGGCATGAAAGTTTAGGGTGGAAAAAAAGAGAAAATATAATTTTGTGTGACTATTATATAATTTTTCTTTTTTATGAATGGACAGAGTTATCATAGACATTAGGTCGCTGAGTCAAAGGACTAAAGTGACCGATTTTCCAAAGTTCAGGGTTTGAACTGATCCACTTTATAGTTCAGGGGGCAAATTGTCCGAGTCACCATAATTCAAGAGAGTAATGGGCGTTTAGGCTTTTCTTTATGCCCCTTAAAGTTATATATTTTTATTATATATATATATATATTTTAAAAATCTAGATACATGTCATATGTACTTTAAATCCACACACTTTTAATAGCTGTTATGTTTTATATATTCTTATGTATATACAATATATATAATATATAACTAGTATATTTGAGACACGATGATACGATGTCAATATTGTACCGTACCAATGAAAAAAAGGTATGGTATCTGGTATGAGATTTAAAACCTTATTACACAATCTATTTCCTTTGTTTAATAAGGAACTTAGACGTACAATTTGACGACTCACTCACTATTATCCCACATGGACATAGGGCTGAAAATGGGCCGGGCCGAGCCCGAGCCCACTAGGCTCGAGCTCGGCCCCTTCACTGTTTGGCACTACCCGGGCTCGAGCTCGAATTGCTCGAGCCCAATTTTTTTAGGCTCGAGCTCGGCTCGAAAAGGGCTCGAGCTCGAATCGAAAGCCCGCTAGGCTCGAATAACTCATAAATCCTTAGTACCCTAACAGCAATTTAGATGAAAAATGGGGACTGAATATGTAATTTTTCTTACATAGATAACCAAATAAGGGAAAATTTAAAAACCTATCCTAAATTTTCTAATTGTTTGCAATTCTACCTTGATTTTGTGTACTTCACAAATAAGGCATCATTTTCTTTTTTTTGAGTCTTCGACAGTGGAACTGGAGGCACCGTAGTCCGTCTTCATCCTCGAGCTATCGATCTAGGTCTCCGACATCTGCTAGGAGCGTCGGCTGCAACGGCAGTGGCGATCTTGGTGGGGCTATCGTTGGTCGTCACCGAACCATGGGTGGGGCTATCGTCGGCAGCGATTGTTTTCGATCTCGGGGTTGTTGTCGTTGTCGCTCATCGTCATGCATTTCAAAGTTCACACAAACAAAGATCAAGCAGGGACCAATTTAACAAATAGAGAACAAATTGGAAAAGGCCAAGAAATTGAAAAAGAATCTGACCTTAACGGTGAAATCATGAACCGACCCCTTGGTAGATTGGCCAGCCATAGAGTGATCGGACCTCAGAGACGCCAACAAATGCCGCGAAAGCCGAGCTCGGGACGATGGAAAACGCGAAGAAGAAGGTGAAATACAAGGAGGAACGAAGAGGGGTCGCTTCGAAATCGAAGGGAAACGCTTCCCCAGTAAAATCGAGTAAGATACCGCTATGGAGCCTAGATTCCGTCGAAGTATCCTTCCTGGTCGACGGCAAGGCTGGAGGCGTCAGGTTCGCAAGGCTGGAGGTGCGATCCTTCCTGGTCGACGGCGGCGTGGTGTGAATGGGTGGCCGACTGGGTGGGTGGTGCGAATGGGATTTAATTAGGCACGAGGCTCGGGCGCTTGGGGGAGGAAGGAAGTGATACGGGTTTGGGCTTGTTGGGAAAGAAACAAAGGGCAATGCCTGTTAGGCCCACGAGTTTATAGGGCCGGATACGTTCAAGCTCGAGCTCGGCCCCTTTTAGAGTTCGAGCCCATTTTTTGGCTCGAGCTCGAGCTCGAGTTCGAATAAGCCCGGCTCGAAATGCCTCAACTCGAGCTCGAGCTCGAGCTACCCGAAAAAAGCCCGGCCCCTTTTCACCCCTACATGGACACATGAAGATTTAGACGCCATTGCTAGCAGCTGACATCTTCAATATGAGAGATCATCATTAATTGATGCCACCCCAAGAATACCTCGTTCAAAAACCTTAGTTCTTACTGTTGTATGGCACGATCTATTTTCTCAAAAACTTGAATGTACAATTTGACGACTTGCTCACCATTTCCATTTTCCCAAAAAATGAAGATCTAGACTTTGTTGCTTCTAGTTGATATCTTTTGGAAGAAAGATCCATGTTTTCACCTTAGCAGTTGAAATCATCAATTCCACCAGTGAATCTGGTAGAGGAATTGATCTCGGTGATGAAGCAACTACTCAAATGGACTCTAGTTTAATCAAAGAAAAACTACATTTTAATTATAGGAGCAACATTTTGTCCATAGCAAAAATAGCCTCAATTAAAAGAATAACAATTTTAACTAAATGCAGGAATTGTGAATGAAACAAAAACACTTTGACTGAAGGAACAATAATATTGATCCAATGAACAGCAATTGTGAAAGGAATAATAATATCGCTTAAATAAATAACAATCTCAAGTTAAAAAACATCGATGTGAGCCAAATGAACAATTATATCAAAACGAGCAATTGTAAAGGGAACAACAATTTCAATTAAAGCAACAACAACTAGATAAAGGAATAAACAATATCAACTACATGAGCTACAAACCAAATAAAAAGAACAATAATATCAACGAAAGAAACAACAATGACAATTTTAATAAATATCACAAATGTAATGAAGGATATTATACTCTACACTTACTATATAGTTACTCAAATCTTCGTAAGTACTATAAATGGAATTTGACCCTTACAGTCTTGCTCTCAAAATTTTTAAGCTTGAGGTATCATGTTTGACACGAATCTCTTCACGCAAATACCGATTAAATAATACCAATAATTATTATACATTTTAAGAGCTGCCTTTACTGCAAGTCTTCATCAAATAACGCAAAATTGTTATAAGTAAAATTGTGTGCATGAAATAGTTGATTATTTTTTAGAGAAAGTTATATTTGAAATTGATATGCCTTTTAGGAATTTTAAAAAATTACTTATTTTTAATTTTAATTATTTTTTGTCTATAGCCAATATCAATTTAAAAGCTAGTATTCTATTTACTTAAGAATCACTTGAATCATATTCTTTTTACAAATTATTCATTTTTATGAATTGTTTCCTCATCCAACCTAATTTTTTTTTAAAAAAATTCTTGCTTTTTATTAGAAAAAAATAAAAAAAAGTTTTATTAGTGCTTTTCAAACATCTCAAAGTACAGGGCTTCAATTAGTATAAAATTTTTGCAAATAATTTACACACACAGCTACCTTTTAAAAATATTCACCGAACATAAACTTTGAAAAAAGATAAATTCTATAACTAGTCCATAACATTTAATCATCATTGCATTATAGATTTTAAATTATTAATCATTTTATTTTGGTCCTAAATCTATTAAAATTATTTTGATTTTAGTCTATTACGAAATGAAATTTGTTAGCTCAGAGCAACTATTTGACATAAATTTTCAAAAATTTAATTTAAAATATCCAATAATATTTTTTAGTAAATTTAAACTGTGTAATAATTTTTTAATAGTTAATAGATAATTTAAATTAGTAATATTTTCTATCTCAAATTAATGAAATAAATCTAATTTGTAGAGAAAAAAAACTGATGATTTGAAGTATCTACTCACTATAAAAAATATTATATAAATTAAATTTACTAAAAAATAGTTTTCAAATAGTTTAAGTTGTAATATAAAAAGTTGTTGTCAGATAGTTACTCTCTGAGTTAACAAATTTTATTTAATAGGGGACTAAAATAAAATATTTTTAATATGTTTAGAAACAGATAGAATGTTTTTAGATGGACAACCACTCGAATAGATGGTTTTAATGAAAAGGATTAAATCTAAAATGTTGGTTTTAAATTGAGAGGAAAACTATGGAGAAGATGGTTGTGAGTGACTGATCAAGATTTTTTTGGTAAGGGTCTGTTGGGGGGTGTTACAGGGACTGTTCTTAGAATTACTCGAGATCAAAGGCAGCCCAGCAGGATCTAATAAATTTGTGAGCAGTATAATTGTCTAGGTTTCAGCTGGAGCTGGAAAGACTCGTGGACACTTTTGACCAATTCTAGAATTCAAAGAGTGGCAGTCGTACGCTCTAATACAGACAAGACAATTGCGGCTTTGAACCCTTTAAGCTTCGCTGGATAGATACTTCGCCTTCAGCTTTCCGAAAAATAGCTTCTAATATCCTATTCATGTAATTGATTCCAAATGAAAACAAAGCAGCAGTATAATTAGTTTAATTGAGTTATGCTCAATTCACTGAGGAATCAGCCGACGGAAAAAAAAAAAATAAAAAAGAAAAACTGTAGATAACTTGTTATCAGCTGGTCATCTTATATATTTATGAGATGAAATGTGGCAGCATGTCATTATCCTAAAGACACTGTCCAAAAGCATTTTTCTGCTTGATAAATCGGATTGGACCTTCTTGCCTGTGACGTGAGTGAACAAGGATTATTAGTGAGCTAGTTTAATTGTTGGAGGATTTTCCAAAAGACGGCCTCCAGGGCTAGCTTTGACGCTGTTTTAGTTTGCAGGCATACTTTCTTGGTTTATTGATCTTGATTTGCTTGGATCAATAATAGAGGTCCGGTCTAACTAATGTCTTTGATAGATCTTCTATCGCTGCTAATGTATTAAAATAATGTTTTACCACTAAAAAAAAAAAAACAACAAAAATCTAGTCTTTTCTTACAAATCAAAAGGTTGAAGGCATTAAATTTATTTATAATTATTCGTGACAATGTAAATGTAGTAAAAAATGTTAAGTCATATTTGTAAAACCTCATCAGACCATAAAATCAAATGTTGTGGGAAGCAAGTATAATAGTTAAAACTTTCTTTTTCCTAAAGTGCAATAATTTATTAAAATCCATTCTCTTAGCCGTGGTATTCATTGTGAATCCATGTGTAATATAAATGGAATTTGACTCCTGCTCCTGAAAATATTTTAATCAATGTTCTCCCTCATTGTCCCACATGGTTGACAAACAATGTCTACGAAGAAGTTGTGATAAATGTAGATTTTAAAATTTTCCGGGTTGGATAAAGTAATTATTTTAAAATTAGATTTTGACTTCTTAAAAGGCAAAGTTTGAATATATAATAATTTAGATAAATAATCACTTTATGTTAAAATAGTACACGATAACACATTAAATTTAATCTGGCACTAATGCGCCCTAAAATCAATTCAAATATTTAACAGTTTATTACCAAGGGAGTTCACCTACTGTTTTTCCTATGGTTCTTATTTGAACATGTTTTTTTATTACTCTGTTTCGAGCACCAGGTTTAAGTTGTTTAGTTGACGATACAAAAATCAAAATTCCGCTGACACAGAATGCTGACTCTGTCCGTAATGCAGTTTTCTTCCTACCAAGTTCGTTCGTTTCATTGGACATACTACTCGTGCAAAAAGGCAAAAAAAGACAAGCGAAAATTACAAAAACCTCTTATAGTTTGGTCTAACCTACATTTTATCCTCTTATTTTTTTATATTAGTTGTTAATAACTTCTGAAATCCTAATCTAAACTAGTTAATATTCATGTTCCAGTAATTTCAAGATTTTTTTTATAGTTTTTTCCACAGCTAACTAATCTTTAAAAAATACTGATATATGCATTTTATAGTAGGGATGACGACAGGTTGGGTTTAGGGAAGGTAAAGTGATTCTTAAACTCTATCCATAATATAAAAACTCTATCTAAACTTTCCCCGCAACTCACAACGGATAGAATTTTTTCACCCAAACCCTCACCGTGTTGGGGCGGGTAGACCCACAGTGGGTAGAATTTTTTCACCCAAATCCTGCCCACGTTGGGGCGGGTAGGGTTGGGTATTGTATCCGCATACCCGCACAACTGATCACATAATATAAAATTGAAACTAAAGAAAGCATGATATGCTTCAATATATAATATAATTGAAAATAAAGTAGCCTAGTCATACAATCATAAATTTTATGATTTATTTGATTAGAATTATATTATATGTTTAAGTTGTATAGGATAAGAATTTGGTATGTATATATAATATATGTAACATTTTAGATAAGGATTTGGTATGTATATATAATATATGTAATATTTTAGATACTATGCTATGTATAATATGTGGGAAGGGTACGGGCCAGGTTCGGGGATGGTAGATCCCTAAACTTGCACTCTTCTTGTACCCAAAGGGTATAAAAAAAATAAGAATTCAACCCAAACTCATCAAATTGAAAAAAAAAATCATACCCATTGGGTAAGGTAAAGTACCCATGGAAAAAGATACAAATTGATATCCCTAATTTGTAGGAAGAAAAATACATTTATAAAAAAATTGATAATTTATAATATTTGTTAATTATAAAAAAAATATAAAAAGATTAAAATTATTTAAAAATAACAATCATATAATTTAAACTACAATTTTAGAAATTATTATTAAATAGTGTGAAAGAAGAACGGAAAGAACTCGTCCTATATCTCCAAAGGTCGTTTGGATAGTAGCGTGGAAATTTGTACTTGTACTTTATACATGGGAGTATTTTATTTGTACGAAGGTTGTTTGGCTGCGGGGGTGATTTTTCACAAATACATCCAATTGAACATACTTTATTTGAGATAAAAAAAATCTTTTTACATGTTTTTGTTCTCCCATGTACGTCCTCCTCTGTATCTAAAATATTATCTCATTCACATGTCTTCTGTAGTATTTCGGTCTTTTGATTTAAATTTATTTATATAATTATTTGTTTGAATTTTTTTTAAAAATATATTTAGAAACTGTAGCTCTTTATTTATTATTTATATATAACTTTTTTTATTTATATACTAAAATATTAAAAATAAAAAATTTATATATTAATTTTTATAAAAGCTCAATGTTACAAAAAAAATTATAAAATTATATATTTACTAAAAATATACTATGTGTAATTAGACATACGTACATAACAAAATGTTTGGCGATTTTTTGGTCGGTCGCTTGTGTTCTGATTGTTTGGTCACTCACCACGTGTGAAGATAGAATTTTCGTTCCGAGTCAGACATAAACATTACCATTTGACCGGCTGTTCCGTTCGTTTCTGGATGTCCAAATTCCAATCAATTCACTTTCACGTTACCGTCTGGCGTCTCGCCTCAACTCTATTTCTACCTTCTGAGGCGTTTCCCAATAAAATCCCCAAACCGAAAATGTAATTTTTTTTCAAAGCACACCAGTTTCACTTCCCACTTCCGCATCCTTAACCCAGAACCTGACCACACCAAGAAGGCAGGGTGTGTTTGTCGTGGTATTGGGTTCGCTGTTCTGGATTTTGATGGGCGCTTCTCTGTCGAGCCTGACGGAGGGAGCGAATGGGTCGTCTGTAGGGCCTGGGCTTGGCGACATACCGGAGAGCTGTGTGGCGTGCGTGTTCTTGTATTTGACGCCGCCGGAGATTTGCAATCTGGCCAGGCTTAATCGAGCCTTTAGAGGTGCTGCGTCCTCGGATTCAGTCTGGGAGAAGAAGCTTCCCAGCAATTACCAAGATCTGCTTGATTTGATGCCTCCTGAAAGGTATCAGAACCTGTCCAAAAAGGATATTTTTGCGATCCTTTCTAGGCCGGTCCCCATTGATGACGGCAATAAGGTGAGCGATGATTCTAATATTGGGCTTTTTTGTCCCTTTTTGCCATTTTGGTTTATTCAATATTCTTTGTTTATTTTTATTTAGATGAAGGGGATAGTGGTTTTCTGTTTATGGGCTATCTTGTATGTGGTTTTCTCTGAGGATGAATGACTGTAGCTGAGGATTTTGGACTGGCCTTAGGTTTTTTCACTTGGCTTGAGTTTGGCAGCAAACAAATGAGAATTTTAGGCTGCCCCTGAGTTTTGTAACTTTGTTTTAGTTTGGCTGATGAAACTGGTGTTGCAGGAAGTATGGCTGGATAGAGTGACAGGAAGGGTTTGCATGGCAATCTCTGCAAAGGGCATGGCAATAACTGGGATTGATGATAGAAGATATTGGAATTGGATCCCGACCGAAGAATCTAGGTTAGTCCCTCATTACATTACAACTGAGGTTATCAACTATGATTGATTGTTAGAAAGGAGAATGTTATGCATTAGCTATAATGGTATAATTGCTAGATCACATCCAGTTTACTTTTCCTTGAGGACAAAATTTTGGTACTTGAGCATGGTTGTTGCTTAGTTAATTAGCACCTGGGTGTAGTAAAGTATATAGCATGTTAAACCTTAGATTCATAAGTAGCAAATCTCATCATGGATGAAATAAATAATTCACTGTTTTTCGCTTAATTCAAATAAGTTGCCTTTAAGCCAACTAATCTATAGATTCTTTATACATCCTAGAGACTCTTTTGAGGATCATTGCTTCCTATCATTCCAAATCAAGCATTATTGCTGCTCAATAGCTTCTACAGTTTCTGGAATTTAAGTGCTGTTCTAGTCGGTTCTTATCTGCTTACACTCTCTTCAAATGTATATCATTCTGCGACTGTGGATGATGTTTTGAAATTTTGGGTGCAGCATTACGTGATTGTTGTTTGTTCCCATTGAGGATTCATAGTCCATTCTGGATGCTAATGAGATAGGGATATATCTGCTTGGCCTCTGTTAAAAGTTTAATGGTATAGGGTTTTGGTTCCTGTTTGCAGCACATCCCTGGAAATTGTCATGTAGCGTCCTGGTATTTCCCCCCTGAATATTTATCCTCTTTCAGTCTAGTCATCTTATAAGTGTCAAGTGTCAGCTGCCATAAGTTTTGTCTTCATTGACTGAGGTAGGAGTATGGGAGTAGTAGAAGGTCTATTTCAGATGTTGTTAACCTCTTTTAACAGTACAACAGTTGGAGTTTGAAATTGCGTCAACTTGTTGATGCTTATCTTTTCTCATGTGATCTCTGAACTTTTCTTTGGTTCTTAGGGGGCCATTGGTCGTAGCTGGAGTATGCATGAGGTGTCTTTATCTTTCTTTTTTGAACCCTCTCCTTTCTAGTGAAGGGAGATTCAAACTTAGGTAATTGGCTTCAACGTAAAGGGTCTTTAGAAACTATGGCAGCAGAGAACCCTAATTGTTGCTAGTGCTGGGCCATTGGAAAACCTGATCTGTCTCTCCTCTGTGTGTCCCCTCTGAGCCAATCCATCTTGACAGAAAAAATTTGAAGGTACCATGGCTACTTCTTTGTCACCCTAACTCCTTATAGAACTCACTTAGGCATTGCTTTATCATCACAGGCGAGTTCCAAAAGGAGGCAGCAATTTCTACTAGAACTTGGTACATCTTGCAAAAGTTCCAGTCTCATCACCTTATATGAGGGTGATGAACCTCAGTCATACTTTTAGAAACTGTTTTGTATAACATATTCTCTTGGAGCAGTTGTTCAATGAATTATTTAGTAGGGTCAGGTATAGACTTAGGAATCCTGACTGCTTTGGAAGTTAGAACTGTTTTGTATACAGGAATTAGGAAATCAGGAGTAAAAATGGGATTGATTGGTTGGATGGACATTACTACAATAATTGAGGCTTTTACGCAATTTTGTTTTGCTTAGCTAATCAAGTTATTTATTCTATGGAACAAAAGAATCCCAAAAATTGAAGAAAGAGAGCAATATTTATTGACATCTGATTTCTTGATTGTAGTAACATTAGGCTCCTTAGTTATCCTTGAAGCTATTGAAGAGGCTTAGTGAGCCTGTAATGAGATACAGTAATAGGGTTTTAAAAATCTGTTCTGCTCTAAGTTTGGGAGTTCAACACTGGAGGACAAGATTATCAGGGAGACATTGTAATGACCTTCATAATGTTTGACAGAAAACCCAGAGATCTTTCGGCTAGGGTGAATCTATGGTGTACATAGTGTTGTTGATGTTCTTGTACTGCGTACTGGAGTGTCCTCACTATACGTGTTGTCTTTGCGATTTGGCTGCAAGGCATTTGTGCATATTCTTGGACAAAGTTTTAGCACCTTTATTCATTCATGGATGGCAAACGTCACAAATTTCCACCTTAGACAAACAGCATCACTTTCTTAAATAAGTTCAGTTTCAGTTTCATTCACTAGTTCTCATGGTATGTAGTGGTGGACTTTGTCAGCTGCGTTGCTTGTCTGTTATTTATCTCAAAGAAGAGGAAGAATGAAAATTGGTGTTTAGTATCCCATTCTTATAATTGTCACAAACTTCCATTTATAGCAAGTATCTTATAGCTACCTTGTGGGTTGCTTTTGCTGCAGATTTCATGTTGTGGCATATTTGCAGCAGATATGGTGGTTCGAAATAGATGGGATGGTGAAGTTCCCATTCCCTCCTGATATCTATACAGTGACTTTCAGGCTCCATCTTGGAAGATTTTCTAAAAGGTTGGGACGACGAGTGTCCAGTTTTGAGCACACACATGGCTGGGACATTAAGCCAGTAAGGTTTGAGTTGTCTACTGCTGATGGCCTGCAGACCTTATCAGAGTGCTGTTTGGATGATACTGAAGAGGATAATGTAAATGGAAATCATAAACGCGGATGCTGGATAGAATACAAGTTAGGGGAGTTTGTTGTTAGTGACTCAGAACCGGCAACTGAAGTACGGTTTTCCATGAAGCAGATAGACTGCACACACTCTAAAGGTGGGCTTTGTGTAGATTCTGTATTTATTATTCCCAGCAATCTGAAAGAGCGAAAGAGGAAAGGCCTTTTGAAATAGATGTGAAAAAAAATGTAGCTTGCTGTTGTCAGTGATGCCCATGGATTGTTTCGGGGCTTGTCACACGCCATTTGTGTCTGCAGGATGTGTTAATTGGTTTCTTGGAGAAGGTATGTAATTTTACCACTTTGTACCTGATCCAGTTTTGGCCCGGTTTAACCCCCTTCAATGAGTTCAATGCGTAGGGTTGGGCAGGATAGCATATAGATTAATGACCACCTCATGTTTAAGATACATGCCATAGATTGTGCTAATCATAACCAGACGCCTCTGGGAATATGCTTGTGTTGCCCATTTGATTAGCGTCTTTGATTCATGTGCATGACTATTCGTAGATTTTCCAGTAGTTTGTATACAAAATCTTATGCTGTTGGTGTTATCACTTTCGTTGTCTGAACCTTCTCCAGGCAAGTTGTCCTGAGCTTGGTACCCACAATCAGTTGGGTTTCTGTTTCATATTTTCTGCGGAAATTACCGTCAGAAGGTATGCTGCAATTCTATGGTCTTGTGCATCATAAACGGACAGTAGGAAAGGTTCAATCAAGATCGGTCATTCTGAAATAGTAATGTTACCCGGCTCCACTGCCCCGTCTTTGAATGCTAGGGAGCAACGCATGAATCGGAGTAATTAGCCATGGATAGAAATGAAGCGAAGGAAATCTATTTTGACCTCAAGTCATTTTGTTTCTTTCTACGTTTCTTACAAATAACATCCACTGCCTGATAAAAATTTCACGCCTGTTTAGGCTTTTACCTATATATGAGCATAATCAGAATTGCTTGCGACTGAAGGTAAGCCAATTTAGGTCAAACTTGATCAATTATGAGCTGAACGAAATCTGAAATCAGTTAATTTCATCATACTTGACGAAGGCTTGCCTCAAGGATGCCCATTAGATGGCATAGTTGCAGCAATAACCAACATTCCAAACCTAGTATTAACAAGAACTCGAAAGAAAGAGACTGCACATTTGCTACGAGAACATATAACATAAAGATATCACTTTTAGTACCAAGTACTTTCCAGTTTCTTAATTAGAAAATAATAGCAGTGGAGAGAAGTTTCTTTTTTGAAACAAAAATTTCACCCAGCTTCATTGTCAGAAGCAGCATGCTGCGGTCAAAACCAACACTTGAAACACAAGTGGACAGACCTTGCGAAACCAGAGTGATGAAATCTTACAGATTGCTGAATCTAAAACGAAAACTTGCTATCACCACTGATGATCAGCAAATTCAGCGCTTTCCACCACCACCACCAAGCTTGGGACCCTTTGGTGCTGCACCCCTAGAAACAGCCCCCTTGCCACCCTTTTGCTGCTTTGACATCACTTCAGCTTTCTTTGCCTTTTTTTCATCCTTGGTCTTCTTGATTCTTTCCTTGATTTCACTATAGGCATAGTCAAGTCAGCAATCAGTTAATGCAATCCATCATAACCCAGTCAACTAACATAAGTAAGAATACATATTTTAACAAGCCAACAGCTACACACCGAAGAGCAGCTTCCCTTGCTGCATCACGAACTTCTGGCTTCTCAGTTCTTTTCTTCTGAATTACTTCCAAGGTAGCCCCAACAATGGATCTCGAGTATGGCTTCTTGCTGGCACGTCTCCTCTTCTTGACAGCCTCTTGAGCAATATCCTATACACAACAGGCATGCAATTAAAGAGTTTGAAAGTAGAAGCTATAAAGATAGCTAGAATTCCAACTATGGGAAAAAAAAAAAACCAAGGCCATGCTCAGGATAGAGCAACAAATCCTACCCTTAAACTATTCAATCTCCATAGGGCTAAAAGTTGCAGAAAATTGAAAATTTGAATCATTCCATGTTATTCTTCCTGTATGCAGAAAATGAAATAAGACCCAGTGCCAGCAAAAATACAGAACCAGCTGCTCCTTATTCCTAAACCGGAACTGCTGAAAGCTTGACTTATGACAGACAATTTTTAGACCGGTAAACCTCACCTGGGACATAATACATAACTCTCACTTGGGTCATAATACATAACTTTTCACTAGCATTACAAACCAGAACATGTTTCTAATTCAAACAACTATATTTGCGTTTAGATATTGTGAACTAAACAAGCAGCAGAGGGCAGAGGCAGAAATTGGTAAAAGATATTATGCTAAATGCTTTGCTCAGTTACAATCTACCTTCTTATGTTGCTTCCTGTACATGGCTGTCCATGTAAGCTTGGAAGGTTTCAAGCGGTTGTGAAAGTACCTCTTGCATTTCGAATTGGCAAAAAGGAAGACCTGAATAAAGAATAACAACCATTCCAATATTCAAACCACAAAAAACCAAGCTCCCACCAAATAAACCAAGCTACAAAACAGCTAATCAAGTACCTGAGAATCAGCACGGACGAATCTGATGCCCTTCCCAGGGTATATCTTGCCACCACTGAACCGGCAAAGCTCCGTCCTAAAAACCCAGCCTTAAACTCAGTAAAAGGCTCAAGATATCAAAACGCAACTTCACAAATTACAACTGCCGGATCGAATCAGTACAGCAAATGCTCCCATTTCTAATTATCAGAAACCACACGGACATAAATCGACCTACACGTATCCCCCAATCGAGTAATACCAATTAACCAACGAAAAGAGATTGTCAGATGTGACAGAAACAGAACCAAGAATTTACTCAAAACAATGATCAATCGATGAAATATTCTTCAAAAAAATAAACAAGTGATCAAGCATTAAATTTTACAGAAATGAAAATCGAAGAAAATGAGAGAGAGAGAGAGAGAGACGGGAGTACTTGAGAACCATGGCTGCTGCTTCTGCTTCGTCTCTCTCTCACACGCAGTCACGCTCGGAAACCCTAGAGGCAGCAACCTATATGATGGACAGGAATGAGGGGCCCTAATAATGGAGAAAACCTAGAGAATGCCACTAAGCCCATTAAGAGCCCATATAAGAGGAGCCCATTTTTATCTGGCTTGCGTTTGAAAAGGAACGGAACCCATTGCATTTGTGTACATAAATTAAAAAGAAACAAGAATATTTCGAAGTTTTTAGTTTTCACTCCATGATTTAAAGAGGCGATCCTACACTACCCTAATATTGGTTGGGGGTATCGATATGCGCTGATATCAAAATAGATACTTGATTATTATATTCAAGTAAAATATTAGTAGGATAAAATGTACTATCTGTTAGAGTATTCATTTATCTTCCAACTTAAGAAAAAAATCAAAAACTACTATAATCTAACATACACTAATTTTAGTGCTGCTTTCTTTCTTTCGGGAGTGACGAAAAATCAAACTACGAGATTGGGTGAACGTGAAACCGACGTGTCGCTTATCAGCATGGCTGTCACGTGTCAAAGCCACAATTCGAAGACAACACGTGGCATTCTCAGAAACACTATGCCTTCCACGTTTCATCTCCGCTAACGCTACCCTTTTACTTCTTTACTATATATCTCCGTGCACAATCACCTGCTTCTTCATCCCAAAAGCAAGAAAACAATTCCATCACCCACAAAATAACAATGGCGACTAGGCAAGAAAAGGAGCAGAGGGCGGAGCCTGACCGCGAAGAGACCGTCGTCGTCGACGCGGACCAGGGGCAGCATCAGGAACAGAGGCCCGGTGTGATAGGGTCCGTGTTAGGGGCTGTGCACGACACTTACGAGCACGCCAAAGAAGCTGTCGCCGGGAAGACCCATGAGACGGCGGAATCCATGAAGCAAGGAACGGAAACGGTTGCGGAGAAGGAGGAGGAGGCGCAGGATTCCGCGGTGGATAAGGCAAAAGAAGCCAAGGATACAGTCGGGGGGAAAACCAAGGAGTATGCGGATTACACAGTGGACAAAGCTAAGGAAACGAAGGATTCTGCAGGCGAGAAGACGAAGCAGACGGCGGAGGCTGCGAAGGAGACAGCGAGGGAGTACAAAGATTACACAGCGGAGAAGGCGAAGCAGGCAAAGGACACCACGGTCGGGAAAGCTAGCGAGTACACAGACTATGCTGCCGAGAAGGCAAAGGGGACGAAAGATGAGACGGCAGAGAAGTTAGGGGAGTACAAGGATTACACGGCAGAGAAAGCACAAGAAGGGAAGGACAAAACTGTTGGTAAGCTTGGGGAGTTGAAGGAATCAGCGGTAGATGCGGCGAGGCGGGCAATGGATTTGTTGGCCGGCAAGAAAGAGGAGGTGAAAGAGAAGGCAGAGGAGACGACCGAGTCGGGAAAGGATAAATCTGTGGAAACTAAGGAAGCGGCCAAGCAGAAAGCAGAGGAGGCCAAAGAGAAGGCTGCGGATACCACTGAGTCGGCCAAGCAGAAGACTGTTGAGACTAAAGAAGCGGCTAAGCAGAAGGCTGGTGAGACCACCGAGGCCGCCAAGCAGAAGGCGGAGCTGGGGAAAGAGAAGACGGAGGAGACCTTGGAGTCTGCAAAACAGAAGGCGTTCGGGACCAAAGAAAGAAGCAAGGTAAGATACACTCATATATTACAAGTGTTCTTTTCAGATCCTTGTAAGTGTTGTGATTCAAATGTCCGATTGATGTAGGAGAAGCTGAGTGGAGGTGAAGAGGAAGCGAGACGAAAGATAGAGGAAACGAAGGTGAGAGGTGAAGAGTACAAAAACGACAGCGACCAGGGGTGTGTATGCTTGTGCGCCTAATTTTGTTTTTGTTTTTTGGTGATTCCTCTTTTTTTTTTTTTGGGATTAATACACAATATTGGAGTTTGATTTGTTTATTGGAATTTTGATGAAAAGGGAGAGTGATTCAAAGGGAACCCTTTTTGGATCGATCGGGGATGCTATCAAGAGCAAACTTACACCTCTGTCGGAGTCGAAGGAGGAGGATCAGCCACAGCATGAGGGTGGCCGCTGAGTAATGGTGATGGAAACGGATGTGGGAGAGACGCCGACAGGGAAGGTGGTGGCGACGCTGAAAGGGGCAGATCAGGTGACGGGTCAGACCTTCAACGACGTCGGCCGTTTGGATAGGGAGTAGCAGTAGGCAGGGGAAAGTGGTCGTGGAATTGGGCGCGTCGAGATAGAGCGCTGCATGAATGCTTTTCTTTGTCGGGGGGCCTTTTTTTTAGTGTAACTTTATAGACTTGGAGGTCTTGTCTTGTCTCTTCAACTCTTACTTTTGCATGTAATTGGTTGTTAATCGTCATGTTCTAATCAATTCCATTTTCTCATTTTCTGTCCGATAAGTAAAGAAGCAAACCGGCAAAAATAATTTGATAGGAATTGTTTAATTATGGTATCATTTACTATTTCGTTATGAGTAGGGTACGTCGCTAAGCACCAGTGGCGTAGCTATCGGAGGGGGCTGTTATCCCCGGAAATTTTAAAAGGACATAAATATGGGTAGTAATTTGGTGATTTTGTTAAAAGAGAAGGACTGAGTATGCATTTTGCCCCTCAAATAATGTGGAAAAATATAAAGATGTGAGGGGCAGTAAGGTAGGTGCTGAAGAAAGTAGGGACCTAATGAGTAGTTATTCTCTCTATATTAAGATATTATAACATGGCCTAAATGTACTAGTAGTCCTCCAACATTTCCAACTCGTACGATTTGCTCCTTGAGCTTTGAATTAGTATGAATTAGTACCAATTTACAGCTTTACCTAACCGCAATGTTGTCTCCCTCCTCCGGGCTCCGTCGACTCTCCTCCGGACTTGTCCCCGAACTAAAAATCCTGGTTCTGCCACTGCTAAGCACATTGTGTATGCCAGACGTAGAGGTAGGGCAATGCATATGCTTTGATTGTGATTTGAGATTCATTTTTTTTTTAAATAATATGTATGTATCATCTTATTGTCAATTTTTTTCCCTGTTGTAGTCACATATAATATTTTCCCCTTTTTAATAAAAAAAATCGCTTTTTCCTGTTTTTGAAGTAAGTTACATAGTAATTATAATGGGAAGAGAGATTACTTTAACCCCCCACACAAATGGCAACTTCGAGTGTATAGTGATCGAAGTTGCTTTTGATACGAGCGTTAAGTAGTCTTTACAAAGGAAAAAAACGTGACCCAACTGTGAGAAAATCAATAATGAGGATTTTTCAAGTAGAGACTCAAAATGAACCACCTCAACCAACAATAAAGCTCAAACCAAAGTACAAAAGACTTCATTGCTCATTTTAACACCAAACCAGAGAAACCAACCCTATTTTAATAGAAAATGAAAAATTGGCCAGTTCTAAGCTAGGCACTTGGATTTCATTGCTCATTTTAACACCAAACCTTTTTATTGAAGACTCATCTTTTTCCGCTCCTTCCACCAAAATTTTCGGCATTAGAATCCATCCCTAGATTAACTTTTCAATTATCTATCTCTTTATTAAAAGGAGTTGACTCACTCAAAACCTCCAATTTAAACCCAATAGACATAACTAAGGAGTTGCTACATACAATAGGGTGCTATGTTTGCTTGAGCTTCTTTGAAGATGAGGCGGTGGTTACCTTTTTGCCAAACTGAAAGCACATTTTTCACACAGAGTTCATTGATGAGTGGTTGGATTTGTATACTACATTTCAAAACACGGGCATGGATGTGGAGAGAGAGCTGAACAAAGCCATTTTGGAAGTGAAACTTAAAGCCAAGTGGGGGAAGGAAAGTGGTATATATAGAAAGAAAGGTTTTGGGCTCGATATTTATATATATGGAGGGCACAACATTTTTTTTTTCTTTTAGCTTCTTTCACATTTATCTTTCGTGAAGTTAGATTTATCTCCCATGTCTTTCTGGTGAACCACCAACTCATGCTTCAATTCACATGCATTAATTATGCCCATACTATACTAAGTAATTAATTTATTTATTTTTCAGAAACAAGAATGTGCTACCATTTATCATTAAATTTTGGATATAGCTTTTCTTAGTTCGATTTGAGGCTCTCTGACCATGGACCATGATCTTTATGGACCCATATCATGTTGGACACTTTTGCCCCCATTAATTGATCGCTTGAGCCAATTATTTAGACGTGTAAATTAGTAAGTTTATGTGGACTATCATTGTGTGGAATTATAGGAGGAAAAAGTAGGATTAATGAAAAATTAGGAGTTAATAGTCCATAATTTAAAAAGGAAATTAGCTAGATACCAATTCAAATTAGAGTTAATGCACAGTACAAGTTATTTAAGAAAAAAATTCTTTTATCTTATCATATATTTTTTTTTGGAGTACATCTCTGTTCATAATTGGTTTATAATATATGAAACACTGTACTTGTACATTAGTGTACAGCCATACTCAAAGTTGCAATCTACAATTCTGTATGCGTAAAAACTGAAACATGCAACTGAAATATACACCCTGTATGGTAGAATTTGTACCATTTGATGCAAGTACATATGAACAATTGTTATTTTTAAATGTGGACACCGACATGGAGACAACCTGCATATACATTATTATTACGCCAAATAAGAAATGCCAATAAATTCTACCGAGAGCAGAGAAAAAAAAAATTGTAAAGAACAATCCCAAAAGAGCTAGTACTCCACTTCCTTGGCTTTAATTCGCTCTTTGCGTTTTAGAATGTTGACATTTAAAGCCTATGTAAACACGCACGACTACACCACTATTGTTTGCCAAATTGCACTACCCGATTTCAAAGTCTAATTGCTACGTACACCCACTTCATCCTAACTATGCTAGTGGGAGGATTTGAAATCGTGACGTCTGAAGCAATTAATCTTGAATTTTGTATGGGCGTTGGTCCATAATACTTTTGCACTATGATTGTAGAAGAAACAAGAAGCAAGGGAAACACTATTAAAAAATAAGCTTTTTTCAACGGCTAAATTTTTAACGTGAAGAGCTGTTGGAAAAATAGAGAATGAATTTCTAATGTCCTAACCGTTAGAAATTCTAGGAACATATTTTCCGACGACTTGGCCGTTGGAAATTTCTAACACGTTGAGCCGTTGGAAATTTCCAATGAGAGACTGTTGGAAATTTTCAATGCGAGGCTGTTAGAAATTCTAGTGAAAATTTCCCAATTGGAAATTTCCAACGCGAAGGTTGTTGGAAAATTGTTCTAATAAACAAAGAAATTTTGTAAATGTAAAAAATAAAATAGTATTTTAAAAATATTTTATAAATAATAATAATAATAATAATAATAATAATAATATACATACTTATTAACATATTTATAATGTATAAAAACATATTTATAAGTATAAATATATCATAATATATATATGATGTAATTATGTATATGATGTATATGTCATACATATATGATATATGATAATACTGTAATAATGTACTAATATAATAATATAGTAACTTAATAATTATATGTATCATATATATGATATATATTAACATATATATCACACACACACACACACACATATTCATATTTATATATATTTATATTATTCATATATATATATATATATATATATGTCACACACACACATAATATATAAATAAAAGCTCATAAAAGCCATGCCCATAGAATTTTACAATTTTAGAAGGTAAAGTAATATTTTAAAAATATTTTATTATAAATAATAATAGCAGTAATATATATATATATATATTTGTTTGATTGCCTCTTTCTCCTTCGTCGTTGTCCTCCACTCGTCGTTCATCGCTCGTACTCGGCGTCTTCGCAAGTCTACCACCCATCCTCCGCTTTTCCGCTTGCCGACCATCCTTGTTCTGCTTCTCTACTCGCCGACCGTCTGTGCTGTCACACCCCACATAGGCCCCTGCCCCTGAACACCTATCGTTACCCTAGGAGTAGTACTGGTGCTATTCCGAGCACTGAGTGGTGTGTGCATTAGGTGCACCAACAGGGTGTGCCTGGGTGCTTATCGCTGGCGGTTGGAGCCTTCCTTGGGCACCTACCAGGACATTATGTGCATGTGTCCTCAATGTACCCCCTTAGGTGTCTATCGCTAGCACTGGACACCTGCTTGGAGACTAAGCTTAGTGCATTGTGTGTGTGTCTCATGTGTCTTTATCACTTGTGTCTTATGTGTCTTTATCACTAGCCAGGGGTGCCTACTGGGCATTATCAATAGTGCACTAGGACATATGCCAGGGCACTGAGATGCGTGCCCCAAGAAGCCTACCTGCCTTAATGCCAAATTAAGTTTGCACACCAAGGCAAAATTCACTCACGTTCATTCATCAATGCTTGTGCTCTTGTGCTTTTCAAGTGTGCATATAATCATGCATGGAAACTAAGATACCTATTCACAAATATTTTTGAAAACACATACTTCCATGCATATGCTTAAGTACATTTCAAAGGGGTTCACAAGCCAATATAGCTATTCAAGTGATCACAAGGAATCTTCATTACCAAGCATCCAACACATAGTTATAAACTTCATAGATACATAAATAACATCGCCTCTCTAAGGCATCCATGCCTCCTACACATACGTGAATATACATAAGCTTGGTAACATAACCAAGAGCATTCTAAAACCTTAAACAAACCAAGAGAGAGGTTCATACATACATGAAACTACACTTAGCCGAAAGCTACTAATACAATATATATTAGCACAATGGTTTGAAGTACAAGCCCCACCATTAAACCCATGGTCATAGGTGCAAACCACATTACATAAGCCAACGAGCACATATGCATATCACACACTAGACTTGTCCCACAACTATACACAACCTGCAAGCAACATAACCATATAAGCTTACACATTCATATGGACTTGTACTACTACTTATTGAGCCATTATACCAAGCTAGTATTCATACTTCCTAGGTACCCGAATACTCAAGTCTTGGCACACACGCAACTCAAACCTCAATATCCTTTCCTGAAACATATAAACACGGGGCATGGGTTATATGTATAACTCAGTAAGGGAATGTGTACAGTTTTTGCAAGCTTATTTAGTTAAGCCCGAGAGCTTAACCTCTTTAAGCAATACTCCAGCTAGAAAAACAAACACAAAGACAAAGAAAACACAACTAAGCAAGATAATATGATAACCATTTAGCTAATAAGGGTCAGCAAGCACAAACAATCACTAAAGCACACAACTCATACACACTCCAAATTCCTATTGGTCTTGGCTAACATTACCACTAGCAAGTACACCATACATTGATTCATTTCTTAGTTCCGTCAATTAAAAAATCAACACATAGAGCTCCAAGTTCACACATGAGTTGGCTGACTCATGAGTGAGCTTTAGTACTTGCCATTAACGTAGCTAGCTAGCATACTAACACATACGCCCGAAAGCAATCCATAGCCCTTACAGCAAACCAAGTTCATATAGTTCCATGACTATCCCTTAGATACTTAATACTCTTCTATAACATGGAATTTAACCAATTCAAGAAGAGTATAGTGTATCCCTTACCAAACCGAGCCCTTGAACCTTTGGTCTTGCTTTCAAATGCAAGATTTCAAGCTTAACAATGTAATGCCAACGTCACCTAAGGCCGAATTTCACTTGATTAACCTTGAATCTTCAATTCCATCTCTAATTCATCACTAATCCAACAAAACCCGAGCCTTCCAAGCCAAGAACACAACTAAGTTTAAACTAGGAGCTTTGACCTGAAAATAAAGTAATTTGACTAAGTGGAAACATGCAAATCCGGTTAAGTGCCACATGGCATAAAAATGGGCAAAATGCCCTTCTCAGCAATGTTACTTTTTTGCATGGTGCCATGAAATACCCCATTAAAAGATTCTGTCATATTAGTCACCCGAATATACATGCAATTGGTTCTTCATGCTTTAGTTTCTTTCACTAAAATTTTAAGCTTTTAAATGTGCACAAGTAGGGTCTCGGGTAAGCCTACCTTTGATAGCCCTTCATGTGTCTCCAAAGCCCATTAAGTACCTTACTCATTTTTATACTTGGGCTTTTTTTCTTTTACTCCAAGGTACTCAAGTCCTCCATGAAAATAGGGGTTATGACATGTACACTAGGTCCACTCTCCCACCGTTCGTGCACCAGATTTGCTCGCTGACTGTCCGCCTTGGCGTAGATCCGCTCACCATTTGCTGCTCCAGATAGGCACTAGATCTGCTGGCCAGATCCGCTTGCCACTCATTGCTCTTCGCCGCTCACTGCTCCTTGCCGTGCACAAGATTTGCTCGTCGCCACCATGGCTTCACTGTTCACCGTTCTTCATCTTCTGTCTTGGCTCCTCGCTTCGCCACCCTTCTCCACCCGCCGCGTTTGCAGATTTGGGTTTTAAATTTTTGTAGCTTATTAAATTTTGTAGATCTGATTTTATTTTGTGGTTTTGTTGTATTTTTTGTGTTTTATGTTATATTTGTGGATGTATGTTTTTAGTATGATTTTTCTGATTTTTCATAGTTTTTGTAATTTTGTTATTTTTGTAATTTTCTGGTTTTTTGTCTTTTTGCTTTTGAATTTTGTTTTGTAAATATAAGATATAATATTTAAATTTTTTGTCATATTATAAAATATAAAATATAATTTAGTAATATATAAAATATATCATTTATATATATTTTTTATTTTCTTATAAGAAGTTTCCATATTTTCCAATGGCTTAGCTGTTGGAAAACCACTTACATGGCCAAATAACTATATGATGTTCAGTTGTTGGAAATTTCTAATGGCTCATTTTCTAACGGTTAGCCGTTGAAAATACTAACGGTCAAAAAATGAGCTGTTGGAAATTTTTTTTCTAACGTATGTTTTGCCAATAAACCTGTTTCCAATGGCTTTGCGTTGGAAAAGTTTTCCAATGTAAAGCCATTGGAAAAAACCCATTTTTTAGTAGTGAAGGCAAAGGAAGAAAGCAGAAGAAAATGCGAAGAAGAAAAGAGAAATGAGAGAGTGGACCACTAGAGCGAATGTCAATTTAAATAAGGTCATTAAATATGATTTTTTTCCCTAAAATAAAAATTGTGATAATACCACCTTGCCAACTTTGAATAATCCCTCAATCGCACTAATTTGCTGTTCAAATCGGAGAAACTTTGATTATAAGTTGGAATCATTAATTATGGAGCCTTTTTATTAAAAATTTTAAAAAATATTTTAGGAACCTTTAACTATACTCTGTTATTTGTATTTTTATTGTATTGACATCCATATTATTCTTTGTTGAGTTAAAATTTGGTCCTCATCTTTTATTATTCTACCCATCTTAAATATAGTTCTATCTATTAAAGTACATCAATGGATTTATAGCTAATCCTTTACTCACATAGTCTATAAATTTAATGATTAGAATAATTGGACTCTTAATGAGGTTTTTTTAGAGAGTTATTGTTACCAATTTAGAATGTTATGTTACTAATACTATTAAAATTAGTTATCATTTTATTTAATATTTTGGGAACTAATATTTATTAGACAATAAGTTAGATACACTAATTATGTCAAATTTACACATTGATTGTGCCATTTTAATTTTTTAAACCAAAACTAATTTCATATAATTAGAAAAAATTAGTATAAATTACCTCTTGAAGAAGCCTAACCTTGTTAATCAGGGAAAGGAAAAAAAAGTTATAATGGGCCCTAATTGTGAAGCATAAAGGCTGACATGATGCACATATGGGGTAAAAGGGTAAAATGTCCAGTTTTAGGAAGTTCTGAGGATGAGTTAAACCGATTTCAAGTTTAGTGGGTTAAGTGTCCAGGTCATTGAAGTTGAGGGGCCAAAAATATGCTTTAAGCCTTTTTTTCTTTTAACCTTTTAGTTTATTGCTATGGCTCTCCTGTTTCTGCTTAAAAGTTGATTGGAGAAGACGAGTTGCCAAAAAGTCTAGTGAAACTCTCTGGCTCCAGCTTGATGTGGCGACGAACTGAGCCTCAAAATCCTTCCTCAAGCTTGGCTTCATAAGCCCATTACGATCAACAGGTACGATCAACAGGAATAGAACCTCAGTGTAACTTTTGAAACTTTAGTGGACATGTTTAGTTATCAAAATGAACAATAGTAATACCAGCTATTGGTGCTATTGGTCCTCCACCAATCGCTTCAAATTTAGTACAAAGAGAACCTATGCATCTTATTAATTATACAGATTTACATTATCGAATAAAAGGAACTTCTATACAAAAAGAACAGAATCCAATCTACCACATTTCGTAAGCTTCCTGATCAAAAATTTATCTGGAAGTTGACTTGCCATGACTAAGAATTCCGCATATCTTTGGAAGTTCATGTGTCTCTCGACATCCTTGTGTGCGGTCTTCAACAAGGTCTTCCAACACCAACAGGTAAAAAATTGCTGTTTTCACAGGGTGAGCAAAAGTAGAATATATTAATGTACAATCCTCCTCACATCGTCCTCATTCCCTGGTTCTTTAGCATATGCCCGTGATTCATTATATGAATCTCCCACAGGCACAACTGTTGCGCTCCCGATCTCTCAACAGAGTCCCCCTGCAAATAAGAGCCACATATTTTAGTCAGATGCCACTGCATATGATATTTGTCATCATACCGTGAGCTCCATGAACTAGTCAAAGAAGATAGTAAAAGAAAGTCACTTACAGCTTGCAATCACAACCTTAACCACCAGCCTCTATGAAATTTTCAGAGCGAGCAGCAACGGTTAATCATTAAAGAGATTGCCTTATCTTATTTCCAGTGAACTTGCCAAAGAGATCCTTCACCAGGAAGCATTTGACATGGTCGACAAACGGCTCTTAAACTTGGTGAAGATGAGGGAATTGGTTAGTACCAGTAGTCTTTACAGGAACACTCACCATTTGAAAAAGAATGGAAACCTGATGCATCCCTTACGAATATTTCTCTCCGAGTAACAATGGAAACATATTTCAAGAATGTATGGCAGTCTCCACATAGAAGGATGTTCTTGACTACTCTTATGGGTTTGCCTGGCAGACTGGTCAGTAGCTGGTATGTTGCTGCGAGTTTTGCACTGTGAAAGAACAAGAAATCCTTTTTTTGATGCTCTTCCACCTCGTGAAGAACAAAGCTGGTATCAGGCACATAACCAGCTTTTAAGCATTCTAGTATCAAAATTTCTAGCCCACTATAGATGTCTTTTGTTTGGGGATGAGATCTATCTCGAGCATAGAAAGAATGGACCTTATTCTGATGAATAACCCAGCTTCTAGAAGGGTGCTTATGAAACCCTTTCTCTCTCATATCCTCCCTGACTGATTCAGCGCAATGCCACCTACCAGATGCAGAGTACAAATTTGACACCAGTATATAGGTAGAAGGATCTTGTGGTTCCATCATCAGTATACGTTTTGCAATCCTTTTCCCAACTGTTGTATTCAAATGGAGCCTGCAACTATCAAGCAACCCACGCAAAACAGTGACATTAGGCTCATTCATGGTGCTGATCAGTTCCTCTGCTTCTTCAAGATAACCCCAACGTCCTAAGACCCCAACAAAGGCAGCATAATGCTCAAAAGTGGGCTCAACAGTGTAAACAGTTCTCAAGGAGGCAAATCTCCTGCGGCATTCATCAACTAAATTTGACTTGGTATGTGCGTATGCTGAAATAAGTAAGATTAAGCTGATTTCATCTGGTTTTATCCCTGCACTGCCCATCTTAGACCAGAGAGCCAAAGCCTCATCACCCTTTCTATGGAGAAGGTGGCCAGCAATCAAAGCATTCCATGAGACTATGTCATGCACATGAATGGCATTGAAAACTTTAATTGCAACACTTAGATTGCCACATTTGGCATACATGCTGATCATAGAATTTGAAACCCCTACATCGTTCACATAACCAGTTCTAAGAGCAAGACTGTGAATTTGCTTCCCCATCTCATAAAAGCCTAATGTTCCGCATACACCAAATACGGAAGTAAATGCTACTTCATCCAAACTTATTCTTCCTGCCAATAGACAACCATGTAAAAAAGACAATGCCTCATCGGGTTTCCCATTACAAGCATACCCACATATAATTGATGTACAGACTATTGAGCTGTCCTGGTCAGATGGCCAACCATCATACATTTTAACAGCATCTGCCATCCTTTCACAAGTTGTGCACATATCAAGCAGCGCTGATTTGATGATTGTATTTGATCCAAAAGAGCACTTAATACAGAATCCATGGATTTGCTCACTGATTTCTCGTTCCTTAAGCAATGCGCAAGCCCTGATAACACTAGTCAAACTGAAACCTGTTAACTCTAAACTGTCCACCACTATACTGATAAACAACTGCAGTGCCTTTGATCCTTCACCATTCTTACAAAAACCTGCCAGAAGTGCATTATAAGAAACAGCGTTCTTGTCTTCCATCTTTTCAAAAACTTCCACAGCCAAGTCTACAGATCCAAATTCCATATGTGCTGTGACCATTCCCGTCCAAGTGAATACATCTCTCACAGGCATCCTATCAAACAAAGCCAACACATCATGCATCTTGCCGCATTTTGTGTAGAACCCAATAAGTGCATTGTTTACACTAATATTGTTTTCCAATCCCACCCTGATTGCATGGGCATGAACTTCTCCACCTTGCATCCGAGCATTGCGGCCCGCACATGCAGCCAGAATAGCTGAAACAGAGAAATAATCAACTCTAAAGCCGCCACTTTTCTGCATACCACGAAACAAGTCGAAAGCTTCCATATGCATCTGCTCTTTGACAAGACTAGATATCACCGTGTTCCAAGACACAAGGTCTCTAGAAGGCATTTCATAGAACAACTTCATCACATAATCGAGCCACCCATCAAATTTTCCGTACAATCCCATGAGAGCATTGGCAACATAAACATTATCAGAATGAGCTGTTTTAATAGCCAAAGCATGAACTTGCAAACCCAATTCCAAGTCCAAAATCCTAATACAAGCAGTCAAAATAGCGACAAAACTATGCTCATTAGGCTCAATACCCGAAGCCCTCATTCTCATGAAGAGCTCCATAGCTTCGTACTCCCCATTGGACTTGGCAAGACCCGAAATTAAAGCGGTGTACGACACCACATCAGGGCAAGGAAGACCCTGGAAGACTAAGTAAGCATCCTGAAGGAGACCCAACTTGATATAGGCGACAATTAAAGCATTTCCCATATGGGTATTTTCTACGAACTTCAAAATACAAGCTTGGACAGCTCTGGCAAGCTCAATGTCACGGTGCTGAACTGAAAGCCGAAGAAAATACAGACTATCGAACAAAATATCGAGGTCGTCTGGGATTGAAGAGACATGAGAATTGAGATTAGAGGCTGCTGGGAAGGTGGGGCCATAACCTTCGTTGGAGAAAGTTTGTTGCGGTGGAGAAATAAGGGGTTGTGCGGTGGAAGAAGTGGAGGATAGAAGGTGTAGATGAGGCCTGGACCCAGGGAAACAGAGAGAAGGCGGCGGAGGCGGTGGTTTCCGGCTGTTGTGGTGGACAAGCAGCCGGAATGGGGGATTAACAACGGTGCCCATCGTTTAATTCCGACGTTCAGGTGAGGGACTTTTCAGCTCGGGCTCTGTTAGCAGTTGCAGGAATTTAGTATAACTATGCTTTTGACCTTAAACTTTATTGATTCGGACAATTCACTACTTAAAATATAACTCGGCCTCAACTCACACCCCTCAAACGGTTAAACAAATTTTGGCAAAAGGGACAAATAAAATACTGATCTTTTCACCTCACTATATATCACTCACCATTATTTTTTTACAGTTAAATTTTCCACTAAAGTTTGCGATTAGGTAAAATCTAATAATTATTGTTTTGAAAATTGGGCAAATTAGCTACTTGTGCAACTTTACAAAGGGAATATTCCATTTTCTCTAGAATATTACGTTTTGTTAATGCCACATAATTACTATCATTCTGGGTAAATTACAACATATATTCTTAAACTATTTAATTCATGCACATAGGCCCCTAAACTAGAAATTATGCTTGAAAAACCATCCCCTTTTTACAAGTCCCGTCTCATCGTCGCCACCGCCTAGAACTTCAGCATCTTCGGCAATGGCCGCCTCCACATTTTGGACCCCTCCCCACTTCTCCCTCTATAACCAAAGTAATCACTTATGACACCACTGATTGTATACGACCTCGCCTGGTTCGAGTTTGGCAGCGGAAGCCATAGAGTGTTCTTGCTCTTCCTTGCTCTCCGCTACTAGCTTCACGGTAGCAACTGGAGAGGCGTCGTCGGCGTAATACGTGGAGGTTGAGGATAGTCGGGTGGATGAGGAAATGGAGGAGATGGTCGCGGAGGAGGAGGCGATGGATATGAAAAGCGAGGATGATGATAAGGATCTTTTGATCTCAAATCTGGTCCTTGATGATGATCTGTTCAAGGGTTTGGGCACAGTCTGTCATTTGGGGACAACTTCTCCAGTAGCTTGCCCACCGGAGGGGCCACCGCTAGTAGTGTCTGATTCTGTCGAGATTGTCATTTAAGAATAAACTTTGGGGGGTATTTGTAGTATTAGATAAAAGTTTGGGAGTAAAGTTAAGAGTTTTTCTTTTTTTTTTCTTGTACACAAGTCTGCCACATATGTTGCCACATCATCAAAATTTGTCACATCATCATACAGTTGGATTGATGTTATGTTAGTGGCTAATATCAGCTCAATCGCGAACTTTAGTGGGCTATTTAACTGTAAAAAAATAACGGTGGGTGATATACACTGCGGTAAAAAGATCATTGGTTTATTTGCCTATTTTGCCAACAAACTTCTAACAAACTTACAAAAGAGTACGTTGGAGTTTATTTTGGTTCCGGTTGAACTACCATAGTAAAAGTAATAGTAATAAATTAATTGTCGATGAAATGTAAGATTTTTTTGTTTCTGTATTCATGTAAGAATGACGCTAATTAATTTCAGCAAATGTAATCAACTCAAGCTTCAACTTTATTTTGGAAAATGCCGCACCGTAGAGGAAGATTCATATGACATGCAGCCCCGTTTCACACGAGCCCTTCTGGGTTAGATCACTTGGGTTGGTTTCTTGAAGAAACAGATTTCTCATCTATCAGGAGCCTGCATTAAGATTGCTGTTGTTAAGAAATGCCCAGAATTATTGCTCTTTTAAGTATTGATCCTGAGGGGAAATCGTTATTCGTTACCCAAATTCGATGTCTTCAATTGGTTTTCAAGTATTAACATTGCAAGAATCCTTACACATGTTTTGCCTTTGAGCCTAAACAAGTATGTGTAAATTTGGAGTGCATTTGATTTATGCAAGATCTAGAGAAAGAAAAAGAAAAAAAGATACTAGAAAGTTAGAATTTTGGAAATAAAGGAAAGGAGGCGTTTAAGCTCATGCTCTTAATGATTTCTTTCTGAGTTCTAGAAACTCGGTTATATTTTGTTCTGCATACCAGAAGCAAACTACAAAAGCTAAAAAGAAACAAGGAAAGGAAAGAATCATTGCAGAAAGGGAATTAGATTCTAAGAAGCATGAGGGGAAATGAAAGGAAGGTGGCCTAGCCTAGATGCCTTTAGAGTAGTCAAAAAGGAAGAGACCGCTATCCCTCTAAGCCAAGGAAAACAATCTGAGACAACAAAAGGTAAAGAATCCTTCCAATAGCGTTTAGAGCAAAAAGCAATCCCATTTTGTTCATTACAAATTCAAGTTTCTTGTATTTCTTTTGCTCTTAGATCATCTAATATTGCTCAGCTTTGGTTTTGATCAGGAATTGGTTCTTCGATCTTTTCTCATGGAGGTCTCAACTTCAACATCATCATCATCATCATCATCAAATGTAGAAGCGATTAAGCCTGTGTTTCTTAAAGCTGGCATTCCATTGGCCATTTCTCTGCTAGGCTTCATCTCCGCCAAAATTATATCCAAAAGAATTACTGCAAAATCCCAATCTGCAGCTTCAGCAGAAACCGAGGTACGTTCTTTCGGAATCCAAACCAATCCTCTGGATGACTTTAGGCATGAAGAAGAGAGCTTTAAGAGCCTCAGTTCAGAATACAGAGAAGATGAAGAAGAGATGGCTGCTTGTGCAAATTTTGCAAATCGGCCTGGAAGTGGAGTAAGTGAGGATGAAAATGTCTCTGAAGAGGGGATTTTAGGCCTAAAGAGGAGGATTGAAGAGCTGCAAGACAGAGAATGGGAATTAGAGATGAAGTTCATTCAGTACTGTGAGCTTAAAGAGCAGGAATCTGTGCTTGTGGAGCACAAGAACATGCTGTTATTAGAAAGTGCTTACATGAATTTTCTGGACAGAGAAATTTCATTGATGAATGCAGAATACAAGAAGCTGGAAAGCTTGGGAGAGAAATGTCTCAAAGTTGTGCAGAAGCTTGAAACATTGAGATCACAAAATAGATTGCTTCGCAGAAAAGCAAAGAAGCTTGTGAGATTGACAAAAGGGCTATCAAGCAGCATAAAGGAAAAGGACTTAAGGATCAAAGCAGAAGAAGAGGAGATCTTAAGAAACCGAAACTTGCTTGAAACACAAACACATGCCATTAGGAACTTGGAAGATGAGATCTGCACAATGCGATATCTTGTTCATGAACTGCAGGAGCAGAAAGATGAGCTTTTGAACAAGTTGAACTCAGCAGAGAATCCAAATTCAGCATCAGCACACTCAAAGGTTCAAAATTTTCGTTTATCACGGAAACTTTTAAGGCCAAATACAGATACCCAAGCAATTTCTTGCCGTTTTCGTTTTGCAGGAAAAAGAAACTAAAACTGTAATGGAGGAATATGAACAGCTAGCACATGAATTTGAAGAGCTCCAAAAGGAGAGGGCAGCAGAAATGAAGGAAATTATATTCTTAAGATGGAGCAATGCTTGCTTGAGACATGAGCTGATGAGGCACCAAACACAACAGGAATACAAACATGAGAACAAGCATCAGACAGAAAAAGAAGAGCTTGGAGCAAGTGGGGAACTTAGTGAATACGGGTTAGAGCATCAGTTTGATGACTTGGTGCTTGCCAATGGTGAGCCAACTAGTACTGGTGTTGTTATTGGTGGTGAAGTTTGCTCGAAAAGGCGCAAGTTGCTGCAGAAGTTCAGGAGGTGGGTTGAAGGAAGTGAGAGCACGAAAGCGAAGTTGGATGCAAAACAGAAGCACGAGAACAAGTGCTTTGGAAGGCATTCTGTTCCTGTTGAAGCAGAGGAGCAACTCATTCATGGAAGAAAATCCTGTTCTAGTGCTTAAAAACATTAAGGGCATTGTTTTCTTCATCCACGCTGTGCGTTATAGTTTAAAAACGATTAATTGAACACAATACGATCAAGTAAACATAATCTAAGTACTTCTTATATTGTTTAGTAATCCTATAGCTTAAGCAAGTGAATATTATATTGTTCTGGAAGTCGACATGCATCATTCTGATTCCTTTTTCTTAAGTATTTAAAAAAATTTAGAAACATGTTGAAAATATAATTTGAAATGGTAATCACCTAAAGGAAGTAGCACATTTTCAAATATTTAAAAAAAAAAAATTAAATGCACATTAGACCTTTTTTTTTTTATAAAAAAAATGCACATTATAGTACATGTTTTCATATTTTGAGTTTTTCTACATATATTTTTTCGTTTTCAATTTAAAAGAAATGAAAATGAAAATCGAAAACAGAGAATATAACGGAACGGCACCTTGCTGTCTCAACGTTACCGGAACAAATGCGCCCGCGCAGGCCGAGCCTCTTTGGTCGATTCTCAGTTGGAGCCAAGTAAACCTCTCCCTCTCCAGTTTTTCTTCCCCAGTTCTTCACTTGGCGTTGAACAAGATAGCCCATCTGAAAGTTGGTCTTTATCTTTCTAGGAGGACGAATCAAAACACAGAAAGGTCAGATATTGAAAACAAGCAACCTACATTTCTAATGCATGATTTTGGAATTAGTTCTATTGGCTTTACAATTCCATAAATGATGGGATAAATAATGTCGAATGAACAAAGTCTGATGGATTTCTGGAAAAGTTGTCTTCTTCTTTCGACTCGTGCTGTTTTGTTCTAAATGGGTATTGCTGTATCTGGTTATCAAGTCCTGTAAAACGACACAATTCAACAGTTGCTTGGCATCACAACTTGCTCTTGTTTCCAATCGATCATATTCAGCCAGGCAACTGTAAGTTACTGCTGATAGTTTATGTTAGGTCCAAAATATTTCTAACTTAGTTGGTAAATAGTTTTGGTTTAGCTAATAAAGGAACTCTGGTATTGAAATCCAGGTACGCCACTAGAGTGTAGGCAGGATTAGGGGAAGTAGAGGGCTACCTCCTATTGCATGGTCGAACTAGTTCCAGAGTCAGTCTTTTAAAATCTCAGATATCTTGTTTTTTTCTTTTTCACAGTAACGGCAGATAAATTTGTACTTGTTGACTGCTCCTCTCTTCTTGTTTTTATGCTTTTTTTTTTTTGTTCTTTTCCTTTTTGTATTGATTTATCATGCTAAAGTTCTATACTCTTCTGTTTTGCTCGGCACCCGGTTGGTTAGCGTAGCATTCTAGGTTGTTTGAAGTTACTACTTACTAGGAAGCTGAGAAGGATAGAGAGCAAAAAAGGTAAGCTGGTTTCTGGAACATATTGGTAAGTTTGTTGATATATGGATTGCTTAATATTTTAGTTTCACACCTATACCTAGTAACTTGCCTAGGAGAATTTTGACGGAGAACCAGACTTGATTTTGCCCTGATGATCTTAGAGAAACTCTGTTAGGTATTTTGGACTTTGGTCCTGATGGCCTCGCTCCTCTGGCTCTGCTCAAATGAGTTTAAAATGCACTAATTCAAAAACTTCTGAAAATTGTAGATGCAAACTTTTGAAAATTTTTGAATTTACTTCTCTTTTAGAATGACCTATGGCCTCACATCTCATTGTGTCCCATTAAACTTGAACATAAAACTGTGCAATGGAGAAATAATTGATGTATGGTCCAAGAGGTGTTAGCATGCAGCCATTGCAGAGAATTGATAATCTGGAAAGCTCTTGTTTGATCTTCCACTGTGTTCAATCTAAAAGAAAATCACTTCCTTCTTTGCCTGGTTAGGTTACTGATCAACCTATTGCATATTAGTTAACCATTTCATTTCCCTTACAAAAAGTTAAGTTAGACATTGAACAATTACCAATCATGGAGTTCAGGCCAGTAACACCTTCCGAGGATGAATAAGTTCTCTACAATGACAGTCAGTCATCGTGATGCCTCTGAAGGTATGAACTGTTTTCCATGTGGTGGCTCTGATGTAGAAGTGACCGAAAAACCAAAGAGAGGCTTTGGAATAGATGCTTGTGTTTTGATGGTTCACCATTCCGAATGAAACAGGCATTCCAGATTCTAATCCTGGACCAGAGGTGCATATTTTCTTAAAATCAAAGGAGGACTTGCCCACTTAAGTGCAATATGAACAGTGGTTGATACCACAGAGAGTTATTGATATTAATCATTTCTTCTTTCAACATAGCATACATGTTATTGATTGTATTTCATTCAAAGTTGTCTCTTTCTCAGGTCTTGTTGCATCCCTTACTAGTGCTAGCAGAATAAAATCAGTGTTGATTTAATTGCCTAACGTAATATCGTCAACTTTGTATATTTATTTCTTGCCTTGTATAGCTTATAGGCTTGTGTGTACTTAGGCTTCTTTGTTCACATAAACCAACAGGAAATACAGATTAGTTTGCTCAAACTAACAACTAGAGTAATTGTTTGGGGTTGAAAGCTTTACAAACAGAACAAAACAAAATTCAAAAAGAAAATGAAAACAAGGCGAACTTAGCCCATTTCCGGTAGTGCCCAACAGAAGTTGATAATTCTTCAGCAATACTGATTGGTTGTGAGAATTTATGCCATCTCCTTTTATATTTTACCTTTTCCCCATTTGTCTGCATACAATTTATCTTCATTATAAAATTTACTTCACTAACATATTGGAGCCTATGAATGAGATATAGAGTGCTATATGTGGATGCAGTGGTGGTATTTTCCTGGTGGATCCACGTGTCTGCTTGTTAGTGCATGAGAGATTGACATTTGCAGTAGTGTGGAGTACTAATGATAGGGAATTTCTGCTTTAATTATTTCAAATATCTTCTTTTGTGCTGCTCATGTTCTGCTCACTATATGAAGGAGGAAATGTGAAGTGCCTAAACATGCATTAGTTTGAAGCCTAGTTTGCTAACAGCCTTTCCTTTTGTAGAATAGCCATCAATTAAATCCTCATGAAGACCAATCTGGAAGAATCCCACATATGCTAGAATTAATAACATATGAAGGTTTTTTCACCTAGATTCTTGCATCTACTTTGTTGTTGTGAGTTTTTCCGCTTTATTCCCCATAGGTCTTTTTATTAGACCATCCTCCTTTGTACCGTTTGTAACATACTTGGTTCACTTCTTCCTCTGTTATCGTGCAAAGATGAGCACTGGTAACTTGAGTGCAAAATCCTTCTTCCTCTATGGTTGTACTATCTGTATTCTTCTCCTTGGCCATCACGGTTCTTCCCAGAAGACTTGTCCTAGCTGCGGGTCCATGGAAGTTCCTTATCCATTAAGTACCCACCCCAACTGCGGTGATCCTAACTATTCTCTTCATTGTGATTCAAATTCTAGTAAACTTTACTTCAAGTCAATGAATGGGAGCTCTTACCTTGTCATCAGAATCATGGCTTCCATTCAACGGATGGTTGTGCAACCAGCCCCATGGCTACCTGGGAAATGTGTCACCCAAGACATGCCAGTGAGTGAGGGTATCTGGTTGAACCAGTCTCTCCCCTTCAACATCACTTCCTCTAACACTATCTTTTTCTTCAATTGTTCGCCCCGGCTTCTGGTTTCCCCTCTTAACTGTTCTTCTTCCAGTCTCTGTCATCGCTACTTGGAGAGTTCGGGACGCATTGATGGAGGACGAGCACTCGACTGTGCTAGTGGACTTGGTCTCTGCTGCACATTCCTTGCTGGTGGGATGCCTTCAGCTTACAAGATAAGGCTTCACAGTTCAGGCTGTAGTGCATTCAGAAGCATCCTTCATTTGAATCCAGAGAAGCCAGCTTCAGAATGGGAAGAGGGTTTGGAAATTCAGTGGGCTTCTCCGCCTCAGCCAGTTTGCCGAACACAAGACGATTGCTCTGGTGCTTCTAAATGCTCTCCTGGGATGAATGGTGTCTTCCGCTGCCTCTGCAAAAATGGCTACCACTGGGACTATGTTGTCGGGAGTTGCTCAAGAAACAAGGGAACCAAAAGAGTTCGCATCACAGTAGGAGTTTCATGCTTTTTTGCTACTGCGGTTGTGTTTTCTGCTTTTAGTCTTAGAAAATATTGGAAACATTTGAATCATGCAAAGCTTATCAAGGCAAGAGAAGACAGGCTGAAATCAAGCAATGGTGGAAAGCCTGCAAGGATGTTTAACTTGAAAGAGGTGAAAAGAGCCACTCGAAATTTCTCGAAAGACAGGTTTCTAGGGAGTGGTGGATTCGGAGAAGTCTACAAAGGTGAGCTTCAAGATGGGTCTATTGTGGCAGTTAAGTTGGCTAAAGTTGGTAACATCAAAAGCACCCAACAGGTTCTAAATGAGGTGGGCATACTTTCTCAAGTTAATCACAAGAACTTGGTCAGACTCCTAGGTTGTTGTGTGGAAACCGAGCAGCCATTTTTGATCTATGAGTATATTTCAAATGGGACCCTGCATGACCATCTCCATGGAATGCATTCCACCTTTCTGGACTGGAAAACAAGGCTGAAAATCGCCGTGCAAACTGCTGAAGCATTGGCCTACTTGCATTCTGCAGCTCACCATCCCATCTACCACAGAGATGTGAAGTCAACGAACATACTCTTAGATGATGAGTTCAATGCAAAAGTTGCTGATTTTGGCCTATCCAGACCGGCTAGTCCTGGCCTCAGCCATGTCTCTACCTGTCCTCAGGGAACCTTAGGGTACCTGGACCCTGAGTACTATCGCAACTACCAGTTGACTGATAAAAGTGATGTGTATAGCTATGGAGTTGTGCTGCTTGAGCTTCTGACTTCCTTGAAAGTCATAGATTTCTCAAGAGAGCAAGATGTTGTCAATTTGGTCATCTACGTTAGCCAAAGGGCAAAAGACGGTGCAATCATTGAAGTTGTGGATCGCCGGCTGCTTGGTGAGGAACCTTCAAGTAACATGGTGAATAGTGTCAAACTCTTCTCAGAGCTTGCATTTACCTGCCTGAGGGAGAACAAGGCCGATAGGCCAGCCATGAGGGTTGTTGCTCAACATCTCCAGCGTATAATCGGAATTGCAGAGCAAGAACACATACCTGATGAGGTTAGTGTTGAACTAGAGTAGCTAAGAGTGTTTTGTTTGTTCTTTTCTTTTATTTTGAAGCACTTTGATATGAAATATCTTAAGGATCTGTTTAGTATCTGAATATTCATGACCTAGTTTCTGGCAGTATTGAGTAGTGCCCAGCATGGAAAAAGTGATTCCAGTCTGAGTGGATGGAAAAACCTGAATAAAAGAGTGGGATCAGATGCCTGCTTTTTTTTTTTCTTTGTTTGTGGAAACTATTTGATGATATAAAGAGCATGGACTTAAAGAGCTTTGGCAAGAGTTCCTTTTCTGAAGAGGAAAAGGAGGGGAAAAAAAAAGGTAGAGAAGCTTTCTGCTAATGGAGAAAGCATTTTCAAATAAAATGATGTTTCAGGAAATTAAGCATCTTGCTATTTTGAATGATCTGACTATGCATTTAAAACTCTCAAAAATAATAAGTACATGAAAATTTTGTTTGTTCACAAAGTTGTCAGAATTGAGATTTTTTTTTTCCCATTAATTTTAAATCGTAATATTGAATCGGACTGTGAGCTTTTACCAAAGCCCTATGAAAAGATAAGGAAAATATACACAACAATGACATAAACCTCAAAATTCAACAAGTTTAAGTTAGCTTTTTATCAGAGTAACAAGGATAACTAAATCACACATAAATTTGGAATCTGCGACTAGATTCGCAAGTTCTATTGATATATAAGAATAAATTTGAAAATTAATGTTTAACTTATGATGAAAAGAACTTGAAATAAACATAATTAATAAGCAAAATGAGTCTCAAATTTACAAGGTTCTTAAATGCCATAATTAAATACTTAAAGGTTATTATTATTTTAAATATATATATACATATAACATCAATTGCACAAAAAAATATACAAACATAAGGTTATCAGTAGTGAATAAGTCCTTAATGTAATAATCTAAAGTTGCAACTTCTATTTATATTACAATTATCAAATCCTATCCTATGTGTCTAATTTACTGTATTATGGATCCCAAAATTATAAAATGTTAAAATTTAAATCGAGATTTTAACTACTCCCTTACTACCATCAAAACTTAAAATTGGTTGATTTTCTTCGGTTCTATTAGCTAGTGGTACAAGAGTTTGTCCCTCATAACAGTAGCTCTTTGGACAGGAAATGCCATGCATATTTTTGCATGTTCCATCAATTGAACATTGATAACATTTAAAGAAAATGTTAAGCTCAGCTGACTGTCTGTGACTTCCGATTGAAGTTATCGATGCATTTCAGCCGTCAACATACAGGGGACCAGCCTGAGCAGACGGATTACGTTGGGATCTGTGAAAAGTGAAGATAGGTAGAGAGAGACTTGGTGAAAAAGTAACTTTCGGCAATTGAGATTTGTCCAGAAGTGAAGTGATTGCTTGCTATCATGTTTCCCATCCCATATGCTTCCAAGTAATTGTGGGGATGAGGGATTATAATTATTATAGCAATCACAGTATGAGAGTTACTTGGTGGGAGGTAAACTGGCCATCCAACTTAGAAGGGTAATCAAAACAATTGATTTCTGATTTTACCTCATCCACACAGCTAATGGTCACATTACCGAGGATATGTTATTTTTTATCAGCAATAGCAAGGCTAAATTACTCTTCAATTATTACCTCTTACAATATGACTGGGTAAATCCATTATAGAGATATGAAGCGACCCCAAGATTTTTACAGGAGAAGTGGAACAAGCACTACTTGCTTTTGGTGTAACAGCTAACTTGACTAGCAAGAAATCAATCCCGCTGGACAGCAATTGAGTTCAGTTTCACATCTAGGTCCTTCGGCTGAAAAACTAAAAGGCCCATGGATCCAGCAGTTAAGAAGAAGATGGTAGACAGATTTTACATTTCGATATATATATAATCAGAAGAAAAGAATGGAGGTTTACAAAAATTGACCTTCACTTCAGGGCATTTCTCCATGCTCTCCAGAAGGCCCTAAACTTAGCAGTTACAGTCTTACAGTGCAAAGAATTGCGAGGTCTTTCATCCACTTCTGATTCAAGTAAACCATAATTTACAATTGCCGTTGCCATCTGATTTGACCTGCAAATGCTGGTGAAAAAATTCCCAGAACAAGGTTCCGTCTATATATATGATACTCTCTTGAAAGAATAGGGTTTTGTATTTTCAGGGTTTATGTCATAAAAACTTGAACCCCATGAACTTTGAGAGGTGAAGTAGGAGAGCTGTGAAACTCATAGGTAACATCTTAAATAGCATCTCTTTGTTGGAGCTGCTCACACTCAGCTGTCCAGAGTTTATAAATTCATCCCTTCCAGTAGTGATAGAGACGTTTACAGATGTTGAACCTAAAAGTCGGTGGGGCATGGTACATCAAAATCGTTAGTAGCTTGAAGAAGCAGGAAAAAATAGACAAATGTGTGAGAAGAATTGGTACTTACAATCGTAATTAGTCCATCCAATTCGTTGATGAGCAAGGTCATACACAAAGATCTTATCTTTGAGAACAAGATCTGCAAAATGAATAACATCATCAAGCAGGGGCAATATATTAGCAAACAGAATTCAAGTGATCTCAATGCTGGTGAAAGTGGCAAACAGTTCATAAGAAAAAAGCGACAATATTAATAGAACAGAGAAAGGCATATCCTCTGATAAAGTTGAGAATTAAAGTAGATAGTTTCATTCTTCAACCCTGTTTTAGCAATCATCATCTAACTGAAAGAAACTTAAAACAACAGTAACCTCCTAATATTGAAACTCCTCCACGAGCTTTCTGGAAACCATGGCACCACATTGTAGCACCATCCTGCGACAAAGAGGCAGTCCTTAACATTTCTGGTTGAAAAACAGTGCGAATCTATCAGAAGGGCAAGAAGGAAATACTCACATAGAAACCTTCATTCATAAGGTACTCTTCTGCTTTCAGTACCATTGATGCACCACCAGCAAAATTTAAAGCAACTAATGGAAATACATCATTTATACTGCACATGAAATATGCATATATCTGATTCAGATATGGGAAGAAGTTTGGGGGAGAAAACATCAAATAGATAAAAGCAAGCAAGAAAGAGGGAAATAGAGAAAGGGCAAGATGTAGGTGGAAAGCAGAAGAGCCATGCAACAGACCTGCTTGAAAGTAGGTAGCAATGGTTCCCTTTAGCAACTATGGGAGTCGCAAACTGTGAAACAGCTGCAGTTATCTGCACATTTTATATGAAAATCAACACCAAAATTCAGAATTTAAATTAACTTATGCTAGCAACTGTGATTAAAACATCTGTCTGGAGTGAAGAAGAAAGGCTTCTTCTACAACATTCATTCCATAGAAGCATTATACAACAATCTACACCATAACAAAAAGAAATAGAAATCGTACTTACTGCAGTAACAAATGGATCTAAAGCCTCTTCCACTAGATATGCCAGAGTTGTTCCAGAATCTACAATTGTTCCACGGTTATTTCCTGTCGTGAAGACAGCCGGATCAATTTGCAAAAGCTGTTGACCAACTGCAATGCTCAGCAGATCTAAATTATAATGAGGCCTGAAATACAAAGATTAGCAAAATAGACTCAAGGACTATAAGAATGGAGACTTTCACATTAGCAAAATAACTTTACAAGAAAAAAGCTATTAAATATTGTTTCTTTTTATTCACAATATCATGGCACACAAACACACACACACACATGCACATGCACGCGCACACACATACATGCACACGCACACGCACACGCACACACACACATATACATATACATATATAAACAAAAAAGAAGTTAAAAAATACTATATTAGGCAACCGCATGGCCCTCAAGAGCTATCAGGAAATTAGGAAAGAGGCTATAACCAAATCATAATCATTAAAGGTGTTTGAATTACCCATCTGTTCAAGTTTGGATATTTCATTTCAAAGCAACTAGAACAATAATGTCCAATAGGAAAGAGCATGGTCAAAGAAATGAAAAATATTATGCAAGAGAAAGGGCATACTGTAATGGAACAAGAGGGCTGTAAACAATGCCAGGCTCCAAAATCTCGCCTAGAACCAATATACCCCCTCCATTTGCATCTCCTTTCAGACAATGAGAAAACACTTTGGGCGTTACACCTCGTGAGGACAACTGTGATATGACAGACATATCCCCTTGGCCAAAGCCAAATATCCCATCTACTGCCTTTTCTGTATGAGTTAGATCCCCAGATTGATATGTGCTACATCTGCTCCCAAGCCAATAGCAAAGTCATGAAATCCAATGTACAAGGACGTAGTAAATTTTTGCTCTATTTTATTTTTATTTTTAATGAAAGGAAGTAGATATTTTGGGAGCTACTGCTATTTTACATAACTGTCCCATAAGACACACAAAAGCTCTTAATAAACTTCCTTTCATGTTATAGCACCAGATTCACTATTCAATTATTAAGGTAATAGAAATCTAAGCAAAGACTCCTTCTTGGCCATTACTGCTTACAGTTAAATTATGACATATCAATTTAACCATTAGCTCACACAAGGATCTCAATTTTTAACAACTGTAATTATCATCTCCACACGAAAAACCACAATAGGTATCATGACATGTCTTGCACTTTTATTAACCTTAGACCAAAAAGCACTAGACATAGCAGTGTCTCTCAGGAATCATGTGAACTCACCCGAAAGAAATGAGTGCAGAAGAATTGACAATCAGAGACTCCCCCAAAATTGCATCAAAATTCAACATATCAGATACATAATAACCTGACGTTCCACTTCCATCTCCATACTGAAAGGAGTAACTGCACTGATTACTCTGAGAGCACTGAGTTGCAGTAGTCTGAATCGGTGAGGAACACATTTGATCTGAACAAGAGACAACCCTTGCAGTTGACGAGCGAGCAGTATCAAAGGAATTGAGCTGAATCTGGAAGAACAGAGACGCTCCAATTTGGAGCACATTACATGATTTCCCATCGTTACAATAAACAACTATGCACAATTTAAAAAGTACTGAAAAAATCTTTACTCCAAGTCCACTGGATTGGGGACAGTCAGTGCATGAACCACAGGCAACCCACAAGATATCGCTTCCGGTATCTATCTGCACATTGTACTCTCTAGGAGGAGACCCCAATTTCACTTTTGTAAAATATATCCTGTTGCGAACAAAAGGGGACAAAAATTAGAGTTCTTGCATCAATTTCCATCAAACTGCAAGAATAATAAAACGAGGGAAGAACCAAAACTAAGAGACAGTATCAACCCAAATCTTTAACCAGCAAACATATATACGCAACCAGGACCAAATATAATTGAAAACTCTAGATAAAAGTTCTTTCGTTGCTCTTAAAAACAAAGAAATTGACAGAAACTGAAAACCCAAAAAGAACGTGCCTTAACTTCACCCCTTCTCAAACTGATGAAGGCAAACTCATCAAAGAACTTAGAAGAACGAATGAAACGGTAAAAAAAAAAAAAGAACCTTTCTTTCAACAATAAAACTTATTCAAACAACTGATCAGAAAAAGGACAAAGGAAAAAAAGAAAGAACAAATTAGCCAACAGAAGAGAGAACCCAGAAACACCAAATTCATAAAGAAGCCAACGGAAAAGGAAACACTGAAATTACCCGACAATTAGAGGATCGGAAGAACCTTGGACTGAGAAGTCCACAACTCCGCCGACGGAGCCCTGCAAGATTCGAGCATGCCTGGCCCGGTCGCTAGCTCGGAGCCTACTAAGCTCGACACGGTGGCTCAGCGGAGAGGCCCTCTCAAGAGGGAGAAGAAAACAGAAAACCACCGACGCCGGAAGCATGACCAAACCCAAGATCAAAGTGCCCAGAGCTCGCATTTTGCAGCGTCTCTGACCCATTTCTGGGTCTTCCGTTTTCACTAAAAGTAAAGAGCTACTAGTTCAGAAAAAGAGATCGAAACGGTGGGGAGGAAAAAACCTGGTTCTGGCCATTGAAGGAGAAGCAGACATAGGCAAGCGTCAAAGAAAGGCTCTCAAAGACTAGTACTGGGAGTGTTTTAGCAGACAGAAGAATTGGATTAAGTAAGCGTCTCTTTGTTTCTTAAGAAAATAGTTTCAGGTCCATAGAATTTAAAAGGAAATTGCCAGCTCCCTCCACCGGGATTCATTTATTGTTTTCCATAGAATTTAGTTGCCAGTCATTTGGCGGTAAATTTCTTAGGCTTTTTACCCGTTAAAAAAGTACAACTATTAGTCACAAAATAGGCCATGAAAATAAAAAAATTAAAAAAATTAAAAAATAGACATATTCTGAGTTATAAAATCAATAAAATCTACCCAAGTTATGAAATTTAGGATTCAATAGCTGCATAAGTGGTTACGGACGGTTACGATGGTTTTCTGTATGAAAACAGTTGCCCACATATCCTAGTACTTTCTTAATAGTAACACTGAAAATTCAATTTTCTATTAGTTGGTTAACCAATAAATAGTGCCATCTTACGTGTTTATTAATCTTTTGTTATAAGAATATTTGTTAGGTTAAATCAGTTTTTTAATTTTTTTTTATTTTTGAAAATGAAAATTTCACACAATACAACAATGATGTAATTCAAAACTAAACAATTTCCCTGGTCATTTCTTCCGAAAGCAATTTTCTTGGTCATTCACCCAAAAAACATTAAAAAAAAGAAAAAGAAAACACAAGTTGTCTTGTCACCGGTGTGAAAGATTGACGAGGGACGAATTTAGAGCGAAGACTCAAGTTGACCAAACAATCAAAGGGTTGACGTAAAGTCTTCTAAATTAATAAACTATGAACAAATCATTTATATAGTTTATGTATTCCTCTGAAAAAAAAAAACAACTAAAATATGTTTACAATCACAAGTCAATATACCACGTTTAATCAATTACTATAAAAAAATAGTTGAGGTTAAGAAAAAAAAACTTTGTAAGGAAAAAAAAGTAAAAAACAAAATAACACACTATTAAAATGGCTTTAGCGAAAGTATTTAGTGATGACTTACATTTATTGAATTGATATTAGTAATAGCACATTACGACTAATTTGTCTACATCTAAACTACTTGCCGCTAATATATTTAGTGACAGCTGATTTCGCTACTTAGCAATGGTGGACCTTCACAATGTTGACAGTACCAACATGTCGTTGAAATTTTAGCAATGATGGACCGTCGATAAGTTAGCAAAGATTGACTGTCACAATATTAACGAAGGTTGCTTGTCGCTAAAATAGTAAGGGCTAAATGTCACTAGGTTTTTTTTTATCTTAGTGACAGTTCCCTGTCATTAACTTAAGGCACTTTAGCAACAGCTAATAATCAGTAACAAGCGACAGCTTACCGTTACTAAATAGCGACGGTTGACTTTTGCTAAATTAGTAAGGGCCAACTCCTGCTAGTTTGTAACGGTAACCATCACCAATTTAGTGACGGTTTGTCTTCATAATTTTAGTGAGAGTCAGTTGTTGCTAGTTTGTGATGATTGACCTTTACTAACTATGTCAATAGCAACACCAACTCAGTCTCTCCATTCTTTAATCCTACATACATTTCAATAGACATAGTTTCCATTAATCTGAAATATGGTAAATACACATTAACATGTCATTTAATAGTTAAAACACATATGGTTCCAAAACGAATTTCTACCAAAACCTAGTGTTAACTATAATAGTCCAAGTACATGTGAGACAATACTAGCCCTCACCTAATGTCTCCCACTTTAGTGAAGAATAGTACTCAACCGCCAAACTTCAGTGCAGCTAGTAGACTTTTCCCAATCACCTACCATAAGCATACCATTTGTATTTTTGCTCTGGCTAACTGATCTTGGTAGTGATGCTTCATCTGTGAAGTACGTTTATCCATGTCGTCTTGTACCTGTGTCTGCAATTGGGTTATCCTTTCAGCAACTCTCTCCTCCACCCAATGGTCAACCTGTTATTAGAATTGGGCCGTTTGCATGAAAAGGATTGGCACACTAAACCCATCATCATAATATAAGCGACGATGACCAAGCACCACATGGCTCTGCGAACCCATGCTTGGGATGCAATTTTTTTTTTCCTCCAGCAATCTCTGTAAATTGTAATGTCTTATCGAACTCACCCTCACTCTCTAAACGTTGTGTCATCTCCTCCACTTCTACAATATATTAAGCCTGTATAGTGCTTCATTTCAAACAAATTGACAACATCATTATATATGATAAACATCATTTAAAGCACTACCTTGTATGTTTTTAATACTAAACCTAAAGTTTTTTTATCTTCTTATTCACATGCTTCCCATCTTTCTTAGTATAACATTTGTTCTATGGTTTGAAGAACCCAGGATCCTTCTTCTCAGGATTAGCCTCATTCTACATGGTAATATTTGGGCAAAATTTGTTACTTATAAACTTCTATTCACAGTAGTACTAATGGTAGAAACTCAAATTTGAGACTCGGCGTCTAGCATAATTGGCCATCTCTTCCCTAGATGCACATTGAATCTGGCTCATTCTAGATGGCATCTCTTTGGAGTCAAGTAAAGACCAGTACGCGTCAGTGCCGCTAGTGTCTCCATCGTCATCCATTTAGCTTTCTCCCTTTACTTTGCCGAATCTTTCTCGCATCTTTTTTTTTTTACACGTTTACATCAACCGTCTCTTTTCCAACTTGCAAAAAATGCAAAAAATGCGATTGTGGTTAAAAGGATCCTAAGAACATTTAGTCTGCAAATGAACAATTAGTCAACAAAAGTCATTTATTGCACTTCATATAATAATTTCAATGACATTAGACCTATACAAACCTAAAACACGCTAAACCATTGATCAATAATGCCGGCCATGGCAGCCTCCTTCCATGACGTATACGGTCCATGAAAGTGACCCTTAATACAAAGGGCAATATGGTCATGGGCACTATATGGAGTGAAGCTAGCCATTGAACACATTTCAAGGTTGTCAATAACTAATGTAACAAACAAAATTCAATAACCAAAAGAAGGTTGAATTCATATTATAGCAGATAGCAGAATAATGTGATATATGAATACATTGAAGTGGCATGCTAGCAAATAAGTCAGGAGGCAAAGAATTAATGCCATCATCCATGAAGTTCGGCTAATTAGATGACTCATTTGAATGGCCTCTAGCCATCCAATCTTGGTAGGAGTACCTCTACATTGAATAGAGTAGGATGATCTTGAACCGCCATGCTACAACGAACCAATTGTGTCTGATACAGTAGTATTAATAGATGTAATGGTCCATGTGTATCCTGAGTAGAAGCCATAATTGTACACCAAGACAATGTCATCCCTCCACCAGTGCTCTGTGGCTAAGGCCAATAGCATGTGCGGAGTCCCTATAGAGATTTTTTTCCAGGAGTCCTCGCTTCCTGTATTAGTTTATAGGGCTATCCCTACCTTCTTCTCCGTCATCCATTTGCCCAAATAATGAAACAATTAGTAATAGCTCAACAAAACAGTGGTATAAATAGAAATGTATTCTGACATAAAGGAGGTCCTTATATTGTCTCTATTATATATGAAAATTTTAATTTTTCCCCATGTATTAGGTAGGTAATTTTGTTAGAATTTCAAACAGGTGGATGCCTAAATGATAATGATTGACACATTTGAATCAGTAAACTCATGTAACTTATGTCACAGATTAGTAGAGAATTGTTCCATCTTGGTTTCCAAAAAAATAAACAGGGCAAGTGAGAGGATCGAGCATGGTAGCTATGGTTGCCTAAGGGGCAGCTTTGGGTGCAGATCAAGGTGCCAAGAGGGAGAGGCTTACCAGTCTTCTAGGAATAAGAAGAACAAATCGAATGGGGCTAATTTCACACTACACCAAGAGAAGAAGCTCGCTGCAAATGAAATGGAGGAAGATAGCTCTAAGTACAGCGTAATCACATTCTAAAACACCAAATTTGACATGAAACTAACATGAAACAAATGGACAATCCATTTTTAAGACCCACCAAAACCCTAGATAACAATAATAGTTCCAAACCCAAATCAAATTTCTATTGAGAATCAGAGACTTTACCTCAAACAGGAGTGAATTGTGACATGATTCTGGCAAAATAATGGATCGTGGAAGCTTTTGTGTATATCAAGAGTACTGACAGATGAAGGTTGCAAAAGAGTAGAGCAATTCAAGGAGGACTGACTAGTGTCTAAGATGGGAGATAAATGGCAAGCAAAACTTTAATTGAATATAGCAAGAGCAAAGCCATTGCTATGAAGATCCTTCGATAATTAGTGAAGATGGGCATTTGCTAACTAGCAATGGTAGACTTTCGCTACCTAGCGACATCTGGCCTTCGCTAATTAGCACCAGTTGGCCTTCCTAAATCATAATATATTATTCATTGAGATAATATAAAATTCTAATGAAGTTTTGGGAATGAATTGTTATTAATTACAGTATAAGACTTTCTAATGTTTTGGCTCCAATTAATGTCAGACTGACCAAAACAAAATTAATGTACATAATTCTTCATCAAATATAATATTACTTAGACATTTGAAAACAAAAAAGAATAAGGCGTAACTTTTGGATCCAATTAATATAATTACTTAGAGGCGTGTTGTCATTTTCTGACGTATTGGCTCCAATTATATAATATAATTAATGTGATTAACATTACCCAAAGTTTTTATAATTTGACATTTGAAAACAAAAAAAAAACCATGCCCCCTAAAGAAGCATGTATAATAATTACTTAATGACTTCTGAAACTAAGCTAAAAAGAAAAATTCATTATCAATAACTTGAATAATTTTTTTAAAATAGTTAATCTTTATGAATTTTTTTTCATATTCACTTAAGAAAAAGAAGAATCAATAAAAAATACCTAATTTTTTTTAAAGATGTTTCACCAAATTTTATTAGGGTGCATGGCAAAATAGGTGCACATATAAGATAATGGAATTTTGTGAAAAATACATGAAAAACATGAATCACTTTAATTTATACACCTATCCATTGCTTTATATATACTACAACAAGTTCTACAAGTTGTAGGGTGAGAATATTTTCCATTGAAAATTGGCAAAGGCTGACAGTCACTAGAGCTTAGCTATTTAGTGAGAGAAAGTCATCGCTAAATTTGGAAACTTAGTAAAGGCAAGTCGTCATTAGTACTCAACAATGATTAGTTATCGTCGCTAAAATTAGTGATAGTAGAATGTCGTTAAATTAGCGAAAGTTGGCTGTCACTAAATATTAGCGACAGTCAGTCTTCACTAAACTTTTGTTGGACTTTTACTGAAGATTTGCTGTCGTTAGTTTGTAACAGTTCAAGGCTGTCATTGAAAGGCCTTTTTCTAGTAGTGACACTGGGGTCGAGGGGATTGGGGCATACAACATTGTCACCATAGAATGACCATGAATGGAGTCCATGTCCAAAGTTGGCAAAATACGTGGTTGTAATTATTTATTTTTGGTAATTGGTTGTATTATTAACTTAGGAGTATTGTCATTTGTCACTTTTTTTGTCAGTTTTTTTTCTTTGTTTTTTACCTTCAGCAGAAACTGCTAGAAGTCCACAAGTACTTTTACCATTTTTCAGGGGGTCAAATAAGTAGCCGACCTTACCAACCAATTCATTTCAGCTTGAGTTAGTTTAATTTAAAATGTCTTATTTTTTATTTTTATATTTTCTTATTCAAAACTAACATTATTTGAAAGTCAATATTATGTAGGTGTATTAATCCATTGCAATTGAATTTTTTATAATTTTATTAAATTTTTATAATATGTTTTTTTTATTTTTAATGCCTAAAAAGAGAGAGATTCATAAAATTTTATTAACATCATAATTTTTTTTTCTTTCAACGGATTATTATACCTACATAAAATTGGTTTCATAAAAAAATTAAAAATAAAAATAAGTTATTTTGGATTTAGTTAATTTAAGTTAAAATAAATTGGATTGTGTTTTTTAAATAATGTATTATGGGCATGCCCGATAAAAGTAATAGCGGAAGAGTTTGGTATGCCCTATGAGTAAAATTATGTTTGTCCTCTCATTAAACTTGATAATACATTATACATAGCGCATCTTTTTCTCTTTCCTATAAGATTGCTCCATTTGCTACTGTTCTCTCCCATCATGTTGTTGTTAGGTCATAGCACAGTAGTTAAGAAGAAAAGTTGCGGTTTCTACCAAGCTTAAGCACCAGTATTGTGCACCTTGAGATTGCTTAACAGGGTGCTCCGCTCTACGTATGATGAAAATCAAAGGTGTTGGCAAGATGGCAAAAGCTAAAAATGGCTAAAGGAGGGCACTGGAGAGAACTAATGTTCCTTGGTCGCTGGCAGGAAATAATAACAGTGGCTACTGAGGGTATAGGCAATGAAGAATAACCAAAAAGTTGATGAGGCGACTATATTTCTAGTTAGTTTTACTGTTTGGGATTAAATTTGTTTTACTTTCATGATCTTTTTACATTATTCCAAATAGACCCTTTAGGTTTTTCTAGGCATGCATATGCATACAGGTGAAAATAATACAATGTACAAAAATGAAACTATATAACTATATATATGAGGATTGTTTTAATATCACATGGTCTCCCACTTGGTTTATACATAGGATTTATATATTAAAATTTAAATGATTGAAACTTACACAAACAATTAAATATGTTAATAATATGTTAAAATCTCATTAATACATATATTTCACATGATCTATATATATCTCTCACATTTTTTATATATTGAGTTCAAATATAGTTGTGACCCAATTGGCACATATTTGTCACTATTTTAATATAAGGAAATGTAAAAGTTAAATGTACAAAAAGATTGTTGGTTTTTAAGATCTTATTTGTATATATGTGTTCATGTATTTATTTATAGTTATACCTAGTGTTGTATAAGTCATATATGAAAAACATGCATGATTAAAATTTTGAACTCTAATTTTTCTCTTATTTTAATTATAGGTTTGATATATTCTGACTTGTTGATTTAAATATCAGAATAATTGAACCCATAGATACAATTGAATATATCAATTATAATTCTCATAATTTTATTTGTATACATATCTCACATAATTTATACAAATCTCTCATACTCAATATACATATTAGTTGTTTAATTTGCACATATCTCTGATTTTAATGGAAATGTTTAGAATGAATGGTAGAACTTGTACATACCTATCATTTAATTTGTAAATATTTTTAATTTTATTTGTACATCAAGTTCATACATATCTAATATTAAATATAAATAGCAAACTTCAAATGAATATAAATTTATATACACATAAGACAAAGTATATGCATAAGTTTAAAATAATGCATATAAAAAATATTTAAAGAATTGAAGTTTAATATGCATATGCAATAATTTATATAAAATATTTAATATGCATATACTTGAATATATCAAAAATAGTTTTCAAAATTTCATTGGTGTATAGGTCTTCCAAGATTTATACATGTTCCTTACTATTTTTTTAATTGTATTTCTCATTTCATTTGTACATTAGAATTCATATACATTTGCCATTTGATTTGTATATATCTCTCACTGTGCCGAGAAACACATTTTTACGCATTCATACATATTCTTTGGATGAAAAATTAAACTCATACACACAATTGATTATATCAATAATGTATATATGATCTCATTTGTACATCTATGTCATATAATCTATACATCTCTTTCACCTTTTTTATAGATCGAGTTTCATACGTATTTGACATTTGATTTGTACATATATCTAATTTTAGCAGGAAATGAGATTTGACGTATTCACTTCTATTATTTATACTATGAAAGATAATATTAAAAGATAAATATATATAAACATGAAAGGTATGATACATTTTATACTTACTCAGTAGTCTAAACTATTTGGTAGTTACCTATTCTAGATTTTGTGCCACTCAATGTATAGTCATTATTGAGTTTTCTTTTCTTTTTTTTTTTTTGAAATGTAAAATAATCTTTATCTTTGATAATAAATCAAATTTTATTTGTCATCGTACATAGGTTTATGTAATAACTCATGTCTATTAGATTCCTTCAACATAAGAATTAAATAAAATGATTTTAAAAATTTAGAATCAAAATAGGTTGAGTGTTAAAAAAACACAAATCAAAGGGTAGAGATAAGGGTGAGTATTATTTTGACAAAATAAAAAAAAATGAAAAGGCCAATTACATTTGGATAAAAATGGTTTGGTTGTTTTTCTAGTTCAATCTGTTCAAACCAAAACCAAATTTTATATACAGTTATCAAATCGGTTATTAAATCAAACATTTGAAATTAAATAAACTGAATAGTAATAAATATTTGATCATTATTATTATAGATCTTACATATATAAAGCTATTTTTTACTAATTTTTGACTGTATATTGTTGATCAATTTTTAATTTTAGATATGAGATATAAAATTTTAAATATTTATCTTATATTTTCATTGACTACCTAGGTCTTAAAAGGGGGAATTGAATAAATTAAAATATAATTTAGACAACTAAAATCAGTTTTAATGTGTAATTTGGATAATTTAGTTATATTTTGATAGTAGAGAACCTGTGCAAAATTAACCCCTGGTTTTGCCTGTTCTCAAGTACCTGTATTCTCAGAGTCATTTTCCTACGAAAAGCACTAGTTAAAGCAAATCAGCAAATTATGTAGCCAATTGGTTAAAGGAAAGAGGATAGGCCCTTGGCAGCAGAGAGTCGTTTTCAGTAACAGAGAAACGTGTCTCCTCCTCTTCTGCTTTGAGCATTGGCTTGCAGCCCCAGAAAACTTAGAAACTAAATTACTTGTGTCCTACTAATTTCCTTGCTGGCCCAATAAACAATTACGTAGTCAAATCGATTCCCAGAGTTTTCTCTTTTGAACTACCCAAATTAGCTGCTCAAAATCCTTGCTTTTTTGAGGACGTAATAATCTAGCTAACTTGTTGCGAGTGGCATGCAATATACTATGGTTGCTTTTCTTGTTGAGAAACTACTCCCCACCATTAATCTGCAACTACAAGAAATGCAATTTGCTCCAAACAAATGATGGTTTTATACTCCTCTAATTTAATAAAATTTGAATTTCTTCCATGCACCATGATTTAAAGTAATTTTTTTTTTAAAAAAAAAGAACTCACTTGCATTTTGTGTAACCAGCCAAACAAGCACATGTAAATTTTTTAAAGAAAAAGAGAGGGACATGGCGTGTTACAGTGATGGTCCAACTCGAATAGGGAGCCCTCCTTAAATCTCAAGGAACTCCCCCGTGATTAGACAGTTCTGATGAGAGATCAACATTGTATTGTTCTGCGGTTTGGTTAGAGAGGGAAGTTGTCGTAGTAGACTCTGTTTTGTGTCAATCTGCACAATAATACGCAGTCCACTAAATTATTTAGACATAGTCAAGATTTCATGTCGGGTCCATAACAAATGCATTATTGATTTTGGCAGTACAAAAGGTTACTCTTTTTCTTTTGTTGTCAGTTTCCTATTTTGAAACGTAACCAAACACACAAGAGCAACATTTTACAAAAAAAAAAAATATATATATTATTTTCATTTATTTACCAAATACTAAAAGAATTGAATTGAAAAAAAATCATGGCCTAAGTCGATGTGATATTTTATACAAATTTGAAATTAAAAGAACGTATTTTATACAAAGTTGATTCTAGATTAGCAATACTCCTCAGGAACCAACAAAATCAGAATATGGTTTACTGAGAGATCCAGTACATTGGACTAGTCTTCAAAGCATAAATATACATGGGATGATGACCCAAATACCGTACGTCGGGGTGGTGGATTTCAGAATTCTTCCAAACAAATGCCTCTGACCATAAGAAGCAAAGCACAAATCCACACTCCACAGATTCCACGTGATCAATTCTTTTCTTGTCTTCTCTGCTAAAAAGGGATATGAGATCAAGGGTCTTCCAATGGTGCCTTCCCTACTAAACAGGCATATGCTTTAACCCAATAATTGGACTAAGCTCCTTCAATCGTCATTCTCCTCATCTCCACAAACTTCTCAAGCGGATAAGGACTGCCCCAAGTTCAAGGCACTTCTTTGGCGATGCTTGAGTAATGCTCTTCCTACGATAGTAGAGACACCTAAAAGGGTTGGATTGGTGCAACCGGATTGCTAAAGATGCCAATCTAGTCGGGAAGATATTTCACATTTATTCCTTTACTGCCATCATTCCAACACTGAATGGTCACTCCGCATAATTAATCTCTTTCGCATGTATCTAGTTGGAATTCTAGGCATGTGTTCCTCATTTGCAAGTCCTATCTAATCTAACAGTAATAGGGATGATCTTATTAGGGACATATGTACTGCTCGGTATCATAAACGCTGGATAATCAGCCTCAACCGGGCTCTTGCACAGACTTGCTTTAAAACATGGGATGATTATGGATGCAAGTTCCCCACCATTATTTGTGGTGGACGGTGCTTGGAATCCTTCATGCAAGGTTGGCACTGTTGGTTGGGTTTGCTAGTCTTCTTCTCGTATAGGCACCTTTCCTCAGTCATCTTTTCTTGGCTCTAGCCTGTAGGTGTTGCATGTAGAAACAAGAGCTATCCTTGACGTGCTCCGTTTTGCTTTTGGTACATGTATTCCTACTCTAAGTTACATAAAGTGTTTTGAAAGACAGAATAGGAAACAACAGCAAGCAGGGGAAAACATCACTTTTAAAAATTAAGTAAAAATGTTGTAAAAGTGAGAATGAGAGCAAAAGCAAAGCAATCAGCTAAAATGAAAAGATTGTACAACTTAGTTACCACTCCTGGTATCACTATTTTTTTTTTTTTGTAATTTTCATATTAAATTCAAAATTTTCCTTTACTTTTGAAATTCCAGGATGGTGTAGAAATCGTCTTGAAGATAGAAAGGTCGGAAGTGTGGGAAGCCGGCGGAGAGACCCAGCTGCCGGAACTCTTGCTCGGTCCGGTGCTTGCCTTTGGTCCGGTAGATCGTCATGACGAAGATGTCTGCTTCCAGTAGCGCTCGCGTCCGGTGGCTGTCGTCGGTTTCCTCTGGCAAAACTGGCTCGCAAGCTATCAGTTTACCTCCCGCCGGAAGTGCCTTATAACAATTCTCCATTAGTTGCTTGCACTCCTCATCCGTCCATGCCAATATCCACTGCCCAGAGAGAGAACCAAAAACATTAAAAGATGGGTGATACTTTTCTCCTTTAGGTTTATTGTTTCTCATATTTTTAGCCCTCATATTAGGAAACCTAACTTTTCCCCCAACTTTCTTCAACTTCGAGGAAAAATGTTGTTTTACATTTGCATAGAATTAAAAACTGATGATTAAAATTGTCTATTAATTATCAAAATTATTAAGCAGTCCAATTTTATTGAAGAATTGTTACCAAACAGTTTAGTATAAAAATATGGGGATAAGTGTAAGTTTTTAAAATTTAAGCGAAAAAAGTTAATTAACATTAAACCTAGTAAAAGAAAGTGTTATTGAGTCTCCAAAGAATTGAGAGCACAGATGGGGCTGTCATTGTAAACCACTACCTTGCACATTACCTCTGTTTCAATTTCTTTTAATTTATAATATTTATTGTAATATTTGAACATAAAATTTATATTTACAAAGAATTAACGAAAGCTTGTAATTTTTAAATATTATGTTAAATAATATAAATAAATTTAAGTCAAACTTTACTTAAAGGAAAAAAAGTAATTAATAGCTCAATTAATTGAGAATGAAGGAGTAGCATTTCTCATGCTACAATAATTTTTGGTAACTTTCGCAGATTATTAATGATTCAAGATTATTTTCACAGAACAAGATATAAAATTTTTTGATAAAAAATTAATACAACACTTAATCCCCATCCTTAAATCTACTTGACTTTCCATATCGGTCCTTAAACTCTTCTAAAATCCATTCGACTTTATGCATTTTCTTGAACCCTGACTTTATGTTAGAAGATCGAGTCCCGACGATTGCAATGGAATGCAAGCTAGCACCCCAACTAGATACTACCTTGCACAAAGGTCTTCTCCCTCTTCAACCCTTCTACTTAGGTACTTAGGAATTCAAGTGTACGAAAAAAAGACACATAAAAAAATTAAAGCATATGTGACAATAACCAATAATGTCAAGCGACAAAGAGATTTGGAGAAGATCCAGCCATATACTCTCTTTATATATATATATATGTGAAAACTATTATAACAAAAAAAAAAATCGCCGCATATTTAAGGGTTTACCTAGAATTTTTTACACCTACAAGGTGTACAGCCATTCACTACGTTAAAGATAATTGAAATTCTTGACAAATGTATATTCGAACTAGACATATAAACAAGATGGAAAAAATGCATCTCAAATTTAGGCAATATGATCTTAATCCTAGATAAATGCATCTAAAAAATAAACATACAATCAAAATGAAGTAAATGTATCCCAAATCTAGTCAAGATGATCTTCATTTTAAACAAATGCATATCAGAACTAAGCAAATGCATCTCAAAACTAGACAAATACATCTCAAAATTAGGTGAATTATTATACATTGAAGTTACGTTAATGATATTAAGTTGGGAGGATGAACACCAGGGGAATGATAGACAACCCCTGGTGTTCACCGTTTCCTTGCATATAATTCAATACCTAGTCCAGTTTTGTTTTTCATACATGAAGTTAGCCAATCTATGCATTCTAACATAAGTGTCCTAAAGCGTCCCGGAAGTGGGAGTGAGTTGCGAGAACAAGTGGCAACAAGCATCAACTTTTAAAATTTAAGTAAGCATGTTATGAAAATAAGAACGAGAATGACAGTCAAGTGCGAGTGTGTTGACCCAAATAGAAAATTATGTCACCAAGATTCTACCTACATTTTGAGGCCAATGTTAACTACCACCATACCTACTATAGCCTATAGAGTAAGTTGACTATTTATCTGGGAGATGTAGGTATCTTCACAGAGATGAGGACCAAATAAGCTAAAAAGATGGGGACATACACAAAAGTAACATGACCTGAGATTTAATGCTTTTTATCTTTCCACACACATAAAAATGCTACAAATTTTGGGCATATCACATGCGCTGGTATCGGTTTATGTGTGAGAAAAGTTACCTTCATGAAGATAGCATCGGCGGCCGGAATCGATTTGAACATGTCGCCACCAACATGTGTCACACCTTCCACAATCAAATCAATTCTCATTCGTGAGTTAGTCATTTCAGTTCATACAAAATACCCCAGAAGAATTGTACAATTTTTCTAACTACTTGATCAGCCAAACCAGAGTAAAACTAACCTGGAATATTGGGTGCTTTGGCAACAACCTCAGGAAGGTCAAAATTGATCCCCTCTTTGATCTTGGAATGTTTTTGCAGAATCATCCTGAGACAATCCCCTGCGCTCCCCCCCACGTCCACCAATCTGCTCACACCCTCAAACCCATCGTAGCCCTCCAAAACAGCTCTCATGAACGGCACCGATACGCCCGACATCGCCCTCTGCATCAACCCGTTCATCTCCGGCTTCTTCCCATAGTAGCTGTACGCCGCCTCCCCGTTCGCCTTCACGAACGGCTCCGCCGTCGGATCCACCACCGCCTCGTGCACTAGCGTCCACGCGCTCATCAGCGCCTCCTGCCATCATTCCCAAAATCATGAATAACGGACAAAGTGAAAACAGATTTTCTCTACATATCAATATCGATAAATGCTAGCACATAAATATGTGTGGATAATATAGTACTTTTTTTTTATAATTTACCTGGTGGTGTTGGAGCACGTACGGCGCATGGGATAGGCCATCCGAGTCGGTGACGAGAGTCTTGCCGATCTCGGTGAGCGAGTACCGTCTCTCGGTGCCAGGGCTGAGGTGCTCGGCGAAGACGCCGTAGCTGGCGAGCATGCGGAGGATGCGCTGGAGATTCTCGGGATCTCCGCCGCCGGAGACCTTCTGGAGGATCTGGGATGCGGAGAGAGGGGCGTTGGCGCCGCCGCTCCAGATGGCGTCGGGGACATTGAGGCGGACGGCTGCGTGTAGAGACATGGGAACGCTGATCATGTTGGCCAGTTCCATTATAGCCAATCGCGCCTTGTTCCTGCTCGCGGTCGTCGTCTGATCTGCCATTTCTCTGGTCTCTGTTCTTCTGATGCCTGTTTCAGTACATTTGTAGGGGAGTTATGGAGTTGTGGGAAGATCAGAAAGGTGGGCAGATTGGAAAGAACTCCCAACCGAGGATTCTAAAATACAAAGAGCATTTCCAACAGTTCCTTATTTTGTAGTTTTTCTATATTTCAGGGAAAGGAAATGCTAAGGAAAGTCGTTCTAGCAAACACTTTCACGGTCGCTGATTTCTCTTGTGACACCTGGCAGTATTTTTCACTCAGAAAACTGTAACCGGGTAAAGGAAGTTTTATTTGGGTGGCTAAAATAATTCTGAACAAAACTTATTGATCTTCTTGAATGTTTTTGTTTGTTTTATCATCACAAACTAACATTTTTGTTTACTTTAGCATCACAAAGATAGCTTTTACTTGATTGTGATACTTTTATGTTTTTAAGGTAATTTGTAATTTAAAATTACGTTAGTTGAGATTGTTTTTTCTTTTACGTATTTTTATATAACTTTAAATTCAAATATATATGTAAAAATTAATATAAATCATGTAGAAAACTTTATTTTATATTATTTTTAATCATTACAATGTTCAGATTTTAAATGAATTTGCCCAAAATATTTTTTGTCTTCATTAATGAGAGTTGAAAGATGCATCATGATAAATAGTTCTATGGGGGACAATATTTGAATTAAATTGAAATGTAAATAGGACTTATTTAAAAAAAGTGATCAGTTTTAGATCTAATTGTTTATACAATCAGAAATTTTTAGGACTTCTTTAGAAAAGTTCTTTAGAAAAAATTTAAATTTTTTTAACTAAAATAGTGAGTAAAAGTTTAGGACCAAAATGGTAGTTTCCTAGATAAAAAGTATTCATATATAAAATAGGCTTAACGGATGGGGCGACGAGGAGTTTGGTGGCATGATAAGTCAATGAAGGGAGAAAAATAATTTCAGAAATTGTAAAAGAACTAAAGTCTAAAACCTGTTTACCGGGTCATGTTTTTGCGGAAGGAGAGAAATGCGACGTGTCATAATAACGGGTAGCGTATGTTGAAGCATCTGTTCAAACGTCTTTCCCTAGCATTTCCCGATAGGGAATATAAAACAATTTTTCCCTCTAATAATTTTTCCATCCTATTTTTTAAAATGGGAAATGAGATGAAAGAAAATATCTCATTCTCTATTTCTGCAGAAACTCCAAAAATTTTGGGGAATGAAAAATAACATTCTATCTTTCTAGTAAAAGTTGTCCAATTTATTATTCATAACAATTAATTCATAATTTCATTTTCTTCAAAATTTCTTATAGAAATATAAAATTTTTATATGAAAATTGTATCTTAAAGACTCTATTTTATAAATTTAATTTTTTTAAAAAAAATATAGTACAAATTAATATGAATATTTTTAAGTCAGACTTTAGTTAAAAAGGTTTAAATAGTCATTTTTTGTGAACACAAAGATGGTAAATTTTTATATTTTACACAATATTTAATTATACAAAAATTATTTCATATTTTTTTTCAAAATTTCTTATAGAATTATAACTTTTTTATGAAAATTGAACCTAAAGACTCTATTTTATAAACATAATTTTTAAAAAATTTTATAATATAAATTAATATAAATATATTTAAGTTAAATTTTAGTAAAAAGGGTAAAAGAGTCATTCTTTGTAAAACGAAATGAGTAATTTTTTTACATTTTTAATAATATTTAATTATACAATAATTAATCTAGTCATTAATTTGAATTTGCTTTAAATCCATAATATTTAATTGCTATATAATAAATACAAAATTCTACAAAATAGGGAAGCTGTTGGAGTTTGAGCAAAAAAATTATAAAGATTTTACTTTTTGCTTCCCCATCTTATAGAAATTTTAGAAAAACTGTTGGAAATGCTCTAACCCTGTATCAATACCCCCTCATTTTTCGGAACCACAAGGACCTAAAACAGGTACCAACAGAACCTTATCTTGGTACCATGACTTTTGGCAAAACTCCACAATTTACCCCAAGCTTTTAAGTGATAAACAATATAGTCCCTAAGGTTAAAACTTTGAAGTTTTTGACATTCTGGTCCATAAAGTTTATTCCTATTCTTAACTCTTTGAAAGAAGAGAAAGCCTAACTTTAAAAACTTTTTCTCTTAGTAATATAGGATTATTTTCCAGACTATCACCCAAGTCGCGTAGCAACAGTAAGACCCATTGACAAGAGGGCAGTAAGATTGTGTAAAACGTTGACAGATAGCTGAAGAAAAGAAATCAAATATTACTAATGGATAAAATTTTTAAGAGTTTGGTTAAATCCTCTACAAAGAAAAAAGAAAAAGAAGAAACTCTTGGGAACATAAAGGTCAAGAACTCTTAAGAAATAATAATTAGGGATATAGAAAAAAAATTGGGTAATTGGAATATACCTAAAATGGATAAATGGGAAGTTTACCAAAAGGGTAGTTTTGACTTCAGAATGACTTATGCTATCAAAACTGTAGCAAAAACTGTACCTATTATGGAAAATGACCATCAATTTGAATTGTTTTCAAAATATATGATTAAAGATCATCTAGAAAACAATTAAAATTATTTAAATGTAGGTTTAGTTCAAATCGCATTAAAACCATTAACATGAAATGGATTAAATACCTCAGTAATAATTGCTTTAAGAGATCAAAGGCATAATAAATTTTCTGATTCCCTTTTAGGAATTGTAGAATCAAGTTTATGTGACGGACCCATATTCTTTAATTGTCATCCTAATTTTACAGTGTCCTTGAAAGATCCCCATATCATGAAAATTTTAACGGCAAACATTATGACATCAGGTTTTGATATGCTAGAAGGATCTCAGAATCTGGCTCTAGTCTATAGGATCTATTATAAGGTTATGACGACTCAAATAGAACCCAAGGCTTTAGAATATGATACATGTGGAGAAACTTTGCTATTAAAAGCAAACACAGAAAATCAAATATTATGGTCCCTAAGCCAATAAAATGGAAATATGTTAAGCTTCCAAAAAAATGGATTTTTCAAAGTAATAAGTCCATTAAAACTGTGAAACCACAAGAATTAAAAAGGATAATTGAGTACGATATTGGAAAAGTTGAAATTCGTTTTAGTAAAGAAAGAGTTACTAAAATTGATTTGTCAGAACTAGACACTAGAAAGACTCTATCAAGAATATCCTACAAACCTTCTTCCTCAAAAGCATCAATTTCACAAATACCATAATCTGAGCATGAAAAATTAAATGGAGGAGTTAGAGAATCTATAGAACAAATTTCTCATCCTGTTTATAAAATGAATCCAATCACTATAGAAAAAAGTAACTAGGAAGAAGAAACTAGGTCCGTTTCAATAGTACCTCCAAACCCAAGTTTTTCAAATTTTCAGCTAAATGTTTTGCAAGAACCTTTTAAGTTTGATCCAAAAAGTCTTAATGAACACTATTGGTCCAAGAAAAATGAAATTAAGAGAAAATGGTATTTTGATACTTATACCCTAGAAGAAAGAAAAGAAATAAAACACTTATGGTATACAAGAATTTTAAGAAATAAACAAAATTTAAAGTTTTTTAAATGGTTTATTCCCACACTAGTATTAGATGATGATTTAACAATTGACGTCCTAAAAGAAACTTGGTCTACTTATTAGACCAAAGAAAGAAAAGAAATTGCAGCACCTCACCCACCTAAAACACCTTTAGTATTAGAAAAAGATTTAAAAACTGCTGATGTTCCTTTTAAAACACTAGAAACAAATGAAATAGAACTGGGGAAAAGAACAGCTAATACTAAAGATCTCTATAATATAATAGAACAAAATAATTATACTAATCTTTATTTACAAACCCTTGGCAACCAAATGAACAGAATAGAGAATGCTATGGATCGTCAGAATTTGGAACTAACACGATCTTCTGTTTATAAAACAGAACTTTTACTAGGAACAACCAAGTCTTCTATTAGCTTTCCACAAAAGCTACTTGAATTCAAATTAAAATCAGAAGATAGAATAACAAAACTTGTAACACAAATTGCTAAGCTTACACTCAAAGAAGAGCCCTCTGATAAAAAGCAGAAAAACATTCAAATTAATGCTCTAGAAGAATCCCCTCCAATACAAGAATTATTTGATTCCTATCACCCTGAACCCGACCTTTTCAAGGTAAATTGCATCAATTTTCAAGGGGGGAGAGAAGGATCGCAAAGAAGAAGATCATTACAAATATGGAATTGGAACATAACTCATCCATATGCGCAAACTAGACCATCCCCAGGAGACATTAGATAGGATAATGTTTATGGTCCTTATTTCGCAGAATATAAAGGAGATTTAATTCGAGAATGGAATATAGATGGTTTATCAGAATATCAAATTATTAATACCATTCAAAATATGATAATGTTCAACATAGCTGCTAGAAAACAAGTAGAAAATTCTGATCCAGAAATTGTAAAAATGATTTTAACAGAATTTACAGGACAATTAAAAAATTGGTGGGATAAATGCCTAACAGAACAAGGAAGGCAAGACATTAAAACTACTAGAAAGATTATCACTATGCAACATGGTAATCAGTTAATCCAAACTAGTGAGCCAGATGTAGTAAATACCCTTCTCTGTACTATTTATTCACACTTTATAGGTGATACATCTAGTAAAGAAAGCAGAAATAGTGAATTATTATTAAATCTAAAATGTAGAACCCTTTCAGATCTAGAATGGTATAAAGATACTTTCCTGACTAGAGTCTATGAAAGATAAGACTATAGGTCGTCCATTTGGAAAGAAAAATTTATCCAAGGACTACCTAAGCATTTTGGCCAATTGGTAATGGACCATATCAAAGGAAAAAGTCAAGGACAATTAAATTTAGAAAATTTTACGTATGGTCAATTAATGGCAAAGATCAAGGAAGTATGATTAAAATTATGCCATGAGATGAAATGGCAGAAGCATATTAAGCGAGAAAGGCTCACAGGAAGAAAAGAGATGGGTCAGTTTTGTGCCCAATTTGGGTATGATGTCCAGAAACCTTATACTGAAGAAAGAACCAAGAAACAAAAAAGAAAATACAAGCCCTATAAGAAAAATAGTAGAAAAAGATATGATAGATTTGATGAAAAGCCAGAAACTTCAAAAAGATTTAAGAAAAGAAAGCCTAATAAGAACAAAGACCAACAGGTCTATTGGAAATGTGGTAAACCCAGTCACTTTGCTAATAAATGTAAAACTAAACAAAAAATAAACTCTTTAGAAATTGATGAAGGATTAAAAAAGAGTTTAATGCAAATTCTGTTAAATAGCGAAAGTGAACCTGAAGAAGTAGAAAAAGAGTGTTCAGAAAATTTAGATTCAGAAGAAATAAATGAAGTTGGTCTTTCTGACAGCTTTGAAGAATCAGGAAGCTGTAGGTCAAACTGTGACTGTGATGCTTGTCAATTACAGAATACCTTTAATAATCTTCAGATAAATACTTTTCAATTAAATGTTTTAACCGAAGAAGATGAAAGGATTCTAGAATTAGCCAAACAAATTGATAATCCATAATTAAAAAGAGAAATTCTTCTTAAACATCTTGAAAAAGCCAATGACCAAGAAATCCAAAGCTGTAACAGAAGAAATTCCAAAAAGAAGATAGATATTAAGGAATTTACCAAACCTCCAGTTTATAGCCCTAATGAAATCTTGAAAAGGGTTGAAAAAGCACAAAAAATCCACAAAGAACCAACAATAGCAGAATTAAGAGGAGAAATCTTTGAGGAAAAACATGAAATAAAATCTCTCAAAAACATAATAGAGATTTTAGAACTCCAAAATCTAGAAGGATACTCCAAAGATCTTTTAGAAGATGAATTAGCTATGGAAGATCTTGACGAATTTGATTTTAAATCAAAACAGAAAGGAAAAGAGGTCCCGAAGTCTAGCCATGAAAAAGATAGTTTAGAAAATTTTATAGAAGAAAAAGGGCTACAAATAAATGAAGTCCATATTATACCAAATCAAATATTCACTAGTAAAATGACCTTAGTAATAGAAAATGAGTTTAAGTTAACCACAATTATTTTAGTCGACTCAGGAGCTGACAGAAACTGCATCAAGGAAGGTATTGTCCCACACCAATACCTTGATAAATCTTTTGGATCAATCACTGCAGCCAACAAAGAAACAATGCCGATCAGATTCAAGCTTACAAATATAGATATTTACAACGATGACATCTGCATTCAACAACATTTTACTGTTCTTAATATGAACCAATAAATAATCTTAGGAACTCCATTCCTTGCTACAATCATGCCTTTTAAAGTAAATATGAATGGAATTTCTACAAAGAAATTTGGAAAAAAGATTGTTTTTGAATTTGCAGAACCACCTCGAAGATCCCTACTTGAAGAATTAAGTATAAATCTAGGAAGAAAACAAAATGTTTTAATGTGTCTACAAGATAAAGTTAAACAAAAAGGTGTTGAAGAAAAACTTCCAGAATTAAAACAAAAAATTGAAAACTTTAAAATAAGCTTGGCTAAAAAGATCTGTTCAGAAGTTTCAAATACTTTTTGGGGAAGAAAGAAACATATTATCAACCTTCCTTATGAACCAGACTTTAATGAAAGAAACATTCCTTCAAGGTGTAGAATAATTCAAATGAATGAAGAATTAATGCAACATTACAGAAAAGAAATCCAAGAACTCTTGGACAAGAAATTAATTCAGAATAGTTCCTCTCCTTGGAGCTGTTCTACTTTTTATGTTAATAAAAATTCAGAAATTAAAAGAGGAGTCTCAAGACTAGTAATTAATTATAAGCCTCTTAACAAAGCTTTAAGATGGATTAGGTATCCTATACCTAACAAGAAAGATCTTTTATCCCGACTTTATAATTCAGTTATCTTTTCAAAATTTGATATGAAGTCCGGATGCTGGCAAATTCAAATTGCCCAAGAAGACAAATATAAGACTGGCTTTAATGTTCCATTTAGACACTATGAATGGAATGTTATGTCATTTGGTCTAAAAAATGCCCCATCAGAATTTCAGAAAATAATGAATGAAATTTTAATCCCTATAATTCTTTCACTATTGTCTACATAGATAATGTGCTTGTTTTCTCTCAATCTCTTGATCAGCATTGGAAGCACTTACAAGAATTTGTGAAAATAGTAGAAAAAGCAGGGTTAGTGTATCAGCAAAAAAGATGGAATTATTCCAAACCAGGATAAGATTTCTAGGACATATGATTTTTAAAGGAACAATTAAACCCATTGATAGATCAATAAGTTTTGCTGAGAAATTCCCTGATGAAATTAAAGATAAAAAACAATTACATAGGTTTTTAGGAAGTCTAAATTATGTTGCTGAATTCTATAAGGATTGGGCCAAAGATTGCAAACCCTTATTCGACAGACTAAAGAAAAATCCTCCTGAGTGGGGACCAGAACAAACCAAGGCAGTTCAGACTACAGAAAGAAGAGTAAGAGAAATACCTTGTGTTAATATTCCTAATCCTGAAGCCTTTAAGATTGTTGAAACAGATGCAAGCGATGTAGGTTATGGAGGAATATTAAAATAGAGAATCAACAACAAAGAACATTTGGTCCGATTCACTTATGGAGTTTGGAATTAGACCCAAAAGAATTATGCTACAATTAAAAAAGAAATTTTAGCAATTATTCTTTGTGTCACCAAATTTGAGGAAGATCTTCTCAACAAGAAGTTTCTAATCCGCGTTGATTGTAAAACAGCAAAAGATGTAAAAAAGCTTGCTTCAAAACAAATTTTTGCCAGATGGCAAGCAATATTATCTGCTTTTGATTTTGATATTGATTACATTACCGGTAAAACAAACTCTCTACCTGACTTCTTGATACGAGAATTTTTGCAGAGGAAGGACGATGGCAAATAATAATTCCAATAACCAAAAGAACAAGGCAATTCTTCGACCAAAAATAAATCAATAAGAAATGAAGGTAGAAGCTTGTTATCAGATGGATTCAGAACTAACAAGGGCTTTTTTTGGCTCAACATCATATTCCACTAGAAATTCCTGAGAAGTCAGTAAAGACTCTCCAAGAAATCCCTTTTAAGAGAAAGAAATCATAGGTTGAATCCTCCAAGAATAAATCATGGAAAACCTGGGACAAAGAAGTATGTTCCCAGAATATTATTTTATGGAACAAGAATCAAAGTTCCCAGAATTCTCAAAGCTCCAGAGAACAGAGTTCTCAGAATCCAAATTTAAGACCTAATCGGTCTCAAGTAATTTCACTTTTTTCTATGGAAATTTAGAGTGAGTTCCTAAAAATTGATAAGCAATGTCTCATTGCTCCAAAAGACAAAGACTTTAATAGTCTTTCAGAAATTGAATTAGCCCAGAAATATTGGCCAAATCACCAGAATTCTCAGTGGCAATTTCAGTCACTCAAGAAAATACAATTCTTTGAGTTAATCATCCAAGAAACAGGCTCTGTCGATATAGAACATAAGCCTAGACAGACAAAAGTTTTCTACAAAGATGAAAAAGGGGAAACCAAAGAAAAGTATATAACTAATTCGGGAATTTCCTCATTTAAAATCAAAAAAGTCTGGACATTTGAAGAATGGGGAAATCCAACTTGTAGAAGAAGAATTATATCTCTTGGAAATTATGAAAACATTCTTTATTCCTATTGGGATTACCAAGTGACATGGGAAGAAGTATTCCACAGACAGAACCAGGATCATCAACACTATTGGATGATTTTATTCAAGACTAAGCAACAAAAGTTTCCAAACTAGTTTCATGTCTGGTATGAAGGAAAAGGATTGTTCAGAGATTCCTTCCCAGAACAAGTAAAAGCATCATTTGAAGGATTTATGATGTATCAATAACAGTTTGTCAAGAAAGAAGAACAAATCCCATTCGCAGATTTTTATTTTGTTCTAATGAATCATATTCCATGAATTCTTCAGTGGAATTACCGAAAGCAACCAGCTGATAGAGAAGGACATTACACTCCATGTTTAGAACGAATTTGGAGAATCAAGTGGTGGGAGAAATGTATTCTAGATCAATATCTTCCAGAAAATATTTCTTTTAATAAAATAGAAATTTTGGAAGAAGAAGACAAACATTTCCTGGATCAGATGTTAGACCAATTCTATCATGGTGGAAAATTTAAAGACAATCCAATATCTCGAGAATAGTTAAAAGAAAAACTCCTCCAATCAGCAAGGATTAATTTGGCCCATGAACAAGCCCAATCCATCGACTCTACTCATGGCCCAAAAATGCCAATGCCCAAATAAGTCTGACGACTTCTAGAAGACAGCAGAACCAGAATTATTGTCTTAACTGGCTGCCTTTCTAACTGTCCTCCATTAGTATCAGAATTATTGCCTCAACTGACTGCCTCTCCAGCTGTCCTCCACTATCTTCAATAATGGAGTACTATTCAACTGGCCCAAGATTTTTTCCTCTCCGGATTGGCTGATCCAGCTCAGCTCTATCTCCAGAAGACTCTTTCTCTAGCTATATAAGGAGGCCTCATTCTTCCTAAGGGGCATCCGAAAATTTTCCTAGCTCTCTAAGCTTCTCTCTCTCTCTCCAGTTCATGTGTTGAACATTCTCATTGTAAAATTATAAATACAAGTGTGCCTATGTGCTTGTGTGTACTCTGGTAAACCTTGGATTTCTGGTTTGCCAAACTAAGTATGAAGTTGTACTGGTAATCACCAGTTTTTGTAAGTATATGTTTCAATAATATATGATGAATTTCCAGAATGTTTTTAATGCTTATCCATAATATAGCTTTGTTGGTATTCATTTTAATCTTAATAATCATACTACTAATCTTCAATTTGTAAAACTTGGGCAAATGGTATCAGAGCCACTTTAGAAATTCTTATAAGTTAGGTCCTTATTTGCAACTTTCAAAAAAGTATAAGGAATTTTGAAAAAAGTTGAGTATCGGTACAAGGTAAGTATTATAGAATGATCCAACTCCCAACTTTCATAACGCAAGTCAACCCCTTAAATTTACGGTAAATTTTGAAGGGACAGTTACAATTATTGTTAAGGTTTATTCTAATTTACAGTTGGCCTCCTTTATTTTTTAAAATTTACACTTTATCCCTTAATTTTTTTATATTATCCTATAATATAATTTAAAACTATAATTTAAACTAGACCATAGTCATTTTTTAGTAATTTTGGTATCTTTAATATTTTTTTATAGTTAATAGATATTTTAAATTATCAATTTTTTCTATATGTAAATACATTTTTTTTCTTTCTATAAAGGCATTTCAATATTGTTTAAAGGTCTGTTAGCTATGAAAAAATATTAAAAATCTTGAAATTATTAAATCATAGTTATCAAATAATTTAATTTAGGGTTTCAGAAGTTATTGTTGGACACTATAAAAGAAATAATGGGTAAAGTGTAAGTTTTTAAAAATATAGAGGACAAAGTGTAAGTAATATCAAACCCCAAAGGCTTTTGTAATTTACCCTAAATTTCAATTACCCGCAAGGTTTGCAAAACCTTATTTCCATCTATGCAGTATCAAAACCTACATTTACCTATACCCTTTTCAACCCAGTTAGTATCCAATAATATAATTTATGTTATTCTTTCTATTTTTATTGATAAAGTTAAAATAAAAAATAATTTTTTAAGGTTTGCATAGCAATGGTCTAAATGATGATTAGTAAAAGAAAAGATTTTTTTTAGACTTCTACAGTTCTTGAGTTTTTATGTAAAAAGAGTTTAAATGTGCATAATAAAGTAATTAAGTGTTAAAAATTTTTCTAAAAAAAATAAACTCATCATTTTTAGACAGTAAAAATGATATTTATCATCTTTTTTTAGATACAACAATTACAATCTTAACTGATTGTTCTTATGTACAGGAAACCCAGATCTCAACGCTCCATTGGCCAGCATACTGCTTGACCTTATGATTGGATTGATGTGCATTGGCGATCATGTTTGGTCAACATGTATTTGTTCGTGCTTCTTTGCTCTCTCAGTCTCTTTTTTAACTACTACCCATCTCTCACAAAATTTATCATTTTTACTATTCACAGTAATTAATTCATACTATCTCTGTCTCAAATTCATACTACCTCTGTCTCAAATTAATTGAAATATTTAATTGGGTACGGAGATTAAGGTGTACGTAATTTGTGTTAATTTTTTATGTAGTAAAAATTTAAATAATGATTAAAAAAGAAAAGATTCTTTTTTGGGTTTTATGCAGTGAGAGGTTGAGTGGATATTAAAAAAAAAAGTCTTTATTGGGTTTTGTGTAAAATGATTATTTAATTGTTTAAACTTTTCCAAAAGAGGAAATATTTCAACTTTTTTGGACTTTTAAAAAAGGAATATGTTTCCCGTAAACTAGGATGGAGGGAGTAATTTTTTTTTCAAAAGTAATTAAATAAATATAAAATTTTTATATGAAAACAGTACCTTAAATACTCTAGTTTATAAATATATTTTTTTAAATTTTTTTTAATACAAATTAATATAAATATATTTAAATCAAACTTTAATAAAAAAAAATAACATGGCCAACCTTTGTGAAACGGATGGTATATATTTTTATTCTAACTACCAAAAATATTTGGGAAACTTATAATTACACCTAAAGTTTGTCCTAAGCCACAGTTTGCCTTATTTATTTTTGAAAACCTACACTTTGCCATTGTTTCTTTTACACTGTCCGATAACAATTTCTGAAATTCTAATTTAAATTGCAAAATAATCACCTTTCATTAATTTCAATCTCTCTAATATTTTTTATAGTTAATAGATATTGTAAATTATTAGTTTTTTAATACAATTTTCTTCTTCTAAGAGCATGTAAATATTTTTTAAAGGTTAGATAGTTGTGGAAAAAAAATTAAAAATTTTGAAATTAATGGAATATGATTATTAGCCAATTTAAGTTAGAGTTTCAGAAATTATTGGCAAACACTGTAAAAAAATGAGGGAGTAAAATATAGATTAGACCAAACCACATGTGGGTTTTTGTAATTTTCCCAAAATTTTTTTCCCAGTTTGTATCCTTACATTTTCATGCTTTATTTTAACTATTTGAATATTTCTTCATCACATGCATAACAGAGGCTTGCAAATTGTTCCTTCAAAAACCATCTTTGCTGCATTCATTGCTTTAGAGAGTTTTTGGGCATGCATGGCTTACTTTTGTGTTGGGCCTAGTCGGCCTCTAAGGCCTATCGCTTATCATTTTTCACGGTTCTGACGCACGACTTTTTCATTAAATACTCTCTCTCCAATATTTTTTCATCCACTAAATTTTTTTATTAATTTATCTATATTATTATTCATTCAGGATTATTTTTAAAAAATTTATTTAATAATAATAATTTTTTAATCTATCATTTTTATCTAAAAGCTTTACATTACACAACAAAATATTAAAAATATAAAATCATAAATTAGTTGATGTAATATTTATGGTGTAAAGAATTTACAACGGATTGAATATCATTTGAAAAAATTATTTGGTAACTACCAAATATGAAATTTTAAGTTTTTCAGCCAAACATTTAGAATGCTTATAAATAGAAGGAAAATTGTGCATCCGATGATTACTTTAGACATACTTGTTAGACCTATTACTTTTGGGCAAGTTTGCGATTTGGTTATCTTTTAGGCACAAATTGTAAATTTAAGCCAAATAATTTAGTTGCTGAATGAATTGAAAATGACTAATTACATGAACCCTATGGAGATTTCTATGAAATCGTAATTTATCATCTTTTTGGGAATGAATTGTTGTTAATTACAGCATAAGACTTTCTGATGTTTTGGCTCCAATTAATATCAGACCGACCAAAACAAAATTAATGTACGTAATTCTTCATCAAATATAATATTACTTCGACACTTGAAAACAAAAAAGAATAAGGCGTAACTTTTGGATCCAATTAATATAATTACTTAGAGGCGTGTTGTCATTTTCTGACGTATTGGCTCCAATTATATAATATAATTAATGTGATTAACATTACCCAAAGTTTTTATAATTTCACATTTGAAAACAAAAAAAAAAAACCATGCCCCCTAAAGAAGCATGTATAACAATTACTTAAAGACTTCTGAAACTAAGCTAAAAAAAATTTCATTATTAATAACTTGAATAATTTTTTAAAAATAGTTAATTTTTATGATTTTTTTTTCATACCCACATAAGAAAAAGAAGAATCAATCAAAAATACCTAATTTTTTTGAAAGATGTTTCACCAAATTTTATTAGGGTGCATGGCAAAATAGGTGCACATATAAGAGAATGAAATTTTGTGAAAAATACATGAAAAACATGAATCACTTTAATTTGTACACCTATCCATTGCTTGATATATACTACAACAAGTTCTACAAGTTGTAGGGTGAGAGTATTTTTCATGAAAAATTAGCAAAGGCTGACAGTCACTAGAGCTTAACCATCTAGCGAGAGAAAGTCATTTCTAAATTTGGAAACTTAGTAAAGGCAAGCCGTCACTAGTACTCAACAACGATTAGTTATCGCTAATTTAGTAAAGGCTGACCGTCGTTAAAATTAGTGACAGTAGAATGTCGCTAAATTAGCAAAAGTTGGCTGTCGCTAAATATTAGCCACGATCAATCTTCACTAAACTTCTGTTGGACTTTTACTGAAGGTTTGCTGTCATTAGTTTGTAACAGTTCAAGGCTGTCATTAAAAGGCCTTTTTCTAGTAGTGACACTAGGGTCGAGGGGATTGGGGCATACAACATTGTCACCATAGAATGACCATGAATTATGTCACCATAGAATGACCATGAATGGAGTCCATGTCCAAAGTTGGCAAAATGCGTAGTTGTAATTATTTATTTTTGGTAATTGGTTGTACTATTAACTTAGGAGTATTGTCATTTGTCACTTTTTTTGTCAGTTTCTTTTTTCTTTTTCTTTTTTTTTTCCTTTAGCAAAAACTGCTAGAAGTCCACAAGTACTTTTACCATTTTTTAGGGGGTCAAATAAGTAGCCGACCTTACCAACCAATTCATTTTAGCTTGAGTTAGTTTAATTTAAAATGTATTATTTTTATTTTTATATTTTCTTATTCAAAACTAACATTATTTGAAATTCAATATTATGTAGGTGTATTAATCCATTGCAATTGAATTTTTTATAATTTTATAATATATTTTTTTCTTTTTTAATGCCTAAAAAGAGAGAGATTCATAAAATTTTAATAACATCATAAAATTTTTCTTTCAACGGATTATTATACCTACATAAAATTGGTTTCATAAAAAAATTAAAAATAAAAATAAGTTATTTTGGATTTAGTTAATTTAAGTTAAAACAAATTAGATTGTATTTTTTAAATAGTGTATTATGGGCATGCACGATTAAAGTAATAGCGGAAGAGTTTGGTATGCCCTACGAATAAAATTATGTTTGTCCTCTCATTAAACTTGATAATACATTATACATAGCGCATCCTTTTCTCTTTACCATGAGAGTGCTCCATTTGCTACTGTTCTCTTCCATCATGTTGTTGTCAGGTCATAGCACAGTAGCTAAGAAGAAAAGTTGTGGTCTCTACCAAGCTTAAGCACCAGTATTGTGCACCTTGAGATTGCTTAACAGGGCGGTCCGCTCTGCGTATGATGGAAATCAAAGGTGTTGGCAAGATGGCAAAAGCTAAAAATGGCCAAAGAAAGGCACTGGAGAGAACGAATGTGCCTTGGTCGCGGGCAGGAAAGAATAACAGTGGCTACTGAGGGTGTAGGCGATGAAGAATAACCAAAAAGTTGATGAGGCGACAATATATATCATCATTTAGTCTAACAAAAGTTGATGAAGCATTAATTTTTCCTTTACTTTTGAAATTCCAGGATGGTGTAGAAATCGTCTTGAAGATAGAAAGGTCGGAAGTGTGGGAAGCCGGCGGAGAGACCCAGCTGCCGGAACTCTTGCTCGGTCCGGTGTTTGCCTTTGGTCCGGTAAATTGTCATGACGAAGATGTCTCCTTCCAGTAGCGCTCGCGTCCGGTGGCTGTCGTCGGTTTCCTCTGGCAAAACTGGCTCACAAGCTATCAGTTTACCTCCCGCCGGAAGTGCCTTATAACAATTCTCCATTATTTGCTTGCACTCCTCATCCGTCCATGTCGTCAATATCCACTGCCCAGAGAGAGAACCAAAAACATTAAAAGATGGGTGATACTTTTCTCCTTTAGGTTTATTGTTGCTCATACTTTTAGCCCTCATGTTCGGAAACCTAACTTTTCCCCCAATTTTCTTCAACTTCGAGAAAAAATGTTGTTTTACATTTGCATAGAATTAAAAACTGATGATTAAAATTTTCTATTAATTATAAAAGTTATTAAGCAGTCCAATTTTATTGAAGAATTGTTACCAAACAGTTTAGTATAAAAATATGGGGATAAGTGTAAGTTTTTTAAATTTAAGCGAAACAGTTAATTAACATTAAACCTAGTAAAAGAAAGTGTAATTGAATCTCCAAAGAATTGAGAGCACAGATGGGGGATAGGAAAAAGAAGACTGCTAATTGGTCTTCTTTTAAAGATTTAAGAAACTCATTTAAACAATTACTAAAAACTCATCATTTTGAAGTTTGTTATTTTTTGTCTAGAAACAATGTTATTTGGAATGACACATTTTATCAACTTAATAATCATTTGAATAAAAACTCCATAGAAAACAATTTATATTTACCAATTTTCTGTATCCAACTTAAAAAGATTAATAAAAATCAACAAAATTAAAAAAAAAATTGCTGAACGATAAAAAAGTGAATAATAATCAACGTTTTCAAATCTCATTATTTTTATCAAATGTTAAAAACGTGAATAATGTCTAATCGAACATCAAACAACTGAATAAATGGCTGTCATTGTAAACCACTACCTTGCACATTACCTCTGTTTCAATTTCTTTTAATTTATAATTTTTATTTTAATATTTAAACGTAAAATTTATATTTACAACGAATTAACGAAAGATTGTAATTTTAAAATATAATTTTTAATTATTTTTTAAATAATATAAATAAATTTAAGTCAAACTTTACTTAAAGGAAAAAAAGTAATTAATAGCTCAATTAATTGAGAATGAAGGAGTAGCATTTCTCATGCTACAATAATTTTTGGTAACTTTCGCAGATTATTAACCATTCAAGATGATTTTCACAGAACAAGATATAAAATTTTTTGATAAAAAATTAATACAACACTTATTCCCCATCCTTAAATCTACTTTACTTTCCATATCGGTCCTTAAACTCTTCTAAAATCCACTCGACTTTATGCATTTCTTGAACCCTGACTTTATGTTAGAAGATCGAGTCCCAACGATTGCTATGGAATGCAAGCACCCCAACTAGATACTACCTTGCACAAAGGTCTTCTCCCTCTTCAACTCTTCTACTTAGGTACTTAGGAATTCAAGTGTACGAAAAAAAGACAGATAAAAAAATTAAAGCATATTTGTGACAAAAACCAATAATGTCAAGCGACAAAGAGATTTGGAGAAGATCCAACCATATACTTTTTTTTTTTCAAAAAAAATATAGATATATGAAAAATACTATAACAAAAAAAAAAATCGCCGCATATTTAAGGGTTTACCTGGAATTTTTTACACCTACAAGGTGTACATCCATTCACTACGTTAAAGATAATTGAAATTCTTGACAAACATATATTAGAACTAGACATACAAACAAGAAGGAAAAAATGCATCTCAAATTTAGGCAATATGATCTTAATCCTAGATAAATGCATCTCATAAATAAACATACAATCAAAATGAAGTAAATGTATCTCAAATCTAGTCAAGATGATCTTCATTATAAACAAATGCACATCAGAACTAGGCAAATGCATCATAAACTAGACAAATACATCTCAAAATTAGATGAACTATTATACATTGAAGTTACGTTAATGATATTAAGTTGGAGGACGTACACCTAGGGAATGATAGACAACCCCTCGTGTTCACCTTTTCCTTGTATATAATTCAATCCCAAGTCCAGTTTTGTTTTTCATACATGAAGTTAACCAATCTATCCATTCTACCATAAGTGTCCTAAAGCGTCCCGGAAGTGGGAGTGAGTTGCGGGAGCAAGTGGCAACAAGTATCATTTTTTAAAATTTAAGTAAGCCTGTTATGAAAATAAGAACAAAAATGACAGTCAAGAGTGAGAGCGTCGACCCAAATAGAAAATTATGTCACCAAGACTCTACCTACATTTTGAGGCCAATGTTAACTACCACCATACCTACTATAGCCTATAGAGTAAGTTGACTATTTATCTGGGAGATGTAGGTATCTTCACAGAGATGAGGACCAAATAAGCTAAAAAGATGGGGACATACACAAAAGTAACATGACCTGAGATTTAATGCTTTTTATCTTTCCACACACATAAAAATGCTACAAATTTTGGGCATATCACATGCGCTGGTATCGGTTTATGTGTGAGAAAAGTTACCTTCATGAAGATAGCATCGGCGGCCGGAATCGATTTGAACATGTCGCCACCAACATGTGTCACACCTTCCACAATCAAATCAATTCTCATTCGTGAGTTAGTCATTTCAGTTCATACAAAATACCCCAGAAGAATTGTACAATTTTTCTAACTACTTGATCAGCCAAACCAGAGTAAAACTAACCTGGAATATTGGGTGCTTTGGCAACAACCTCAGGAAGATCAAAATTGATCCCCTCTTTGATCTTGGGATGTTTTTGCAGAATCATCCTGAGACAATCCCCTGCGCTCCCCCCCACGTCCACCAATCTGCTCACGCCCTCAAACCCATCGTAGCCCTCCAAAACAGCTCTCATGAACGGCACCGATACGCCCGACATAGCCCTCTGCATCAACCCGTTCATCTCCGGCTTCTTCCCGTAGTAGCTGTACGCGGCCTCCCCGTTCGCCTTCAGGAACGGCTCCGCCGTCGGATCCACCACCGCCTCGTGCACCAGCGTCCACGCGCTCATCAGCGCCTCCTGCCATCATTCCCAAAATCATGAATAACGGACAAAATGAAAACAGATTTTCTCTACATATCAATATCGATAAATGCTAGCACATAAAAATGTGTGGATAATATAGTACTTTTTTTTTTTAATTTACCTGGTGGTGTTGGAGCACGTACGGCGCATAGGATAGGCCATCCGAGTCGGTGACGAGAGTCTTGCCGATCTCGGTGAGCGAGTACCGTCTCTCGGCGGTGTCAGGGCTGAGGTGCTCGGCGAAGACGCCGTAGCTGGCGAGCATGCGGAGGATGCGCTGGAGGTTCTCGGGATCTCCGCCGCCGGAGACCTTCTGGAGGATCTGGGATGCGGAGAGAGGGGCGTTGGCGCCGCTGCTCCAGATGGCGTCGGGGACATTGAGGCGGACGGCGGCGTGTAGAGACATGGGAACGCTGATCATGTTGGCCAGTTCCATTATAGCCAATCGGGCCTTGTTCCTGCTCGTGGTCGTCGTCTGATCTGCCATTTCTCTGGTCTCTGTTCTTCTGATGCCTGTTTCAGTACATTTGTAGGGGAGTTATGGACTTATGGGGAGATCAGAAAGGTAGGCAGATAGGAAAGAACTCCCAACTTTCATTATGCAAATCAACCCATTAAATTTACGGTAAATTTTAAGGGACAGTTACAATTAGCCCTTAAGGTTTATCCCAATTTATAGTTGGCCTCCCTTATTTTTAAAAACTTACACTTTGTCCCCTAGTTTTTTTATATCATCCAATAATATAATTTAAAATTATAATTTAAACTGTACGGTAGTCATTTTTTAGTAATTTTGGTCTCTTTGATATTTTTTAATAGTTAATAGAAAATTTAAATTATCAGTTTTTTTTATGTAAATGTTTTTTTCTTTCTATAAATACATATGAGTATTTTTTAAAGGTCAGTTAACTATAAAAAAATATTAAAAATCTTGAAATTACTAGATCATGGTTATCAGAAGTTGTTGTTGGGCACTATAAAGAAAGTAATTGGTAAAGTGTACGTTTTTAAAAATAGAGATAACAAAGTATAGGTTAAATCAAATCCCAACTGCTTTTATCATTTACCCTAAATTTCAATTACCCACAAGGTTTAGCAAAACCTTATTTCCATCTATGCAGTTTCAAAACCTACATTTACCTATCCCCTTTTCAACCCAGTTAGTATCCAATAATATAATTTATGTTATTCTTTTTATTTTTATTGATAAAGTTAAAATAAAAAATAATTTTTTTAGGTTTGCATGGTAATGGTCTAAATGATGATTAGAGAAAGAAAATATTCTTTTTTGAGTCTTCTATAGTTCTTGAGTTTTTATTTAAAAATAGTTTATATGTGAGTAATAAAGTAATTAAGTATTAAAAACTTTTTAAAAAAGAAAATAATTCATCCTTTTTTAGATAGTAAAAATAATATTTATCATCTTTTTTAAAATACAGCAAGTACCATTTTAACTAATTTTTCTCAAGTACTGGAATCATTACGAGGAAACCCGGATCTCAACACCCCTTTGGCTAGCATACTTCATGACCTTATGATTGGATTGACGTGTATCGGTGATCGTCTCTCGTCAACATGTATTCGTTTGTGCTTCTTTGCTCTCTTAATCTTTTCTGGGTTTTTAAGGTTGACTGGATATTCCCTTTCACAAAACCAAAAGAGGAAATATTTTTTTAAAAAAGGAATATGTTTACAGTAAATTAGGATTTAGTAATTTTTTTTTCAAAAGTAATTAAATAAATATAAAATTTTTATATGAAAACAGTACCTTAAATACTCTAGTTTATAAATATATTTTTTTAAATTTTTTTTAATACAAATTAATATAAATATATTTAAATCAAACTTTAATAAAAAAAAATAACATGGCCAACCTTTGTGAAACGGATGGTATATATTTTTATTCTAACTACCAAAAATATTTGGGAAACTTATAATTACACCTAAAGTTTGTCCTAAGCCACAGTTTGCCTTATTTATTTTTGAAAACCTACACTTTGCCATTGTTTCTTTTACACTGTCCGATAACAATTTCTGAAATTCTAATTTAAATTGCAAAATAATCACCTTTCATTAATTTCAATCTCTCTAATATTTTTTATAGTTAATAGATATTGTAAATTATTAGTTTTTTAATACAATTTTCTTCTTCTAAGAGCATGTAAATATTTTTTAAAGGTTAGATAGTTGTGGAAAAAAAATTAAAAATTTTGAAATTAATGGAATATGATTATTAGCCAATTTAAGTTAGAGTTTCAGAAATTATTGGCAAACACTGTAAAAAAATGAGGGAGTAAAATATAGATTAGACCAAACCACATGTGGGTTTTTGTAATTTTCCCAAAATTTTTTTCCCAGTTTGTATCCTTACATTTTCGTGCTTTATTTTAACTATTTGAATATTTCTTCATCACATGCATAACAGAGGCTTGCAAATTGTTCCTTCAAAAACATATTTGCTGCACTCATTACTTTAGAGAGTTTTTGGGCATACATGGCTTACTTTTGTGTTGGGCCTCGTCCGCCTCTAAGGCCTATCGCTTATCATTTTTCACGGTTCTGACACACGACTTTTTCATTAAATACTCTCTCTCCAATATTTTTTCATCCACTCAATTTTTTTTGTTAATTTATCTATATTATTATTCACTCAGGATGAAAATTTATTTAAAAATAATAATTTTTTTTATCTATAATTTTTATCTAAAAGCTTTACATTATACAACAAAATATTAAAAATATAAAATAATAAATTAGTTGATGTGATATTTATGGTGTAAAGAATTTACAACGGATTGAATATCATTTGAAAAAATTATTTGGTAACTACCAAATATGAATTTTTAAGTTTTTCAGCCAAACATTTAGAATGCTTATAAATAGAAGGAAAATTGTGCATCCGATGATTACTTTAGACATACTTGTTAGACCTATTACTTTTGGGCAAGTTTGCGATTTGGTTATCTTTTAGGCACAAATCGTAAATTTAAGCCAAATAATTTAGTTGCTGAATGAATTGAAAATGACTAATTACATGAACCCTATGGAGATTTCTATGAAATCGGAATTTATCTCCTTTTGAAAAGAACCTGTAGTTTTTACATCAATAAAGGAGAAAAACTGTTTTACATTTATCAACAGATAAAATTGATAATTTAAATAATTAATTATATGCCAAACTATTGATAGATAAGTTAAACTAGTTTACATACCCAGCATAGTCACGGGTTCTAAGTTGTAGTGAATTTCCAAAATATATAAATATTAAATATTATGAAAATATTACAAAACCAACATTTCAAAAATATTACAATAACATATCCCAATATAACATTGCCCAACACAATCATATATTTTGTCAAACCTTTAACTTATGAATAACAATGAAATTGGGTGGACATATCATCATCGTTTGGATTTTTTTTTTCTCTTGTTTAGGCATGAGATAATGCACTGCACAATAACAATCTTCACAATAGGTTCTTTATGTTTACCAGTGCCTCACTTGCAATAAATCAGTTTCCTAACATTTGCATAAAGCTATAAGCGAGAAAAGAAGTACCAAAAATACCTCCATGTGAGAAGCAAAATTTACAAAAAAAAAAAAAAAAAAAAGAGATACCTGACATTGTGCCTATAAGAGTGTCATTTGGCGTAACTTATAAACCAACATCTGCACATACAAAATCATAGAAATGATGGTTTTTGAAATTTTAACCCATAGATGACCCGCGAAGTTACAGTTGCAAAAACATATGAAGAAGTGGATCTCACAAGGGAAGAAAGAACTTTTGAGCAAGAAACTAACAATTTACTTTTTGGTATAAGAAAACCATAATTTTTATTTAACCTTCAAAGTGAAAAGAGATGTTTTATATCACTCATATCTCACAACACCCATGAAACCTATTTGCTAAAAAAGATCCTTCTGCCCTTGTCTTATGTACATGTTATTGTGTTGCTGATTTGAATCCCAGAAATGCAAATGATTTACACTATCTTAAGCTAAATAACTAAATGATCACCATACTCTAATAAGCATAATACAGTTAAATTCCCAACAAATATACTGCATATGTTGGGCATATTTTCAATTGATTGACACTAAGTTATTTAGTGCATATGAATGGAAGCACTAACATCGGACGACCAAAAATGGGTTTCATATTACATTAAAATGTCCAAATTAGAACCAATTACTGGTGAGTAGAAACTCAAATATAAGGAAACAAAAAAGTTCTAAACCATTATAAGATAAAACCTTGAACAATCCTGAAGCAAATAAATAATGGAAAAAATGGAGACACAACACACAAGCAATGAACTTGAACCCATAAATAATAAGAGCAAAATTTTAAAACTCACAGAAAATGATATTTCTTAAGACTATTAGTTAGAATTTTTAGGGATTTTGTAAGATCAAATGAGTCAAAAACCTATATGCAGACCTCGGGACAAATCAAGAGAATTTGAAACATAATGCAACCATTCTCCTTATAGAACTCTAGCTTCATAATATATTCATGATTTTTTCTATTTTCACTATAAACCACCACATTTATAGATTTTGTGAACGATAATAACTCTTTTTCCCATGAATGAAGGGTGGTGGCCGACAGTGTCAAATGAGAAAGATCTAATCAATGAAATACCTTCATCATATGTGGTTGTAAAAATATAAAATCTTTTAGAATCAAGATACAAAAAGTTAAGTCATAAGATCCTGTGAAACTACAATAACTTGAATAATTGAAGGGTCAAATAGAAGTGTATCTTGTTTTTGATTTGGAAATAGGAAACATAATCATGAAATAGAAGAGATAGAAAAACACCCCAGGTGAATGGACTGGATAAGCCAATGTTGTGTTATAGTGCTCCATTCCTTCAGCTGCGGGCTTAACTTCATCCTAGTAACTAGCCAAAGCTTACCAAATATACAACATACCTGTCAACTTAAATCAGTAGTTTGAAGAATCATACATCATGGAAACATAAATCACCATTTTGAAGAACACAAATCATATACCTATCGACTTAAATTATTTTTCTTTAGTTATTTAAACATTGTAAATAGGAATAAAAGTTCACAAATATTGTTTCCCTTGGACACTAAATTGCATGAGTGTCTTGCCCTTCATTCATGTATTGAGCATGCATATACTAATCAGAAATTGGGGAAGTACAAGCTTCAGACATAATCTTGAAAAAAAACTTCTTAGAATCTGCGCATAAAAAAACTATAAATAATGACAAGAAAGGCACATTCTGTCTCCAGGAGTTTTACCCTCAGTGGTTAACCTTGGCAACACTTTTTATTTCATCCCTCTCGATAGCATAATTGCAACAAAAGGAGGTATAATCATATAGAGCATGAAAAATGAGTTATAAGCAAGAAAACACTACCAAATAAAATAAAGGTAAAACCACAAATTTCAAAGGTAGTCAGTACAGAAGCATACCTTTAGATGAACCTTTTGCAACATTTATAAGCTTATCAGCTAGATACTATGGTTTTGAGGTTTCTGAAAGCAGATTCATGAACAACAGTTATGACAAAATAGACGGCCTGATTCACCCTTTGCAAAGGAGAAATATCCATCGTTTGACGCTTCACAACACCAGCTGACCTAAATTTTGGTAGCATCCTCATGAGGTCCACTGCAATATGAGAACAAAAAAAAAAAAAAGAAACATGAATAACAAATGTTTCAGGAGAATAATTGCTTACTATATATAAGTCTAATTTACCTCCAACTTGGACATATTGCAACTATGGGCAATCAAATAGACCAGAACTGAATAAATCATTAATTACTCAATTACCCAAACTCAAGAAATGTAACTATTTCATGTAAGCACTTTTATCTACTTTATTATACCATTTCTTAAGCAAGTTTCCCATAATCTCATCTCACGAAAGCTTGAGAGGCATACTAAAGTAAGTCTTCACCACACTCCTTAAAATATGCACAATTCAATAAGAAATCCAAAATTATTTAGGCCAAAAGTATTTTCCACATTTTAACCATCAGAATATACACAATTCAGTAAGAAAGCCAAAAGTATGGGATTCTGTACTTTATATTGATACAACATGGAATTATTAGAAAGGAAAGATAACCAATCAGATATATAACAAAATCCACTGCATTTTGCTTAGTATGATTTTGACAAATTCATTTTAAGATATCAAAAATTGACAAAAAAAAAATGCATTATTTCAGGAACTTTAACTAGATAATTGATATCTTACTTGCAAGACAACAACATCGTTGTATAGTTTAGGCTCAGTCTAAAAAGCATGAAATAGCTGTAAAATCGGACATAGAGAAAAAGAAAAAAAAACTTTATCAGGAGTCTCTACTTATGTAGAAAAAATAAACCAAGTAGTGTCAAACTAATACAAGAGGAGTCATTATTACAACCAATCAGGAGAATAGGGCTGACAGCCCATAAAAGAACCAACTTTCCAAGTCAAGACAAGCCTTGAGCCTACAATTCTTAACCTCGAACATTAGGCTTTCATCGGTTATCCTGCACTTATTACAAACAATGAGATATGATAAGTCCAATTTGGAGCTAAAATCAACCTCATCAGAGACTTTTAACATGATAAGGAGGAGCTTTATGAGGTGATTGTAGTCGGCTCAAGTTCTAGTGGGTGAAATGACCATTGAAAAAAAACCTAGAGAGCATAAACTCTCAAACGTAAATGAATCAATGTGCGAAAACAATAAGTCAAAAAAACAAAGAAAACAATCAAGCTTTCATATTTGAAGAAAGACGGTACCAGATCAGAAAGGGAAACATGTGAGATCTGATTACAAGGGGCGAAAAATCTATAATAGGGAGAGGCAAAAAGAAAATGCGGTGGCCCATGGAAAGGCTGGAGAAATAAAGTAGACAACCTAGTGTTTTAATTGTTATCAGGGGTAGTTTCAGAATTATGGTGTAAAAAATTGTTAAATCCTTACCTAAAATGGCTAGCCGAACATGTGTCAATTCTATGTTGAGTCTGTTAAGAGAAAAGTCATGCTTATCTTGAAGTGTATCATGCTTTTATAATATATATTAGATTTCGTGAAAAGTAGTTGTCGCAAAGTTTAAATAGATGTAGAAAATTAATGATAATATATTGTAAAAAAGGTATCTACATTTATAAGGTAAAGTGAAAGTTTTTGAAACATGATGAAGCTCACGATATTTTGTAATAATCTTAAAATGAATATTTTTATTGATTTTTTTGGTAATAATAATAGAAATAAATAGAGGAAATTAAGAGAGAGTAGTAAAAGCAATTTGGTGAGCAATCGACATTTTCCGCCTTGGCACCATGAGAATCAAACAATAATGAAAAGTTTCCAATACCTCATTGAGATAATGAGCAAGCCAAAAAAGATTCATGCTGATAGATAATATACCCAAACACAACTATAATACCTATGGGCAATCCATGAGGATAGTGATTGATATCATGCCATGAGTAGCTGAAAATGAAATTGACCTATGAACAATGTTGAGCACAGCTTCCAAGGTAGATTCACACTGGGGATTGAGGGTACTATGCAATGTCTTGGAGAGGCATTAATGCCTAACTAGACCCATGCAACTATATCCAACAGAGAGTAGCTATGTCATGCACCATCTGTCATAAAAAATTTTGGACTCAAAACCATGGTCTAATTCTGATTAAATCATCATAAATGACATAAAGTATGCAGGGAATCAAATGGAAATTGGAAAAACTTCTGCCAATAGTTATTGACCATGGATAACTATACACATAGATTATCTTTTTTGGATATTAAAGATACAACATGAAAGGGAGTGTTCCTGAACGTACATTTATTGTAGCCAAGCCAGATGGTCTAGAGAGCTGCTACTAGAAAAAAAAAACCATTTAGCTAGGTAATGATTCTGGTGAAGATGCCAACCATTCTCTAAAAGATGCATAAATTGTGGATGATGACGAGAGTAGAAGTTATCCCAGATATCTTACGATCTCACATATTCACAAAAAAGGTGAAACATTGTTTCCAATATGGAATGACATCAAGGGCAAAGGGAATCCATGAAGTCACTATAGATAGCAAGGTTTGCGTTCATTGGTAAGTTCCTACCAAGAAATTAGGTGCCCAACGAACAAAAGATTTTCTCTTTATTTTTTCGGTAAAAAATCACATTAAGAAGAAAATAGACAAACAGATTTTCTTTTGAACTCGCTCTTGAATTTTTTTTTTGTTACCTTTCATATCTTAAACTTTTGAAGTTGCCAATTAGCCCTATGGCTGAAGGCAAAAGTTAAAGAGAGTAGGGCCTAAATTAGTAATCATACTATTAATTATAAAGTGTAATTTTCTAAAATGGATAAAATTTACTAAGGGTCTCTTAGCTTATTTTTTTTATCCCAAATGAATACTTTGCCTCAAGGTTGTCCTATCGAAATCCCTTATCTCATATTGTGTATCCCAATTGAGTATTTTCCGTTCATTTCATCATTAAAATGGATGAATTTTGCTGATATGACATTAATTAATATTAAAATAAATATAAAATTGTAATTTTGGTGCTTAAAACTTTTCCTATCAATCATTTTAACCTTTAGATTTTCCTTTTGTTGTCTCTTCTTCCCAATTTCCCACCTTTGTAGATCTGAGAAACGGCAGCGTCCACTTGAATCCAATCATTCCTCCTTTGAATCGACCCCCTCCTCTGCTGAATCAACCCCTTCTCTGCTTAATCTAACCCTTCCTCCATCGATTCCAGCCCTTCTCTGCCGATTCCAGCCTTCGTTGTCAATTTGGTTAGCGGTGTGGTCTGTAAGGCTAGGCTCCCCAAGGATCGCGAAGGATCATTGATTCAGTTGGTGGTTAGGTCCGTAAGGCGTGAATGAGGATCTTAAAGGCTCAGTAGATTGGCAATGGTGGTGAATAATGCCTAAATAACCTGCCTGAATCTCGAAGCCTCATCGTCTCATTATGCCACTACCGCCCCAATTTTTCATCTTCTCCTCCATCGCTTTCTACCTTCTGTGCCTTCATCTTCCACCTCCTTATTTATCTTTCGACCTTTTCAAACATCTTCATCAGGCACATTTACAATTCATTGTTCGATCACGAGAAGCCCAAGTCGGCAAAGACAATCTGGCTTGGTTGGTGGACCAAGATGTTGGCAACGTGACACATGTGATTCTTAGCACGTCGTTGTTAATTTGGGTTTGTTTTTGACATTATTGTGTTTAAAAGGAGAAAATGAAAAACTTGGGGTTATTGTTGATATTCAGAAAGTTTAAAAGAGTTAAAATTATTGATTGAAAAATTTTAAGGACCAAAATTGTTATTTTACGTTTACTTTAATGTTAATTAATGCCACATCGACAAAATCTATCTGTTTTGACAGTGAAATGGATAAAAAATACTTAATTGGGATTCTCATAATTAGATAAGGTACTACAATAAGGCAATTTTAAAATAGAGTACTCATTTATGATAGAAAAAAAAAGCTAGTGGACATCCGGTGGATTTTATCCTTTCTAAAGTAAAGGACTAACGTGTTTCCATGAAAACAAGTAAACATAATTAACATAACTATTTGTAAGTTTTTTATAGTTAAATTACATAATATAAAATGATTACATCTTTAACATTTACCATGTAAGAATTTTTTTTGTTTCTTTTTCTTGAGGAAAGACAAGAGTAAGATAAAGTTTGGCCAAGATGTATGATGAAGGCCAATCCCAATGAAAGCATGGATACCTCATTTATAGTGTTATGACCATAAGAAAAAACATGAATTAAAAGAAACATCTACAAGCCGAGCCTTCACCAATGAAAGTTCCAAAATACATCACAAAAGAGAAGATCCCTCCTGTAACTCATCAACAATGATCAGTTAAGAAGGTAATGCCTAGTACTTAATCGAAAGAAATTTTGGAAGCTTGAGCAATTCAGAAGTGTATTTTGGACATAATGATTGGGTCTAAGGTGGATCTAGGTGAACAAAAAAAGGTGCCCATGAAAAGACATGATAAATCAAATAAACAAGGAAATTTACAATAACCATAATTTACATCTCCTTCTTTTTTAAAACTTACACTTTACCCATGGATAATAATGTATTTAACATTATTTGCATAAATGAGTTTTTTTTTTGTATGTGTGTAATTATATGTTAGTACAATTATATTTATTTGTTTAAGAGCAAAGTCTACCGAGGGTACCTTAACTTATTTTTTTTGTCCCAAATAGGTATCCAACCTTCAAATTTGTTCTATCAAACTACCTAATCTCATATTACACATTCTAATTGGATACTTTTAGTTGATTTAACAGTTAAAATAAATGAAAAATGCTGACATGACATTAAATAACGCAAAAATAAATTTAAAATAACAAGTTTAGTACTCAAACTTTTCTAATCATTAATTTTAACCCCGTTGAACTTTCTCCAAAATCAATTGAGCTCATCCTCACTCTAGTCTTACAAAATCCTAACCTCTCTTCTGCCGCCACTAGCCCAACCACTGTCATTGATTGCTGATTTTCACAGTGTCTCAACTTCCCTCCCGTTCATGTCGCGATCCTAGTTTCTTTTTACTTTCTATTCCTGGTTTCTCTCTTGGCATTTCCCCTTTGATCCCATCCCTGCCCTCCATAATCGACAAAGGAGCTATCATTGACACCATAAACCAAGTAAGTGAAGGAATTGTCATTGACGGCACAAAGATTGTTGGCAGTCTTGATGTGATGTATCCCAGATCTGCCTAGATCCTTTTTTCACTAACAGCGGAGATCGGGCTTCAGTTTGGTGCTAGCAGTCATAAATTTTACAAAGCGCTGTGGAGGTGGACTACGTAAAAGGCTAAACTACTCATTCACTGTGGCCAAGGGATGTCATCATTCTTGATTGGAGTCAAATTAAGGTGACGTGATGTGAGCGATGATGACAGTTAATCGAGAGCAGTGAGAGTAGCGAGTCAAGGTGAGCGGCAACGATGAAAGGTTAGGGTTTTAGGGGGTTGGATTCAGGTGATGATGGCAATGACATGGAGAGTTGAAGGTGTGGGCAGAGGTGGCTAGGAATGAAGAAAAGGAGGAGCAGAAACAATAGATTTAGGTTAGGAAGAGTAGGTTTAGAAGTTTAGGGTTTTGAATTATTAATTATAAAAGTTTGAGGACCAAAATTATTATTGAAATTTTATTTTAATTTTATTTAATACCACATCATCAATTTCCATCCAATTTAATGACAAAATCAATAGAAAGTACCTGATTGAGACACTTTATATGAGTTTATGTAGTCTACAAGAACTAATCTAAATATTAGGTACCCATTTGAGACAAAAAAAAAAAAGCTAAGGTATCCTCGGTGGACTTTACAATTCTATTTATATAGTTGCATTATAATTTGATGAAGTAAAATTGCATATAATTTTATGAATTGGTACACATAATTTTTTGCATGGGTAAAATCCATCGGGAGTCACTTAGCTTATTTTTTTTTATCCTATTTGGGTACCTCACATTCAAATTGTCTTAATGAGGTACCTTACCTTTTATTGCGTGTATTATTTGGGTACTTTCCGTTAATTTCAGAGTTATGTTTAACGAAAAATGCTGATGTGGCATAAAAATCATAAAATAACACTAGTGGTCATTTAATTTTGTCTATCAACAATTCTATGCCTTAATATTCTAAATCTATTATTTATATTCCTAATGTAACCAACCACCGAATCTCAGCAACCCACAAATCACATCTCGAACCCAAATCAGTCAACTCATCGCGTCTTGATCCCAAATTGCATTAGCCCATTGTCGCCATCCCTGCCTTTGATCGTTTTCTCAACCCGTCATCTTCGATTACTATCATCACCTTTAATCGCTGCCTTGACTCGTCACCTTCAATTCGTCGCGTGAGGCTTATGCTTAGACTGGGCGATTATGTGAGGCATACACCTTTAATCCTATATCTCAATTCACCGATTCTTAAGCTAGAATAGGGGGTTTAGGTCTTTGGGCAGTGAGTGAGTAGCGAAAAATGAGCACCAGAGGCCAGCAAGGAGTGAGCAGCGGCATTGGCGGCGACGACGACGAGCGAGTTACAGTGGCAATAAAGTAGAGGAATTGGAGATGAGAGTTCAATTTAGAATGTTAGAGTTTAGAATTATTAATAGAAAAAATCAAAGAACCACAAGTGTTATTTTACTATTCATTTTAATGTTTTTTATGTTACATTAGTATTTTCTGTCAGACATCACTCTGAAATTATTGAAAAGTACTTCGATAAAGGATATTGAAAAGTACGATAAGACATATGATAAGAGGTAAGATACCTCAGTATGACAACTTGAAGGTAGGGCACCCAATTAGGACAAAAAAAAAAAGTAGTGTACCCCTGGTTGATTTTACCATTTTTAGCATATATACATATAAGTATATAAGAAAACATTAGGAGTTCATTTATAGAAAAAAGGGTTTAAGCCTAAACCCACCTTGCCACCGCGACTTACATCTCCCTTCTCATTTCCCAGTCATCGGAACTTCCACCATAGCTGATATTTGCTGCCCTCATCCTCTCCAACTCCTACAATGAACACGCCTCTCACACCGTCGCACCGTCATCATCTCGCACGCCTCCTCCACCAGTCCCATCGTCTCTCTCGTCGGCCCAAGCATTTCAGAGATGCGCTCTTGTGGATCCCTAACCCGGTAGTGAATGGAGCGAAACCGGTTGTTGGTCCTCAATTGATGCTATGCCCTTCGCCTAGGAATGTCGCGAATTGTGGGTCGGATTTAGAACGGGGGAGTGAAGGAGAATCGGATCGTGCATTGATGGGGAAGAGAGATGATAAACAGAGAAAGGATATGATAAGAATTAATTGATTTGATTGAGGCTAAAAGGGTAATTATAGGAGTAGGAAGTACATAATATTAGGGGGTGTAAACGAACAGAATGTTTAGTGAACCGTTCGGTAAGAGTTCGTTTATATTCATTTATTTAGTTAAACGAACGAACACGAACGTATCTTTCTATTCGATTATTTAAATGAACGAACATGAACAAGGTTCATTTCGTTCATTTACATTCATGAACCATTCGGCTATTATTCGTTTATATTCATTTATTTATTTGTTCATTTATATTAATTTATTTTTTATTATATATTAATTGTACATTTATTATTATATATATATTTTATATATATGTTTTATAGATCATGCATTTTTATTAGTGTCTACCTACTCTACTCATATGATTATGCTCCAATTTTTTCCAAATTAATATATTGTTTTTGTTTCCCCAAACGTAATTAGTCATTTTTTTTATAGCGTGAACTTGCCCAAGCATTAAGCTGAGCCCCATTACCATAACCCATAATCTCTCTCACTCAATATCGCCTATTGCCCTGTTGGTCATTACTAGACTCGCTCCAATTTAAATTGGTGGTAGTCATCAGGTTTAATTGTTCGTATTCGTGTTCGTTTATTAATAAATGAACGAATTTATTAATAAATGAATGAACACCACTACTAGAAAAAAACGCTTTAGCGACGGCCATAAGCGACGGCGTACCGTCGCTACACAAGGTATAGCGACGGCACACTGTCGTTAAATGGTCCGTTGCTAATTTACTCGCCGCTAATTTTTTAGCGACGGATACCGTTGCTAATTAGCGATAGCTAAACGTCGCAAAGCAGACCATTACAAATTTTTTGGTAACGGTATCTACCGGCATGTTAGCGACATTTTGCCATCACTACCTAGTGACGTGTAGCTGTCACCAGTTAGTGACGCGTAACCGTCGTCAGTTAGTGATGTGTAACCGTCGCTAGTTAGTGATGCATAGCTGTCGCTAGTTAGTGACGCATAACCATCGCTAGTTAGTGATGCTTAACTGTCTCTAGTTAGTGATAATTTGTGACTAATAGCCGTCGCTAGTTCAAAAACTCTTGGCCAGCACAATTCCATCACTAGATCTCCACTATACGCATCCATTCCATGCAACTCCAACAACCAGAAACAAAACTAGTTCCCATTAATCGAAACTAATACCATACACTTCCAAAAACCATAAACATAATTTATTCCCATTAATCTGAAATATTTTACACATAAACATAATTTGTTCCCATTGAACTCTTGATGAACGTAAAATTCTGTATGAATTCCAAATTAATATTTCATACTCTATTCTATGCCTTCTCTGGTCAAAATGAATGCCTTCGTAGCTATGGCTCTGTGCATGAGTCTCGTAGAGAGGTTTTTGGCTGACTAGCTCTCAGAAATGTTGATAAAAATAATTCCATCTGTTGACCTTCACAAGCTATTTGCTGCATTTTTCTTTTTCTGTTTTTCATTCTTAGCTTGCTTCCCCTTTCACCCGTGATTCTTTCTTTTTGCTACCTTTGTCTTTTGACAACTTCTTTCTCTTTGCGGGCAGCTTTCCTGTTTCGTTTTCTATTTGTACATCATTTGTGCTGGGCTCTTCATGTGGTGGGCCTGTTGCTGCAAAAGCTTTTAGTATGAGATAATGAAAAAACACAGTAGTTGTCTTGAGAAAGCAAAACTAGAAGATGAAATAGTGACCTACTTCAGTGAAACTTGCATCAAATACCACTTTGATAAGTTGTTGTTTCAGGAAAACCTGCAACCAACCACCATGTTAAAAAATTTCTTTTTCTAGCTTAAGTGTCATAATGGGGCGGAAGAAATCAAAATTCAATTATGAAACTAAGATATGTATTATATACACTGTCAACATCGATGGACAGTGGAATTTAATATCTGCTAGAGGTTTGCACAAAATTGAAGGTAGGTCCCCCACATACTGAATTATAGAACAATTCCAGATGAAGACATACAATGCAAAAAAGTAAGAACAATGCAAGAGCAGATTACCAGAAGTGAATTTCCCATAGTTTATGTTGGGTGACTTCCCATAGTTTCTTACCCATCAGCGTGAATTCAAAATACTAAAAATATTTCATCAAGAGAAAAAAAAAACAATTGAGTTCAAGAAACAACAGGTGCAGGAAGAGCAGCTTACCAAGTCCTTAGCGAGTTAGATCCTCCACCAGGAATAACATATGGTTTCTTTCCCTCATTCTGCAACTTTTGTTTCAAAACATTTGTAAAAGCCTGATATCAAATGCTCTAAGGTAAGCAGAATTACTAAATCCATATCAAAATGGGTTTTGAATATATTAAAAGACTTGGATTAAAAGGATAAATGAATTAGTCAATTAGAATTTTATCATGAACTTTAGCATGCATGACACAAGGACTTCAATGATAAAAATGAGGTGAACATAAAAATGAAGCAATTAACAACAGAGTGTCATAAGCTTGTTATCTGAATAGATTTATCCATTCTTATTTTTTATGACGAACAAAAGCATTAACACAGTCAGTTGCTGTCTATTTATGAGCACATAAATACAATGTGATGCCCAGAGACATCTCTGTTGGAAGACATTGTGACTTCGAGAGGGACTTGGAGAACGCCTGGAGCTCAAATTTCCCAGGGGAGTGTGCCTGAAAATACTCAGAAAAGAGGGCTAGGAGGTCCCCGGGGTGTTTTTCCGGGAGGAGCCTCCGACGCCCTAGTCAGTGTCCTGAGAGGTGTGAAAGGGGGAGCACTAGGAAGTTTAGTGGCCTTGCCTGTTTGTGTTTTCTCAAGGAGGAGGAGTCGAACCGTTTGCCAGGGTCTGTTCTCTGGTATTTATAGGAGTTCCCAGCCCGTTCAGATGATGACACGTGTTCGGTCGGATGTTCTCTGAGTTTCTGGGCGTAGGGGACAAGTAGCCGGTGGCAGGCTCCTTGAGCCTTGAACTGAGACAAGTCGTGACAAGACCTGGATGGCGTCGGCGTGTTAGACCGCCGTTTGGGGCGACATGTAACACCTGTGGGCAACATGTCAGAGGCTCCTTAAATGCTCATGCCGTACTCCCGAAGTCCTCTGGGCGAGGTTGTCCTTTGGTATGGACGCCCTTCTTCGGGAGTTATGCTCGTAGTTCGGGGAGTCCTTTAGTTCAGTGGCTCTGCCTTCGGAGGATTCTCTCCTGTTTGGAAGGGCTAGGACTTTGTCCCGAAGGCGATCTGTTTGGTTCCCCGAAGGAGCCGGCAATACCTTTGGATTTCCTGGCATTTTAGCCGAAGTCCTGACTTCGCGGTGCTTGACTTCGCTCATGTCGAGGTCGAGGACAGTGCTTCTTTTCGGCTGACGCTCGACTTCCCGAACACAACTTCGGCGGGAAGTACGTACTGAGAGAGGCGATAGCCCTTTGGCTATCACAACGTGTTTGACATTCAGTAAAAGTCTAAAGATTTAATCTTATTAGCATAGATGCTACCAGTGCAGCTGACGTATCTAGCTAGTTCAAGGACTAGGAGTCGTGGTTCATACAGTAGAAAGAAGTTGTCTGGAGTTTATGTCCCAAAATCGCACGTAACTATTCAAACCTGAAAGTTGGCGCAGATTTGCATTTAATTAACAAAAAGAAAATTGAGTGTGCTTTTTAGATGCACTTTGGAAAAAGGAAAAAGAAAAAAAAAGACCTCAATTTTCATCACTTATTCCCCAAATTTCCTTCCTTATATATGTTTAAGCATTTCATGAGATTAGGTGAATTCCTCAAACAAAATATGCATTGGCACTACCTTATCTCAAAAAAGCTGCAAATACAACCATATGCTTACTTAAAGAATCAGAAGATGAGAATGAATGATATACAACATAAAAGAAAAGCAAATCCTAGGCAGACACATCAAATACATAATTAAAGCTCACCACATGATGCTATCACAAGGAGCTCTGGGTGCTTAACAATGGATCTGATGCTCCCAGAACACTTGCCCAAAAAGCATCAAAAGTTACTTACCCCTAAAAAATGCTATCTATACAATAAAAAGAAGCCGAACAATCATTGAAAGCAACATCATATCACCACTCAGATCAATAGTATCATTATTAATTAGTTAACTTTTTATTCATTTATTGATAAAGTTTAAAGCTAGATTTATTTAACATTTAAGATTGAGAAAAATGACAAAGTATTGAATACTTTGAACAACCGCCTGCCTCTCACAAAACTCTAATCTAAAACCCACAATCCCCATGGCCAGTACCTCTAGCAGAAACTGATTTCCTCACAGCAGCCAATGATGCTCTCAATTGTTTAGATAACATAGATACCGACAAATAAGCTATTATTTTCAATACATATACTTATCTATTTCTAATGAAGTAAATGAAAATTACATAAAAATTTGACAACAAACTAATTTCCTAAATCCATCCGTATAAACAATTTCTTTCAAGCAATTGAATGACCAATTTATATACACTTGTTCAGGAATAGTATTTATGTGATCGGATACTTATGTGTTAGAACATAGGCATTATGGTCACAGAGATCAAAATCACAAAGACAAAGGCATGTGTAGGGAATATGTGCATTGCATCACATGCTTGTCAACAATCAGTTCTATTTATTCAGGAATAAAAAGTCTCAACGTTTTTTTTTTCCAAATGCCCAGTGAAGTTCTTCACATTCAGTCCCTAGAATAAGACAGGAGCGAAAGTGGAATTTTGGCAAATAAGCAGCAATTGCTATTTGCAGCATCTTGCAGAAATTAAATTTAGTGTAGAACACACATCACCATTTATTCCTTTCATGGTGCCACTTACTACATGTTGAGCAGCAATCTCATAGACTTGACGTGTTGTTGTTGCTGGACCAAATACCCTGTCTATAGCACAGCAAGCATCCAAGAAAAGTAACATACTTAAAAAATGTTAACTGAATTGGCCTCGAAATTATGCAATGTAGCAATGCAAGACAAAGTACATGGCATATGATTGAATCAGTTTGGCAAAACAACATTAAATAAATTGCAATTGTTTTTCTTCTTTTTCAATCCCTCTTAAAATGAAAATGGTGACTGTAAAAAAGTTTGTAGGTTTAGGGAAAAAAATTATAATTGTCCAGAAACCATCGCATAATTCTACTTGCAGTTTTTATTAGGTAAATTAAATCAAAACCGACACACTATCTAGGGAAAAAAAATTAACCTTCAACAAGCATTGGCAGTTTAAACCAAGAAGATATGACAACAGAGATTAACAACAACTACGTAGAGTAATCATGCGAGAGAGAAAACAACTAACCAAAAGCATAGGCAATAGAAGGATTGTATTCGCTCCTCACTGTGCAATCCCCATCTGCATACCAAGCTATTTCGTCCCCTTTATTATTCTCTCTGTGACTGTTTAACCACAAGCAATCAAAGTGTCAGACATCTGGAGAAAATAAATGAAACATTAGCTGAGCAACCAACAAAGAAACAGCAAAGGGAACCTAAGAGGGCGAAAGCGGACCGTAATGGTGGCATTCTCCTTAGGCTTGGAAGTCTTCGGCCGTTCAAGATTGGACGCGTTGGGACTCGGAATCGAAGAGTTGGCCGGAGTAGTTGAGAGCCAAGAAGGAGGTTTGGAATATGCGAAGGAAGGAGGAATGGGGGGACGAGACGGCGGAGTGGGGGACTTGTGAGAGCACAAGGGAGAGAGGGAGGCGCGAGAAGACTTGGCAGTGGACATATTTTCCGGCGAGAGTCAGCGGAGAAGAATAGGTCAAGGTTTTAATTAAGGGTGGGAGAGAGATTGGGGTCACATGCCGGCAGCAACAACAAAGAGGAGTCTAGCAGAGGTTTCGATTTAAGGTGGGGAAGGCAAGGAAGAGAAGATTGGAGCAGTCCAGCAGAGGTTCGCAATCAAGAGGGAGGAGAAGAAGTCTGAGAGTGCGTCTGGAGAGGACAAAAGACGCGATGACTTAATTATGCAAATAAAACGCATAGCGACAGCTTATCGTCGCTTAAAACTAGCGAAGGCTATTAGTCGCTTATTAATGGCAAACTAGCAAAGGCTATTAATAACTTTTAACCGTCGCTAAATAATGGTAAAAATCAGTTAAAATTCAAGAGATTTTTATTTCTCTTTTTTCTTTTCTAGAAAAATGATTGCGATAATAATTTTTTTAACGTAAATTATAATATATATTTTTTCCATAAACACATAGATCCATTGATCCATATATCTGAATAAAAAAAATCCTAAGTGTTGGAACTGATCTATATTAGTGAGGGCTGGTTGTCGTAAAATCTAGCTGATACTTAGCGAGGGCAAATCGTCATTAAATTTAATGACGGATAACCGTCGCTAAATTAGCGAGAGCAAACCGTCACTAAATTTAGTGATGGCCAACCGTCGCTAAATTAGCGAAGCCGTCATTAGCACTATCTATAATTTAGTGGCGGTTTGCCCTCACTAATTTAGCGAAGGCTAGCCGTTACTAAATTATAGATAGTGCTAGTGACGGTTTGCCTTCGTTAATTTAGCGACAGTTGGCCGTCACTAAATTTAGTGACGGTTTGCCCTCACTAATTTAGCGACGGTTAGCCGTCATTAAGTTAGCAAAAGTAAGCCTTCACTAACTATGACCATAATTTTGTGACGGTTTGCCTTCGCTAACTTAGTAAGGGCAAACCGTCTCCATAAGTTAGTGACAGCTAGCCATCACTTTTAAAACTTTGTTTGTTCATTTTTAGAAAAATAACTGAGATAATAAACTTTTTAACTATAAAATAAAATTTTATCCTAAATTATAATATTTTTTTATACACACATGGATCCATCAATCCATACATTTTCATCGAAAAAGAAACTGAAAGCAATTAAAATTTATCATTATTGAAACAAATGAAAAGAAAATGGAATAAAAATCTCATTAAAAGCTAGTCATAGTTAGTTGTCGTTAGTTTTTGGAATATTACCAAGGGCAAGCCATATGTAATTTTTGAACCCCTTGCTAGACGGCTAATTGTCATTAAATTAGCGAAGGCAAGTAGTCGCTAACATTAGCGACTGCTAGTCGTCGCTAACATTAGCGATGGTACGACGTCGCTAAAGTTAGCGACTGTTAGCCGTCACTAAACTTAGCGACGGCTTGCCTTCACTAATTTAGCGACGGCTAGCAGTTGCTAACTTTAGTGACGGCTAACCGGCCCTATTTATTAGTGACGGTAAGCCGTCACTAAAATTTAGCGACTGACAACCGTCGCAAAAATCTCATCGGACTGATAGCGACTGTTTACTGTCTTTAAGGTAAACATCTCCATGACATTACATATATTAAAAAAAAAAGTTTATGTTAAAAGAGATGACAATTTACCATAAAGAATGGTTAACACATGAGAACTATTACTATTTTTTGGGATTTTGTTAAGCTTAGCGGCAGCTAACCATTACTAAATTAGTGAAGGTAAGCCGTCACTAACTTTAGCGACGGCTAACCGTCACTAACTTTAATGACAGTTACATATATTAAAAAATATATATTTATGTTAAAAGAGATGACAATTTACCATAAAAAATGACTAACATATGAGAACTATTACTATTTTTTGGGATTTTGTTAAACTTAGCGACAGCTAACCATCACTAAATTAGCGAAGGTAAGCCATCACTAACTTTAGCAACGGCTAACCGTCGCTAACTTTAGTGACGGCTAACCGTCACTAAATTAGCGACGATAAAACGTCACTAAAATTTAGTGACTGACAACCGTCGCAAAAATCTTATCGGACTGTTAGCAACTATTTACCGTCTTTAAGGTAAACATCTCTACGACATTACATATATTCAAAAAAAAATAATTATGTTAAAAGAGATGACAATTTACCATAAAAAATGACTAATACATGAAAACTATTACTATTTTTTGGGATTTTGTTAAGCTTTGCGACGGCTAACCGTCACTAAATTAGCGAAGGTAAGCCGTCACTAAATTAGCAACGGTAAGGTTACTAAAATTTAGTGACTGACAGCCGTCGCTAAAATCTCACCGGACTGTTAGCGACTTTACCGTCTTTAAGGTAAACATCTCCACGACATTACATATATTCAAAGAAAAAATATTTATCTTAAAAGAGATGACAATTTACCATAAAAAAATGACTAATACATGAGAACTATTACTATTTTTTGGGATTTTGTTAAGCTTAGCGACGGTTAATCACCACTAAATTAGCGAAGATAAGCCGTCACTAACTTAGCGACTGTTAACCGTCACTAACTTTAGCGATGGTTAACCTTTGCTAAATTAGCGACGGTAAGCCGTAACTAAAATTTAGCGACTGACAGCCATCGCTAAAATTTCACCGAACTATTAGCGACTACTTAGCGACGGTTTTTAGCCGTTACTAATTAAACCATCGCTAAATGACGTTTTTCTAGTAGTGCACGAATAGAGAGGTTGCATTCGTTTCGTGTTCATATTTGTTTAAAGTTAAATGAACGAACATGAACATGGCTTGTTTGTGTTCGTTCGATTCGTTTACAGCCCTACATAACATAGGTAGCATTTTTGACAAAGTGACAAAAAGGGGCCAACAACATGATTTTACTTGGAACAATGACTTAACAGGATCTCTCTAGAGATTAACTTAATTATTTTACTCCTAAACTCATTGGCAATGGGTATTTTTTTAATGTGCGTTTCAATGAATAGTAAATTATTATTTAATAATAACTATAGATTAACGATCAGACTTTAGTGCCTAAAAATTGACGTTTTCCAATTGATTTCACAAAATGATTTTTTCCTCGCATGTCCATAGTTTCTTGTTACTTTTTCTAACTTTTTTAACCGAGTTTGCATGACAAGTCCCATGTTTTCCTGTCTGAGATAGGCTTTTATTTAAAAATAGTGTTTGTGATTAATAACAGAATGTTCATCCAGATGGTTTACATAGTTTCTTTAAACCTTTAGCTATTTCCAAATTCTAACTCTAAGACCTGACATTAATTCCACGTAAGGTTTACGAACTTTTGGAGCTATCAAGCTTTTTGTTCTCGTATGAAGATCGGTACAAAATTACCATACTTCAATATTCCAACTCTAAATTTCTTTTTCATTCTAAAGGACGAATTCAATTACAACAATTATTAAATTTCAGCTAAAAACTGGAAAAAAGAAAAACAAAAACTAAGTACTACCGAAAAGTTGGGCATCTCAATAAGGAAGAATTCCGTCAACAGTACTGCTACTCCTTCCACTAACCCGAAGTTGCGAGAAGGACCTCAACCATCTCGACGACATTCGATCCAACTGCCTCATCGATCGCACCCCGTAGGCGCCCCTTTTCGATGCGGACGACGATGGCGATGACGACGAACCGGAGCCCTTCGAGCTGTCACTCTCTCCATGCAAATTCACCAGAATGTACGACTGATCCATGGACAGAGACCGCCTTAACCCCATCACCAGTCTCCTCTTCCTCCCCTCTCTCGACAGCACCAACGACACGCAATGTCTCAGCAAGACATTCGATCGAACATCTGATGTGCTCACACTACAGTCGCCGACACTGTTTTCACCTCCCTGGTCCGGGCACCGGAACGAGTCCCGCTCTGGTTCTCCGGCGTCCTCGCTCGTACTCGGCTTCTGCTCCGGCTTCACGTTGATCCCGGATCGGCAGAGCGGGCAGTTATTGTGCGCCGAGAACCAATCGTCGATACACTGGACGTGAAACAAGTGTCGGCAATTGGGCAGTAATCGAACCATGTCCCCCTCCTCTAATTCCGCCAAGCAAACCACGCACTCGGCTCGATCCGTCTCTGGTCGGACGTCGTTGCTTGCGGCGAAAGCGAACACCGGGATGGCGTTGAGCAGTTTCTCGTCGAGCCCCGCTGGTACTTCTACCGGCTGACCGGCAGCGCCGTTACGGGCGGCGTTTGCTCTGTCTCTCATGCAAAATCTGACGAGGATGAGATGATACGCCATGATGACAAGAGAAGTAGCCGCAACTCCGGCCATGGAGATCAACAATGGAGTTACATACGTCCCGTGTGGCTGAAGCGGTGACGTCCCGGCTTCCATCCGTGGAAATTCCCAGAATTCGAATTACAAGGGGTTTCTGGGAACGAGTTTGGGCGTTGATGATCTGGAATTGGAAGGAAATGTTTTGAAGCGAAAGTAAATAAGGATGAATTGATTAATTAATTTGGTTTCTTCTAACAAAATTGGTTCTTGGATCGCTCCCGGTAGAATTGCAGCCTCAGGGGCTAAAGTGTGGACAGGACACATGGCGGTGTGGGCTGATGTTGCTGAGTTCAGAAGACATGCGCGGTTCTGGTTTGCGCAGGTGTCAGCTGCAAGAAGCTTGGAGCGTTGTCCGAGATCTTCTCATATCTCATTCTCACCTGCTCAAAAACTTCAACGTCCCTAAACAACTCAAACCGGATTTAGGTGATTAATAAATGTTATAGCTCACCCTCACCGGCCTTTGTTTTGACTTGTGACGAATGTTTTTGTTTTTTTGTTTTTTCCTTGGTGTTAGAAAGCTAAAAAGCCAGTAGGAAAAATTAGAGAACAAATAAGCTATGGATTTGGAGAAAATTAACAAGGATATATGAGAAATTGTTGGGTTCTGTTCCCTCCAACCTGAAAGGACAGTTTGTTCATCCATTCGTCCCATATTATTGTTTGAAATATTTCACATTTTTACTTAAATTTGACTTTAATTTATTCATATTATTATTTATTAGAAAAAAATTTAAAAATACATTTAGAAACTATAAGTTTTAATTCAATATTTATATATAAAGGCTTTTTATTTATATACTAAAATTTTAAAAATAAAAAATTATAAATAGTAAATGTTGCAAAGAATTTTGGATGGAGGAGTATTTCGGATTAGAAAGTTTAAATTTATAAGACTTTATTAATTAGTTGTGGCTGAAGCTGCATGGATTAGGATAATCTTGTGTCCTTAGCAAGATTGTTGAAAAAGCAAATCTAGATCATAGGATGGCGCAACCATATGATCCATATTCAAAAAACCTTGAAAGTTTATAAAATTGATGGTGTGATAAGATTGTGACTAGGATCATAAGATTGGTAGGATAGGATCAAAAAATTCTACTAATTGATCCTAATTGATATTGCTTTCTATTTGTTATACTTCTATTTTAACTTACATTTATTGAACGTAAGTGAATGCCTCAGGTTAGATAGCCCAATCATTGGTATTTCTCAATTGTCCAATTCACGACTTATTCAATTCAATTGTGAAAGAGAAGTCAACAAAAACCAAAAAAAGTGCTTGAGGAGAAGTAAAGAAAAAAAAAAGCAAAACAAAAAAAACCAAAGCTTTATGGCTTGTTTGTTTATGGAAAAATATATTGCACTCTCTTTTATTTGCCTATAATGTGTTCCTTTATGAATTGAACTTTTAGACTTTTGTTGATTATGTTGGCGTATTCTATATTAAAGCTTGAATTTTACTTGGGTTGTAGCAAAAATTATGCTGTATCATTATTATATTACTTGAGCTTTCCATTACTAAAAAAAGACATTTTTCTAACAACCTTGTGTTGGAATTTTTTGATTTTCCAATGTAAGACCGTTGGAAACCAGTGCGTTGAAAAACTGTGTGTTGGAAAAAAAAATTTCCAACGACGGTAGAGTTGGATGTTGGCATTACCAACAGTTGGCCGTTAGAATCTTAGCCGTTGAAAATTTCCAACGGCCATTTTCTAATAGTTTAAAAATTTTCCAACTATTACAGTTGTTAGAAATTTAAATTATTTTTTTTGTTTAAAAAAACTTATTTTATGCTTCACTAAAATTGTATTTTATAATATTACAAAAAAATGGGTATATTTTATATTTTTAGTATCACATATTTATATTTTATAATATTACAAAAATATATTTCCTAAAATTTCATATTTTATTAACTGAAAATATATGTTATAATAGTAACAAATTCAAAACTAGAAAAATTTAAAATTTAAAATTTAAAATTCATGTCCAATCAAATATGCACCAAAGCAAATGGAAATCAATCCCTAAATCAAAATTCAAATATTAGACCAGATTTGCACCAAAATCAGAACCAAAGTCTAAAATTAGATCACAAGGAGTCAGGCAAGGAGCGAACGGGGTACAATGACGTCAGGCGAGGTGTAAGCTGATAACGAGGAATGTAACGGCGGGCAGCTTAGGCGAGAACGATGGTGGTGAGGCAAGGACGGCAACGAATCGTGAAGCCAAGGAGCGAAACAGCGAACGACAGTTGGGAATCATTAGGCAAAGGAGGCCGAGGAGTGAAATGATGGTCAATCATAAGGCCAAAGACGCTGAACGGCGGAACGGAGAAATCATCTGGCGAGGTGAACGACGGAACGGCTAGGCTAGGGTGAGGAGAATGTGAGGTTAGGGTGAGAGACGAGAGAAAAGAGATGAGAGGGAGAAGTCAGGAGGCGGCAGGTTAGGGGAGAAAGAGGGGAAGGACAAAGAGATGAAGCGTTTATGAGTTAGGTTAGGGTTGAGGTGGGCTTTTATGGGCTAGACTTTTATGAGTTTTTATGATAATAATAATAATAATAATAATAACAATATGATGCATATATATATATGTATGCATGTATCATGTTTTTAAAATACTACTTACTTTTTAAAATTGTAAAATTTATTAGTTTCCAACGGCTTAACGTTGGAAAGCTCAACCTTTGCGTTGGTCATTTTCCAACAGCCTTGCGTTGGAAACTCAACTTTCACGTTAGACTATTGGCTTAAATCACTTTTGGTTCATTGAATTATACTAATCTAGCCATTTAGTCCCTGAATTATGACGTGAGCAATTTTCTTTCTCAAACTATATGAGCAGTGGAACACTTTACTTATGTAACTCAATAACTTGGTTCACTTGCCATTAAATTTATTAGATTTTTAACAACTTACAAACTTGATTATAAGAGTTTAAAGTCTTAGTGTTAAATCACAAAATGCATAACTTAAACCATTTAATGAGGATTAAAGACAAAAGACAAAACATAAATAATGCTACATTCTCCTCAAGTAATATAATCAATTAAAAATCAAAATTTCAAAATTATTATCATTTAAAAAATAACACTCTGTTTAGCTTCAATCATATTTTTTTTTCAAAAAGTAACTATTTTCTATAAAAAAATTTCCTTACATTACTTAAAAAAAAAAAAAGAAAAATAGTAGTATTTCTTTTTGAAAAATATTTTAAAAGTTATTTGTTGTCTTATTAAAGCATATAGTTTTAATTAATATATAAGTTGAGCAAAAACTTATTATAAAAATATAATTTATAATCAATTTTTAACAATAACCATTATTTTCTTTCCTAAGAAAAGGGCCGCGCATCGTGGGTTACATGGAAAATGGCAGGGAAATAGTGCCAAAATATTTGCACATTTATATGTTTAGTTAATTTTCTTATAATTAACTTATTGTAATACCATCATTTCAAAATTAATTTTTACAATATGATTTTTATTTATTTTTTTTAAACTAAAGAGAAGATTTCATTTGAATCTCAAGGAGGATTATACAACGTGTCCTACCTAAGTAAAGAATCAGAAGGGGTGAACGACTAAAATTCCACTCTAAGGATCACATCACCATATTTATACCAAGATGCAATTTGCTTCGAAGTTGCTGGATATCATGGATGATAGGCTTGATCAACTAAGGTAAGCTTCCCCCATATCAGGCTCCTATAAGCTGTTGGGAATCTGATTCTACTTCTATGTCTTTTAATTTCTTTCAAAGTGCTTGTTTCAGACATTTTTTTATGGCTTTAGCCTTTGGCACCAACTGTCTTGTTTCAGACATTCTTTTACGCGGCTTCATCAGCCACTGCCACCGACGGAATCTTAGTAGTTAAGAAAAACCCTCCTATAGAGATCACTCTGCTAGTAATATCATCTTGAATAACTATCTCTGTGCCTGCCTTTCCCGAAGCTGCATTACAAAATCCATCAGGGTTGATCTTCACTTTCCTTCTACCTGGCGATCTCCAATCATGATTCTAAATATAAGTGGAAGCCTTGCTTGTAAATTTTGTATGCAAATTTTGTATCCATAACCCTTTGGATCTTAATAACTACTCCTATTGGGTTTAGAGCTTCTTCTAAAAGAGAGCCTTATTTCTTGCAAGGCACACAAACCAGCAGCAATAAGCTAATGAGGATCCCACTATCTGTCCTCCATTTGCTTTTTCTAAGTAAGTAAGAGAAACATAAAGCCAGTCATCAAAAGTTGTAATTGTAGTTTTGTCAACATTATAGTCCAAAACTCCAACCCAAAACGCCCTGGTCCATTCATGTCCAAGAAGAGCACGCTCCACTGGCTTAGTAAAATCACAAAACAGCCAACTCTGACTCACTTTCGTTTTCCCTTTTAGTCATATTAAACTTTGTAGCCAATCCATTCTAACAAGCTCTCCACAAAAAGGTTTTCACTTTGGGAATACAGTGTAAGTGCCACAGATTCTTCCAAAGTCTTGGGTTAGGCTGATGCGATGAAGAAGCCCTTTCTAAACAGTTTGAAAATTATATGTTGACTTTACTGACAATTCGCCTGTTTTTTTAAATGGCCAAATCATTGTATCTTGTTGGATCTTTCTCAGAACCTAAGATAAAAAGGAGGGCCTAATAAGCTGCCAAAGCTTCATATTGACAACACTATATATATATATATATATATCAGGAATAGTATTAGTGGAATGAAGCAGGAATTTGTCAGTTGATGGAATCTAAGGATCTTTCCATACCCTTACTGTTTTGCAATTCCTTATCTGCCAACAATATCCTTCTTTGATGATATCTCTCCCTTCGAGGATGCTGGACCATCCCCAAGAAGGTTTTGAACCCTTCTTAGCCTCCAGTAAAGTGGTACCTAGAAAATAGATGCCTTTCAGAATTTTTACCCAGAAACTCTCAAGATTCATTAGAATCTTCCAAGCAAGCTTAGCTAGCAATGTTGTATTATACTTTTCCAGCTATTTAAATCCTAAGCCACCCAACTCCTTTGCTTTTATTAAAGAGTCCCAACTTTTCTAGTGAATTTTGTAATTTAGTCGAATGCTACTAAAATTTTTTATTTTAATATTTATATTTTTTAAAAAAATTGTGAAAACTTTGATAAGAATTTTCATATGAGTTATTAAAGTTAAAAATGTGACAATTTTACTCACTGACAAGTAGGGTCGTAAACGAACCGAACGAATACGAACAAGCCATGTTCATATTCGTTCGTTTAACTTTAAACGAACACGAACAATAAACGAACGCAACTTCTCTGTTCGTGTTTGTTTGTTTATTAATAAACGAACACGAATATGAACATGAACAATTAAACCTGATGACTACAATGATCAACAGGGCAATGAGCGATGGTGAGAGAGATGATGGGTTATGGTAATGGGGCTCAGCTTGGTGCTGCAGCAGGTTCACATTATAAGGAAAATGATTGATTATATTTGGGGAAATAAAAACAATATGTTAATTTGAGAAAGATTGGAGCATAATCACATGAGTAGAGTAAGTATACACTAATAAAAATGCATGATCTATAAAACATATATAATAATAAATGTACAGCTAATATATACATAAACAAATAAATCAATATAAATGAACAAATAAATAAATGAACATAAATGAATAATAACCGAGCGGTTCATGAACGTAAATGAACAGAACCTTATTCGTGTTCGTTCATTTAACTAATTGAACAGAAAAATATGTTCGTATTCATTCGTTTAACTAAATAAATGAACATAAACAAACTCTTATCAAATGGTTCACGAACGGTTCACTGAACGTTCTGTTCATTTACATCCTACTGACAAGTAACAACGTCATGGTCATTAGGTAAAAAATGTAAAAAGTAAGAAATTTTTTGTTATATTCTCCACGCCCAAACCAATATTTCAAACATTATTCGACCAAGGGATAATATTTCCCTTTACATAGATAATGCACAGATGTACCCCGCACCGTCGGCAGAACTGCAGAAGTGTTGGGGACACAGAACCTGGGGCCCTGGGTTTGAGTCCCCTTTCCCCAATCTCACAAATGTCTTCGGTGATATTTTGGTTATCTTTTGAAGTCTCAAATACTTGTCAGGCCCCATTTTTCTATAATATAGATATCTTCGTACATTTTTAACCTTGTATAGCTGATTCTGAGTAAAAAGAAAAAAACAGCAAACTTCAAGTCATGAAACTGACAGACAATTTGAAGGGGGAAAATGGGGCATCCTATAAGTTCTATGTATATATCACCGTAATCTACTATCATTTTCACTAAAAAAAACATATTAGAATTTTATTTTAAGACAAAATTTAATATAATTTTTTTTTATCTATATTCTAACCTTTTCACCATAATTTTCTAAATATAAATAAAATATATATGTAAGACAATATTCTTTTGTATGAGAAAACATAATTTTTTTTCTTATCCATGCTGCATGAGACTCGTGATGAAATTGTGAAAAAAGTTACAATAATTTTGAAATTTTAATTATTTTAACATAATTTATACATTAATTTTTTATAAATAAAAAAATAAAAATTAATTTTATGCCAAAATATGTTTATTAATTTTTTTTTATTATTTTATATATTTATATGTGTTATATATACTTTGAATGTAAAATGATAGAAAAAGTATCTTAAATATGTGCCACGACAAACTAGATACCATGGTAAGCTGACAAAATGCACATAAAAGTTTAGTGGTATGCGAAATATTGAGAAATAATACAGCAATACTTTATGCAAAAATTAATAAAATTATGAAAATATTTATACTGCGTATGCTTAGATGTGATAAGAAAAATTAAAGAGCATGGTATAGTCTAATTTCTTGGAAGGCTTCACCTAAAGATACATAAGCTACCATTCAAAACTGTTATATATATATATATATATTATATATATATATTAAATTTTAATATGAAATAATAAAACTTATAAATTTTCATATATTGTAATATAATGATGAAATAATATTTTTTTAAGAAAATATGAAATGTGCTTTGATTTAGCATTTTTTATGCCCTTAGTCAAATGATTTTAAGGAGAGTTAAACAATTATATAAAATAGGAATAAGATAATTGAAATATTCATGTTATATGAAATGTAAAAGAAAGAAAAAGTCCCACTTTAAGTATTAAACTTTTACATTTCCTCTAACTTAACTTATTAACTTTATATTGTATACAACAATATAATTTTTTCATGTGTTTAAAGAAAAAAAGTGGCAAAAAGAGTTCAATATTACCTACATATGAAAATATATGAAAGTTCAAAGATTAATATGGGACTTTTGATTACCAAAAAAAAATATGGGACTTTTGCCATGATTCTAATTGTTACTAAAGAAAAGAGATTAACCCATTGTTTATTTTTATTAAGGTAAGAAGGATAAATTCCTTTATCCCAATAGATATTATTAAAATTATAGAGTCCATTAAAAAATTAAAGGGATTCAATTACTAAATTATGCATATTTTATTAATACTTTTCTAGGAACCAAAAATAAAAGGATCAGTTAACCCCTTATATTATATGCATCCGCCATTGCCGCCAAACCGATAATGAACTCAGATCTCGAAGCGGGAAATAGTCTACTTTGGTTGGATAAGAAGCTCATGGTCGACCCAAAAAAAACAAAGCTTAAAAATTGAGTTAATGACAATTTAATTCCCTGAGATTTAAGTTAAATTACAGTTTACCCCTTTTATTTAAAAAATATACACTTTACCTCTACCTTTTAATACAGTCTAACAATAAATTTTAAAATCTTAATTTAGACTATACGGTTATCATTTTCAAGCAATTTCAATATGTATCATATTTTTTATAATTAATTGACATTTAAAAAAATATTATTTTAAAAACTGAAAGAAATACAGAAAGAAAAAACTGATAATTTAAATGTTTATTAACTGTAAAAAAATGCCATATATATTAAAGTTACTAGAAGATAGCTACCGTAATGTTTAAATTAAGATTTTAAAAGTTACTGTCATATTGTATTAAACTAGAACAGTATAAAGTGTATATTTCTGAAATAAGAGGGGGTAAAGTATAATTTTACCTAAACTTTAGAGGGCAAATTGTAATTATCCCTTAAAAATTTAAGTCGTAAAAAACGAAAAGAAAACCCACAAATAAAACTAAAAGCTACGTACGACCCATAGATTCGAGCTTTTCTATTGTTTGCTTTGTTTTCTTTGGAATAAAGAAGGGAGTTGTAAGCCGAGTAAGGTATTAAGCTAAAAATTTACAATAACAAATTCACATCTTAATCTTAAATTAAGATATGGTTGTCATTAGAATTTTATCTTTCTCTATACCTTGGAAATTAAAACTGAAATTTACTTCCCTTAGGTTACATCCCATTTCCTCTCTGATCTCCCACAATCACTTGCTTCATGACAGTTTCAATCAGCAATTTGACATTAACATCAGAAGAGCCACCTACCCCAAAAGCCATCTCAGCCATCTCTTGAAGCTTCCTCACCCTCTCTCTGATCTCTTTCCCTTCACCTTCACCCATCACCAACTCAAGAGCCCTCAAAATGCGCTCCCTCTTCACCATCACCCCATATTTGTCCTCCTCCCCCCACCTCAAGGCACTCTCTGCCCCAACCATTTCCCCAATCCCCAACACCTCCACCACAAGCCTCTCGTTGAAGAATTGCTCCGCCAGCAACGGCCATGTTACCATTGGCACTCCGGCGCAGATGGCTTCCATCACTGAGTTCCAGCCACAATGTGTCAGGAATCCTCCTATGGCAGGATGTGACAGTATCAACACCTGTGGTGCCCAGCCTCGGATTATAAGCCCTCTTCCTCTTATTCTTTCCTCCACTCCATTTTCAGCCATTTGTGCTTCGAATTCGCTTGATTTATATCCATCTCTGATCACCCATATGAACGGCCTGTTCGAGGCCTCGAGCGCCAGAGCTAACTCTAACAGCTGCTCTGGCGCCAGGCAACAAAGGGTACCGAGACAGGAATAAATTACAGAAGCCTCAGGCCATGCGTGCAGCCATTCGAAGCATTTCTGCTCGTCCACTGAGGCCTTATTTCTTCCCCTCTCGGCTTTATCCGATGCTTGTTTGTTGCACAAGGAAACAGGACCAATGCACCAAATTGTGTCACCCTTCAGCTTCCTGTATTCTTCGACATACTTCAATTCAAGTTCTCCGAACGAGTTCACCACCAACCCGAACGAAGCTTCATCTGCTGCTTTCATCTCTTCTTCCATTTTCTTGGAAGACAATGGAACAGGATTGAACTCAACCGGCAACTGAGCTCTAGTCAGTTCAATCTTGTCCGGTAAACCAGGAACCAGAAACGTGCGTCGATTGCTAGAAACCATCTCGTGGACCTTTGAGAGGTGTAGATAAAGCTTACAGACAGCCGCAAAACAACCTTCGCCGTCAAAAGCAAGCCTCGGGATACCAAATTTGGCAGCGAGCTCAACTGTCCAGGGAAGATGTCTGTCCGAAATCAGACAGCTAGGCCTTACCTCTGCCTCTTCCGACAGATATTCTTCCACAGGCCCCCGAAACAAGACAGTGGCGTCCATGAAACACCTAGACAGCTCTCTTGTGGGGAGGGCGTCGACGCTCTCGACCCCATCCGGCAACCCAGCCTCCCGGCATGGAAAGGGGAGGCCGGTTAGCTGAATTTGAGCACCGGACTGTGCATCTCGATTGATGATGCGTTCGAATCCGGCGGCATTAACTGGGGTAGTGATGATGGAAACTCTTACGCCGTGCTTGGCCAGCAATCTGCCCAAATCCACCATGGGGATCATGTGGCCGGGGCACATCAGTGGGATCAGGACAAAGTGAAGCTGGGAAATTTGGGGAGCCATGACTTGGACTTCTTCCAAATCTACAGATGCTTTTCTCTATCCTTCATGAGCCAGTGAAGTAGCAATAATAAATACTTGGACGTCTGACACTGTTTCGGTCTGTGGAAGTCATGTGGGTTTTAATATAGTAGTATTAATTATTTTTGTATAAATATGTTAATCTGGCGCAATTTGCTCTTCGGTCGATTAGTTGTTTATTAAATACATGCAGATACAATACAATAAGGGAAAATCACAAAAACAAAACCCCCTATGGTTTGATCTAACTTATACTTTGTCTCCTCTATTTTAAAAAGGCTACACTTTACCCTCTATTTGCTTTACAATGTTCGACAACAATTTCTGAAATTCTAACTTAAACTGTTTGATAATAATATTCCAATAATTTCAAGATTTTTGATATTTTTTCACAACCAACCAACCTTTAAAAAATACTTATATGTATTTATAAAGAGAAAAATACATTTATAGAAAGGAAAAAAATGATAATTTAAAATGTCTATTAACTGTAAAAAAAATATTTAAGAGGTTAAATTACTGAAAAATGACTATCGTATAGTTTAAATACAATTTCAAAAGTTATTATTAGACAATGTAAAAAAATAAGAGGTAAAGTGTAAGTTTCTAAAAATTAAGAGAACAAACTATAGGTTATGGCATATCTCGGGAGACAATTGTAGGTTTCCCATACAATAAATAGTTTGCTCATGCTATGGTACAAATATATTGCGTACACCCATGGAAAAAAAAATATATTCTAATATTACTCTCTTTCTAATAACAAAATGTTTGGTTTTTTATTATTTTTATTTCAAATATCTGTCAACTTTCTCTAATTATGCATATATATATTTTTTTCAAATATAGACATTCCCATCGTGTAAAGCTTAAATAAAAATATTATTCATTTTTTGGTAAAACATAATATATATAATAGATATAAATATGTCTAATATAAATGTTTATATTGTAAAACATCAGTAATATAAAAAAGTTTAAAGTATTTTGGGACTGATTGAATACCATATTTCGTGAAGATGATTAAAATTTAATAAACAATTAAATTAGGTTTTTTTGTAAGACAGTTTTGGAGTGTATTTCTCAAGAATCTCTTATGCAAAATAATGTTTGCCATAATGAAAGTTTAATAAAAGTGAATAACGATGAAGATGATAGAATAATTAGTATTCCTGAAACTTGAACCAATCCTATTTCCAACGTCCAATGCATGTGTGGTTTGGTTTTTTTACCCTCGATCCAACCGTGGTAAATATGTATAATATTCAATGTAGAAATGATATAGAAAAGTTGGTTTTTATCTATTAAAAATCTGTAAAAAGATCCCAGTTTAGGTCAACTTATTGATACCGGATATTATTTAAAATTTTATTAAAATTTTACTATCCCTCTATCTTACATTGCCCTCAAAATGTCATATGTGACTTCGCCTAAAATGAAGAAAACTAATAGAGAAATTCAATTAATTTTTTTTATGTTATATGATTTCAATTATATTAATGCATCCAATCGAAGTAGTGTGTGTAGGTGTACGCACCCTAGAATTAGTATTCATACATGGAGTACACTTTTTTCGGGGGGGTATATATTATTTCGCAAACAAATCGCCTGTGACTTCAATTATTTTAACCGTGTCAATGTAACATTAATTCGGTTATATATGGCTTTCACACATCATATGAAATAGACTATTTCTTCGATAATACTATTAGAATTCTTATATATATATATATATATACTGCACCAATGTTATGTGTTAAAAAATATTATATAATTCGTAAAACACATTAATTAATTTAAAATCAGTTTATGATATGCGGAAAGATCTATCATAATATACTACATACCATAGTTACCTTTAATTTGTTAGTCCATTTGAGATTTAATAATACTTATACCAAGTCACCTACGTTATTAGTGCAACGCGAGGAAAAAAATTAAAAGAAGAAAATCACAACCGTGTAAAAGAGTTTCACTGAATCCCAGGTTTTTATAATTAAGAAAGTTACGCATTGCGCCATATACTTCATACAATTTCCAATGCTTTTTAATAATTTCCAAAAACCAATAAAATTGATATAAACATGAACTTCCTAAGGCTCAAATATATTACACAAGTCTAACAAATTTTTGTATGGACACCAGCATTTTTTGTTTTGTAACCATTTATTTTAAATGCGGAAATTAGATCAATTAGTTGACCTCCAAAAAAAAATATATAAAAATACTTCAAAATTACTTTTGTTTTTCTTTTGTATTTCAAAATTACTATACATGCCTGGAAAAGTTGTAATCTGCCTAGAATTGTAAATGAACAGAACGTTTGATGAACCGTTCGGCGATAGTTCATTTATGTTCATTTATTAAGCTAAATGAACAAAAATGAACACAATTTTTTGTTCGTTTATTTAAATGAATAAATACAAATAATACTATGTTCATTCATTTATATTCACAAACAATTCGATTATTGTTTATTTATGTTTGTTCGCTTATTTATTTATTAATTAATTTATCATGTGTAGTAACATATACATACATACATACATACATACATACGTGTGTGTGTGTGTGGTGAATTTTAGAGTTATGTTCATTCTTTTACAATTTTTCATTTATGTTCGTTTAAATCATTCGCGAACATATTTTATACATTGTTTGTGAACGCGTTCATGTTCATATATTGTTGTTCATGGACCAGTTCGTTTGTTTGATTCATTTATTGTTGTTCACAAACGAACATGAACGAATACAAATAATCATTTTTATACTAAACGAACAAAAGAACGAGAACAAGAAATGTTCGTGTTTGTGTTCATGTTCGTTAAAAACCTAAATGAATAAACATGAACTGTTCATGTTTGTTTAGTTCATTTACAACTCTAAACTTTCCACAGTAAGTAACCCCCTCAAATTAGTGAAGATTTGGCTGGTGGCTTTTGTTTTTTGTAACGTTTTGTTTGAGAATAGCTTTTGTAATTAGTGTTAGAATTTTGAATCATTTATTAACGATGGTGATGAAACTGTTTAAATTAAAAATTAAAACAGCCCTTTAATAACTTTTTCCAAAACTCATTTGTTAATTGTTAATGCTAATCTAACAATGACAACCACTAAAAATGGACAAAAGTCTGATTCTGCCATTAACTGGTCTGGGCTAATGTGTACCACAGATATACCAACCGAGCCTATCAACAAGCAACTATAATGATGTCGTATCCAATTTGGCACTAAGCCAACGACATCCCAATAACCCTGAATACAAAAACATAACAAATACTTATTCCGTTTTATATTAGTTAATTATTTTAAATTTTTTTACTAAAATTTAAAAATAATATTTAGAAACAATAATTTTTAAATTTTCGTTATCATATAAAAATTTCATATTTTTATCATAAATTTTGAAAGAAATAAAATCATAAATTAATTATTGTAAATAGTAAAAATGATAGTTTTTGTAAAAAAAAAATACAAAAGACACAAAATAGAGTACTTTTTTTTGCCAAACAAAATAAAATACTTCATTCACCACTTTTTTTAAATAAGCTACTTTCTTAAATGTTTATTTCGGTATCTCACTAGATAAAAATCATTAATCTAGAATAGAATTGTTATATAAATGTAGATGCGGCATTCAAAATCCATATATGCAAAAAAAACCCATAATTTAATTTATTTACTAACCTTCAAAAATTATTATATAATTTAAATTTACTGAAAAAAAAATTACTTAACAGTTAAAAAGTTGATGTCGTCTAGTTACTTTAAGTGAACAGATGATCCAATCTTCCCAATGACTATGAGAAAAAATTTAAAATATTTATAATTAAAAATAGAAATAGCAATTAATAAGTTGAGAATTAAAATAAACTAATGGCAAACAAAGATAAGCTTATCCGGAATAGAAACGGGCCAGCCAGAGTGTTAACCGGAGCATTTGCCGGTTGAGAACAGTGAAAGAGGGGGAAGCAGAAAGCCGAGCAAAGGCTGTTGGTCGAATGCAGCAGAGGGCGACGCCGATTCAATTCTTTCTATGCATACGGCTGCAATAACCGTCTATAATCCAGACGTCACGGCCTGATTCGGATCCACGAGAGCTATCAATCAAGTAACTTGGTAAATCTCTGCTTGTTTCTTCAATTGCCTAAAGTTGATGTTTCAGGGACAGAGAAAAGAGCTCGCTTGAAATTTTTTATGTTTCCTTTCCCTTTTTCTGTACTATGTGGGATTGTTTTTGTTTATGCAATGTAAGTGCCCAAGAAGAAACCCCAGTTACAGTTTTGAAGCTGTCGCGGTTTCTATAACATGACACAATTGGTGCTTTTGTACATGTGACTGTCGAATTAAAGCAAAACTTGGTTCACTCATTCTCTTTGGTGCTTATTTGCTTCATGTTTCACAGTTCAATCTGCCACCACATTGCTGCTCTACTGCTGAAGAAATTTAACTGTCATGATGCTTTTCAATATACTGATTTGGTCCGGATGTAACCCAACTCAGCCGATTGTCACGAAGCAAACGCAGAGCAGTAGAGGATTTTACTTCATTATAGGACAAGAGGTAATTCTCTTCTCTTCTTTAGATCTTCTTTTCCTAGGAGAATTCCGACTCAAACTAGACATGAACACAAAAGGCTTACAAAATACCTTGCAACTTGTTTATTTTTCTACTTCGTAAATAATCTAATCACTCTACTTGGAGCTTTTCTGCATAATATGTTGAATGAACAATGTAATGTTGTGGTGAGAAGATCCTCCCACTGCAACTGCCTTCTTCGCCATCTCTCTCAATTCTGTGGCTCTTCTTCTTCTCCCTTCGCCTTCCTCTCCTTTGTCCATCAGCTTCTCCACAGCATATTGAACATCTTCTTTCTTCACCAACATGTTAGCCTTTTCATCCGCCCCAAAGGTATTATCCTCAACTCCTATTCTCACCCCAACATTAAGCACCTGCACAGCCAATTTCTCGACACAGAATTGGTCCCCGAACATTGGCCAAGTGATCATTGGCACCCCAGAAGAGATACCCTCCAGAGTTGAGTTCCATCCGCAGTGAGTCAAGAACCCTCCAACAGCAGGGTGTGATAGTATCAAGATTTGCGGTGCCCATCCCCTGATCAAAAGTCCCCTGCCCTTGACTCTTTCCTCGAATCCATCATCCGAAATCCATTTCTCAAACTCTCTGTTTTTTTCGGTGCCTCCTATAACCCATATGAAGGGTTTATTTGACGCCTCTAGTCCCAAACCAAGTTCCATCAATTGGGACTTTGACAAGTTGGATAGAGTTCCTAGACAGGCATAAACAACAGAGCCTTTTTCATGTCCATCAAGCCATCTCAAGCATTCACGCTCAGCGACTGCAGTCCTGTTCCCCCTCTGTATCTTGTCCAGATTTTCTTTATGGGTCAATGAGACCGGACCGAAGCACCAAACTTTGTCCTGTTTGGCCTCCCTGTATAATCTCACATATTCCGGCTCCATCTCTTCAAAAGTGTTCACAATCGCACCATATGAGGAATCCTCCCCCTCAGCAATGTTATCAAAGAATTCCTTAAACTCTCCTTTGTCCATTAGAGGCGCCTGATATGACCTGAGCTCAACTTTATCTGGCAGGTCTGGAACTGTGAAGTACTCAGATTTCGGCTCCATGTGCTCATAGATCTTAGAGGCCCGAATGTTATGCCAGCAAGCGAGCGCGAAGCAACAAAATCCATGGAACTGAATCCGTGGAATTTGAAACTTCTTGGCGAGCTTATCCGTGTAGTACAAACACATGTCTGAAATGATGCAACTAGGCCTTGGTGTTAGCTGCTCCAACAATTTCTCTGCCTGATCTCCTTCTGAATTCACCACATTTATAAACGTAACACTCTGTCCTACTGGCACATTGTCCAAATTCTCGCACCCTTCTGGCAACCCGGCTTCTGCAAAGGGTATCTTGAGATGCACCATGGTTATGAGCTGCCCTGCTTCCACAGCTCGAGCAAGCAATTGCTCGAACCGGGCTGCATTGCGCGGGGTTGTGACTATGGTGACCGCAACACCGCGCTGTGCCAGGAGAACACCAATGTCTACCAAGGGAATCATGTGGCCTGGAGCCATGAAAGGAAATATGACAAAGTGAAGCGGTTCTTGTTGTGAATCCATAACAAATCAATCAACTAACCAATCAAGTAAAAGTGAGTGTTCTGTAGCAAGACCAAAGACCCAAACTTCTTTGGAAGTGGCCTTTGTTGATTGCTTCTGCTTGCTGTGTCCATATATAACAGAGAACTCGGAGCTCTGGTGCCTCGTTTAGGTGACGATGTAAATGCCAATGGGGCCACGAGCCTCCGAGAAAGAGCCAGGAAATGAAGTAGTTCAATCTCGTGACCCATGCCTATTTGTTCGAGTGCGGCCTGCGGCGAACTTTTTCATTCAGAAAAAAAAAGATGGAAATGTAGGAGAAAATATTATCTTCGAGATTTAATAGCAGATTAATCTGGGTGATTTAATACAGTAGGATCCTTTTCAACTCTTTATTCGTAATGAAGGACTTCGTTTTTTTTTTTTTTCAATCATTCTGATAGAACTGCAAGATTTTTATAATGATTTTTGAAAAAGAATTAGGACAACAGAAGTTGGACTTAACTTGGATGTTGGAACATATGTGGTCCTAGTGCCGCTGCCGCAGTCCGACGTTGACGACCAATAAATTTTGTGGGTGCGATTGTGGATGGTAATGAATAGGATTTAGGATTTTGGTAGGATGGTACTAAACCAATATCATATTTATTTTGGATATTCTATCCATATCCTATCCACAATCCATATTCTATCCACCATCCATCGGTTTTACAATTTTAATATCCATATTCTACCCATTTTAAGGCGGGTAGGATTTGGATAAAATCCACCAACGCGCTGCATGCTATCTATCATAATAAAAAAAAACAATAATTTTATAATAGAATACCATAATTAAAAAATATTAAAATTGATCATCTAGTAAAACAATATCAACAATAAAAGACACATATTGAAGTGCAACAGTCAGATAGCTTAAAAACGCTGATATAACTAAATCTAACTACAATGTCTAGTACTCATACGATACAATCCGGTAAGTTAAACATATGGTTACAACTTGCACCATCCTCGAATTGACAAATCAAGATGATACTCACAAAAATCTTTGACTCACTAATGCAACTCCTCAGAATGTTTAAATATGAAGGAAACAAGAATGAGTTTACAGAAAATATATGTATATATGTGAATGATTCTGTATATATGTTCAAACTAGATTACCCTTATATGTATATATATGTATGTGTGTGAATGAATCGGTCATTTCAACCTGCAAAGTCCAACTACAATTGTACTCATTTAATCGAATTAATTTTTCTTGTAATATATATATATATATATATATATATATGGGGCAAATGGACCTAAACCCATATTCTATCCACATCCGGTGGGTAAAAAAAAAAAACCCCAAATCTACTCCAAATCCATTTAATTTTTCTTGTTGATTGCTTCTGCTTACTGTGTCCATATATATAACAGAGAGCTCGGAGCTCTGGTGCCTCATTTAGGTGACGATGCAAAAGCCAATGGGGCCACCTGCCAGAGCGGTGTTGCTCGGAGCCTCCGAGAAAGAGCCAGGAAATGAAGATGATGTTCAATCTCGTGCCAGCCAAGAAACTTGGGACTCACGCCTATTTGTTCGAGGGCGGCCGGCGGCGAACTTTTTCATTCAGATAAAAAAAAGATGGAAATGTAAGAGAAAACATTACCTTCGAGATTTAATAACAGATTAATCTGGGTGATTTAATAAAGTAGGATCCTTTTCAAACTGTTCATTCGTCATAAAGGACTTAGTTTTTTTTTCAATCATTCTGATAGAACTGCAGGTTTTTGAAAAAGAATTGGGCAACAGAAATTGGACTTACTTGGATGTTGGAACATATGTGGCCCTAGTGCCGCTGCCGCAGTCTGACGTTGACGGCCAAGAAATTTCACGGGTGCGATTGTGACCCACTAGAATCTATTCACTTGCCCTTGGCCGTCACGTTAACAACAAGGCTATTTTTTATGTGCGCTCAGCGCACGCATAAGCTATGCCTTCAAAGTAATTAAAAATTTTCAATCTAGTCCCTATAGTTTAATTTTTGAAGTTTTTGACATTCTGATCCTTAAAGTTATTTCCTGATCTTAACTCTTTAAAAGAAAATAAGGTCTAACTCTAAAAACCTTTTCTCTCTTAGTAATATAAGATTATTGTTAAAATTCTTTTCAGACTATCACCCAAATCGCGTAACAACTGTAAGACACGTTGGTAAGAGGGCATTAAGATTGCGTAAAACATTGACAGATAGCTGAAGAAAAGAAATTAACATTAATTAGATATTACTAGTGGATAAAATCTTTAAGAGTCTGGTTAAATCCTCTGCAAAGAGAAAAGAAGAAGAAGAATAAACTTTAGGGAACAAAAAAGTCAAGAACTCTCAAGCAATAATAATTAGGGATATAGAGAAAAAATTGGGTAACTGGAATATACCTAAAATGGATAAATGGGAAGTTTACCAAAAGGGTAGTTTTGACTTCAGAATGACTTATGCTATCAAAACTATAGAAAAACTGTACCAATTATGGAAAATGACCATCAATTTGAATTGTTTTCAAAATATATGATTAAAGATCATCTAGAGAACAATTACAATTATTTACATGTAGGTTTAGTTCAAATCGCGTTAAAACCATTAACACGAAATGGATTAAATACCTCGGTAATAATTGCTTTAAGAGATCAAAGGCATAATAAATTTTCTGATTCCCTTTTAGGAATTGTAGAATCAAGCTTATGTGATGGACCCATATTCTTTAATTGCCATCCTAATTTTACGGTGTCCTTGAAAGATCCCCATATCATGAAAACTTTAACGGCAAACATTATGACATCAGGTTTTGATATGTTAGAAGGATCTCAGAATCTGGCTCTAGTCTATAGGATCTATTATAAGGTTATGACAACTCAAATAGAACCTAAGGCTCTAGAATATGATACACGTGGAGAAACTTTGCTGTTAAAAGCAAACACAGAAAAATCAAATATTGTGGTTCCTAAGCCAATAAAATGGAAAGATGTTAAGCTTCCAGAAAAATGGATTTTTCAAAATAATAAGCCCATTAAAACTGTGAAACCACAAGAATTAGAAAGGATAATTGAGTACGATAATGGAGAAGTTGAAATTCATTTTAGTAAAGAAAGAGTTACTAAAATTGACTTTTCAGAACTAGATACTAGAAAGACTCCATCAAGAATATCCTACAAACCTTCTTCCTCAAGAGCATCAACTTCCCAAATACCAGAATCTGAACATGAAAAATTGATTGGAGGAGTTAGAGAATCTATAGAACAAGTTTCTCATCCTGTTTATAAAATGGATCCAATCACCATAGAAAAAAGTAACCAGGAAGAAGAAATTAGGTCTGTTTCAATAGGATCTCCAAACCCAAGTTTTTCAGATTTTCAGCTAAATGTTTTGCAAGAACCTTTTAAGTTTGATCCAAAAAGTCTTAATGAAGATTATTGGTCCAAGAAAAATGAAATTAAGAGAAAATGGTATTTTGATACTTATACCCTAGAAGAAAGAAAAGAAATCAAACACTTATGGTATAAAAGAATTTTGAGAAATAAACAAACTTAAAGTTTTTTGAATGGTTTATTCCCACACTTGTCTTAAATGATGATTTGACAATAGATGTCCTAGAAGAAACCTAGTCTACTTATCAAACTAAAGAAGGAAAAGAAATTACAACACCCTACCCACCTAATGTACCTTTAGTATTAGGAAAAGATTTAAAAACTACCGTTGTTCCTTTCAAAACACTAGAAACAGATGAAGTAGAAATAGGAAAAAGATCAGTAAATACTAAGGATCTCCAGAATATAATAGAACAAAACAATTATACTAATCTTTATTTACAATCCATTGGCAAGCAAATGAACAAAATAGAGAATACCATGGATCGTCAGAATTTTGGTCTTACACAATCTTCTGTTTATAAAACAAAGCTTTTACCATGAACAACTAAGTCTCCCATTAGTTTTCCACAAAAGCTACCAGAGTTCAAATTAAAATCAGAAGATAGAATAACAGAACTTGCAACCCAAATTGCTAAGCTTACTCTCAAAGAAGAACCCTATGATAAAAAGCAGAAAAACATTCAAATTAATGCTCTAGAAGAATCCCCTCACATACAAGAATTACTTGATTCCTATCACCCTGAACCAGAACCTTCCGAGCTTAATCGTATCAATTTTCAAGAGGGGAGAGGAGGACCACAAAGAAGAAGACCATTACAAACATGGAATTGGAACATAACTCATCCATATGCGCAACCTAGACCATCCCCAGTAGACATTAGATTGGATAATGTTTATGGTCCATATTTTGCAGAATATAAAGGAGATTCAATTCGAGAATGGAATATATATGGTTTGTCTGAATATCAAATTGTTAATACCATTCAGAATATGATAATGTTCAGCGTAGCTGCTAGAAAACAAGTAGAAAATTCTGATCTAGAAATTGCAGAAATGATTTTAATAGGATTTACAGGACAATTAAAAAATTGGTGGGACAAATGCCTAATAGAACAAGGAAGGCAAGAAATTAAAACTGCTAGAAAAATTCTCACTATGCAACATGGTAATCAGTTAATCCAAACTAGTGAGCCAGATGTAGTAAATACCCTTCTCTGTACTATTTATTCACACTTTATAGGTAAAGAGAGCAAAAATAGTGAACTACTATTAAATCTGAGATGTAGAACCCTCTCAGATCTAGAATGGTATAAAGATACTTTCCTAACCAGAGTTTATGAAAGAGAAGACTGTAGATCGTCTATTTGGAAACAAAAATTCATCCAAGGACTACATAAACATTTTGGCCAATTAGTAATGGATCATATTAAAGGAAAAGGTCAAGGACAATTAAATTTAGAAAATTTTACCTATGGTCAATTGATGGCTGAGGTCAAGGAAGTAGGATTAAAATTATGCCATGAAATGAAATGGCAGAAGCATATTAAGCGAGAAAGGCTCGCAGGAAGGAAAGAGATGTTACAGTTTTGTGCCCAATTCGGTTATGATGTCCAAAGGCCGTATACTGAAGAAAGGCCTAAGAAACAAAAGAAAAAATACAAGCCCTATAAGAAAATTAGGAGAAAAAGATACGATAGGTCTGAAGAAAATCCCAAAACTTCAAAAAGATTTAAGAAAAGAAAGCCTAATAAGAACAAAGACCAAAAGGTCTGTTAGAAATGTGGTAAACCCGGTCACTTTGCAAACAAATGTAAAACTAAACAAAAAATAAACTCTTTAGAAATTGATGAAGGATTAAAAAAGAGTTTAATGCAAATTCTGTTAAATAGTGAAAGTGAACCTGAAGAAGTAGAAAATGAGTCTTTAGAAAATTCAGATTCAGAAGAAATAAATGAAGTTGGTCTTTCTGACAGCTCTGAAGAATCAAGAAGCTGTAGGTCAAACTGTGGCTGTGATACTTGCCAGTTACAGAATACCTTTAATAATCTTCAGATAAATACTCTTCAATTAAATGTTTTAACTGAAGAAGATGAAAGGATTCTAGAATTAGCCAAACAAATTGATGACCCAGAATTAAAAAGAGAAATTCTTTTTAAACATCTTGAAAAAGCCAATAACCAAGAAACCCAAAACAGAAGAAATTTCAAAAAGAAGATAGATATTAAAGAATTTACCAAAACTCCAGTTTATAGCCTTAATGAAATCTTGAAAAGGGTTGAAGAAGCACAAAAAGTCCACAAAGAACCAACAATAGCAGAATTAAGAGGAGAAATCTCTGAGGTGAAACATGAAATAAAATCTCTCAAAACCAGAATAGAGATTTTAGAACTCCAGAATCTAGAAGGATACTCCAAAGATCTTCTAGAAGATGAATTAGTTATGGAAGACCTTGAAGAATTTGATTTTAAATCAAAACAAAAGGGAAAAGAGGTCCCGGAGTCTAGCCATGAAAAAGATAGTCTAGAAAATTTTATAGAAGAAAAACCGCTACAAATAAATGAAGTCTATGCTATACCAAATCAAAGATTCACTAGTAAAATGACCTTAGTAATAGAAAATGAGTTTAAATTAACCACGATTGTTTTAGTCGACTCAGGAGCTGACAGAAACTGCATCAAAGAAGGTATTATCCCACACCAATACCTTGTTAATCTTTTGGATCAATCACTGTAGCCAACAAAAAAACAATGCCGATCAGATTCAAGCTTACAAATGTAGATATTTGCAATGATGACATCTGCATTCGACAACATTTTACTGTTCTTAATATGAACCAAAAAATAATCTTAGGAACTCCATTCCTTGCTACAAGTATGCCTTTTAAAGTAAATATGAATGGAATTTCTACAAAGAAAATTGGAAAAAAGATTGTTTTTCAATTTGCAGAACCACCTCGAAGATCCCTACTTGAAAATTTAAGTATAGATCTAGGAAGAAAACTGTGACGGAACGGGGCCCCAGTGCCCCTAATCTTGTAGGCTCTTAGGGATTATGAATCCCACTAGTTACTATTGGCTAACTATTACTCGTCAATATAAATTAAAACAATTTATATGCAACTAGTTGCTTAGCCTACTCGGATTAAGTTATGCATGCTTCTGACTTGGCAATGCAACCGAAATTTAAAAGTCTTGGATTAAAACATTGCTCGAGCATTTCATTAAAACATACTAAAAACGTACCAAGTCATTGAAATACTAGTTGCTTTGGCTACAAGTAACAGTTTGTGCATACATTACAACTCTAGCATGCACCCAAAAGTAACAAGATGGATTTACATCCTAATGTATCCTATTAGAGGCAACTTACTTAGTACACGAAGTACTATGTACAAGAGACAAAATTTAATAACTACTAAGATCAACTACTTGAGCCCACCTTGAGCTAAGTTAAGCTAAGCTCCAAGTGTAGCCCTTCCTTAAACTTGTTCTTGTGTACTCTTGCCTCTACACTGTAAAGGCACAACTTGGTTAGCACATAACTTGTACTGCAAGAAACTAGAATCGCTAGGATTCTTAATAAAATACCTGCAAAACAGAAAGCTTAGGCCTCAGCTATCACTTCAGTGATTAGGCCCGGGATTAGATCCTGCACAATAAAACTTAAGGGATGAGTACTTGAAAGTACTCAGTAAGGATTCCCTTCTTAAATACCTGCAAGGAAAAATGCAACAGATATGCAATATGGCAACCAAGCAATCAAACATGCAATTCAAATAACAACCAATCAACAAAATATAAGATATGCAATGTATGGATGTATGATATGAAATGCAAGAAATGCACACAATAAATGCACTTGGGACTTTCTGCACTCTAAGTGCCTTAATTCTTGCCGTGAGCTCAAATGGCTGAGGTACTTGAGATACTGGCCCTCGTATCCCGGACACTTTACCTCAATTAAGTCCCATCTACGGGTTCTAGAGTAGGTCGTCACCTATCTCAAACTTACCCGCCTTTACCCTTATTGTACAGGGTAGTCTTCCTATGTGGTTTAACTAATCAAACCCTCAAGGTTTAACTCAAAATACTACTAGTGGCTCACTTACCAAACCACATGGTTCGGTTGGGATCGACTTAGGTTTTTCTCCCAATTGACCATATGTAATTGATACTCTATACGGCCAATAAAGAGTCTAAAAACCCACTTAATCCCCTTAGTGCTCATTCAAAAGCTTAAGCACTTTGAATTACTTAGCCACCAAGTCACATTTCTTTATCCTTAACCACACAACTTGACTACCTCTTAAATAATGCACAATTCCCGCCTTAGGAATGAATTCTAGACCCAACCGAGGCTATGGGACATCTTAGAATAGCCTAGGGTTAGAAACCGAGAGTCTAAGTTAATCTTAGGATGGCCGGAAATCGAGGCCAAAATTGCAATTGGCAACGCGGCGCCAAAGAGTATTTGCTTCTGGCGACGCGGCGCCGCCGAACAAACGTTCTGTGTACATTTTCGAATTCTGGCGACGCGTCGCCAACTCGCGTCGCCACCGGCGACGCGTCGTCAATATGGCGTCGAGCTGGGCGACGCGTCGCCAACGCCTTACTCTGCGTTGCGCGATGTGTGCGTTCTTGTACACAACCTACTCAAACTCTCTCATTTCTATACCAAACTCAATGGGTCTTGTTCCTAATTCATCCCCACACACGAAACTACCAAACCATGAATTATTTGAGCTTAATTACTTGAACCCTTACCTCAATTTTGCCACACAAGCAAGCAATCAACAAAGCCTCCTAAGCTCAATCAAGCTTCCTTGAGTTCCAAGTCTAAAACCAAAGCAATTTGGCACCAAAACCAATCAAACTAAGACCATTTCTAGCTCTAGAAACAACCTATAATCACACCAAATGATCTCAAGAAGCTTACCTACGAAATTGGATTCCAAACAAGCTTCCAAAGATCAAATGAAGCAAGAACACCTCAAACAAAGCTTGGTGATCTTTTTAACACCTTGGGCACCCTTAATTCAATGGAAATTTGCAAGAAAATGCTAGTTTGAGCTGCCAATTTGAAAGAGGAGAGGGAGCTACGAAATTTTGGAGGCTTGAACAATGACTAAGTGAAGAAGAGAAGAAGAAAACCTTAGCTTATAAGCATAATAAGCAACTTTTCCCTCTCTTGCACTTAAGTCCTCAAGCTTTCAAAAGCTTCAAATAGCTCACCAACTCACACTCCAAACTCACTTTTCTTTGCTTTAAAGCATACTAAAGCTTCTCAAACTAAATTTCTTGAACACTTTAGCCACTTAAGTTCTAAATGGCTCAAAAAGAACACTTAGTGCCACAAGTTGTCAAAACTTACTAGGATGATTCTAAAAGCTAGAATAACTAATGGTCTTGACTTAACTATGCCAAATCACACTTAGGAACTCACTTACTTAATTAAGTTTATCTTACTTGCTTAACAAGGCGCTAACTTGAGGTACTTAATTTAATAATCACTTAATTAAAGTAAAATAAACACTTACTTGATCAATTAACTAGGAGAGCTGTCACATCCTCCCCTCCTTCAGAAATTTGGTCCTCCAAATTCTGACTTAATTGAGCAAACAAACTTGGATATTGCCTTAGCATATCCTGCCGGTAAAACAAACTCTCTACCTGACTTCCTGACACGAGAATTTTTGTAGGGGAGGGAAGATGGCAAATAATAATAATTCCAATAACCAAAAGAATAAGGCAATTCCTTGACCAGAAACAAATCAAGAAGAAATGGAGGTAGAAGCTTGTTATCAGATGGATTTGGAACTAACCAGGGCTCTTTTGGCCCAACATCATATTCCACTAGAAATCCCTGAGAAGTTAGATAAGACTCTCCAAGAAACCCCTTTTAAAATAAAGAAATGAGAGGCTGAATCCTCCAAGAATAAATCATGGATTAATAATCCCCAGAAAAACTGGAACAAAGAAATATGTTCCCAGAATATTATTTTATGGAACAAGAATCAGAGTTCCCAGAATTCTTAAAGCTCCAGAGAACAGAGTTCTCAGAATCCAAATTTAAGACCTAATTAGTCTCAATGAATTTCACTTTTTTTTATGGGAATTCAGAGTGAGTTCCTAGAAATTGATAAGCAATGTCTCATTGCTCCAGAAGACAAAGACTTTAATAGTCTTTCAGAAATTGAATTGGCCCAGAAATATTGGCCAAATCACCAGAATCCTCAATGGCAATTCCAGCCACTCAAGAAAATACAATTCTTTGAGTTAATACTCCAAGAAACAGGCTCCGTCGATATAGAACATAAGCCTAGACGGACAAAAGTTTCCTACAAAGATGAAAAAGGGGAAACCAAGGACAAGTATATAACTGAGTTGGGAATTTCCTCATTTAAAATAAAAAAAGTTTGGACATTTGAAGAATGGGGAAATCCAGCTTGTAGAAGAAGAATTATATCTCTTGGGAATTATGAAAACACTCTTTATTCCTATTGGGATTACCAAGTGGCATGGGAAGAAGTATTTCACAGACAGAACCAGGATCATCAACACTCTTGGATGATTTTATTCAAGACTAAGCAACAAAAGTTCCCAAACTGGTTCCATGTCTGGTATGAAGGAAAAGGATTGTTCAGAGATTTTTTCCCAGAACAACTAAGAGCATCATTCGAAGGGTTTATGATGTATCAAGAACAGTTTGTCAAGAAAGGAGAACAAATCCCCTTCCGAGATTTTTATTTTGTTCTTATGAACCATATTCTATGGATTCTTCAGTGGAATTACCGAAAGCAACCAGCTGATAAAGAAGGACATTACACTCCGTGTTTAGAACGAATTTGGAGAATCAAGTGGTGGGAGAAATGTATTCTGGATCAATATCTTCCAGAAAACATTTCTTTTAATAAAATAGAAATTCTGGAAGAAGAAGACAAAGATTTCCTGAATCAAATGTTGGACCAATTCTATCATGGTGGAAAATTTAAAGACAATCCAATATCTCGAGAAGAGTTAAAAGAAAAACTCCTTCAATCAGCAAGGATTAATTTGGCCCAAGAACAAGCCCAATCCATCGACTCTACTCTTGGCCCAAATATTCTAATGCCCAAATAAGTCTGTCGGCAAGACTTC